>JARQOD010000004.1:20269909-20343428 GCA_033576555.1 Oophaga sylvatica
TATGGAACTACTGTTAGCCTTCCACGGCCTGGACAGCCTTTGAAAGTTTCCTCCCGTGCCGAGGCCAGGCTTGTCCGAAGAGTCAAGGCTAACCCAAGGACAACAAGGAAGGAGCTCCGGGAAGATCTCATGGCAGTGGGGACATTGGTTTCAGTCAATACCATAAGTAACGTACTCCACCGCAATGGTCTCCGTTCCAGACGAGCCCGTAAGATACCTTTACTTTCAAAGCGTCATGTCAAGGCTCGTCTACAGTTTGCTCATGATCACTTGGAGGACTCTGAGACAGACTGGTTCAAGGTTCTATGGTCTGATGAGACCAAGATCGAGATCTTTGGTGCCAACCACACACGTGACGTTTGGAGACTGGATGGCACTGCATACGACCCCAAGAATACCATCCCTACAGTCAAGCATGGTGGTGGCAGCATCATGCTGTGGGGCTGTTTCTCAGCCAAGGGGCCTGGCCATCTGGTCCGCATCCATGGGAGGATGGATAGCACGGCCTACCTGGAGATTTTGGCCAAGAACCTCCGCTCCTCCATCAAGGATCTTAAGATGGGTCGTAATTTCATCTTCCAACAAGACAACGACCAAAGCACACAGCCAAGAAAACCAAGGCCTGGTTCAAGAGGGAAAAAGTAAGGTGTTGGAGTGGCCTAGTCAGACTCCTGACCTTAACCCAATTGAAAACTTGTGGAAGGAGCTCAAGATTAAAGTCCACATGAGACACCCAAAGAACCTAGATAACTTGGAGAAGATCTGCATGGAGGATGGGCCAAGATAACTCCACAGACCTGTGCCGGCCTGATCAGGTCTTATAAAAGACGATTATTAGCTGTAATTGCAAACAAGGGTTATTCCACTAAATATTAAACATAGGGGTTGTATAATAATTGACCCACACTTTTATGTTTAAAATTTATTAAAATTCAACTGAGCAACATAACTTTTTGTTTTGTAAGATTTATGCTTCTGTTAATAAATCCTACTCTCGTTTGCAGTTTGAAGGCTCTAACTTATTTGCATCTTATCAAACCAGCTAAATCTGCAGGGGGTTGAATACTACTTGTAGGCACTGTAACCCCAAAAAATACCATACCAACAGTGAAGTATGGTGGTGGGATTATCATGGTGTGGGGCTGTTTTTCAGCATACGGCACTGGCAAACTTCATGTGATTGAAGGAAGGATGAATGGACAAATGTAACAAGATATTCTTGATAAAAATCTGCTGCCATCTACCAGGAGATGAAAAGAGGGTGGACATTTCTGTAAGACAATGATCCCAAGATAAGATTGTGTATAGTGCAGTGGTGGGCACAATAAGTTCAGGAAGTAGACAGGTTTAGGTTTAGGATAGAAACAGTTAATGTGTTGAGGAACAGCCCAGTGGGGGAAGGGCACGGCAGGTAACGAGAGGAGGACATCCTAGTAAGTGCCATCTGAGCAACAGATTAGATGGACAGAGAGCAGTAGTTTGAGGTCTGAGGCATGAGCTTCACAAGCTGTTCAGTAGCAAGAGGACGTCAGCTATAAACTTGGAGCGGACATTCCTGGAACATCAGGCCTACGGTCCAACTAAGGCACTGAGAAGTGTGCCTTAATATCTTCCTAGGAGAGTAAGTCAGATGGGGAATCATATAAGAGAGTTGGGACGACTCTCGTGGAAGCTACAGACCCGGACCCCAGGGCCAGAGATGCCAGTGAGGAAAGGGATAGCTCAGGGCGAGCGAACAGCGGACATCAGAACATGCTGTGTAATGGATTTTAATAATGAAAAAGTTTGTGTCCAATACTGCGTGTTTCAATATGATGAAAATGGACAGTTAAGTAAACGTATTTATTATAAAACTAATTTGATGTCCCCTAAAGTGTGTGCGATGGTTCCTGAAGTTGAAGAACGGGAGACAGTAGACCTACAACCAAAACATGAGCATTACACACCACACGCATAGCACAGGAGAATAGGGACGCCGTTTGTTTGTAGGGTGTCAGAGTGTGGGAACACAGCAACTCCTCGCCCATGACTACCACCCTATGCACCTTAGTGTGGCGACGCACAGTGTGGGTGAGCGTGTTGGCTTCTTTGATGCTGACTACACTGATAAACCCGTAAGAGAAGAGCCACATGGTGTGCGCACCTACACTGACACTATGTATGCGTGGCTGGTCTCAGGCAGTGTCAGTGGGCTTGCCTGAGTCAAGGTAAGGTCGGGGTCACACTTGCGTGTGCAATGCGAGAAACTCGCACGAGTCTCTCGCATCAAAATCCGGCACTGCCGCCGGCACTTGGACCGGAGTGTGCGGCTGCATAGAAATACATGCAGTCCACACTCCTGTCCCGAGTGCCGGCGGCAGTGCCTGGTATTGATGTGAGTGTCTCGCATTGCACACGCGTGACCACGGCGTTATGCTCACTCTGGGAAAGAGAGTGCTGACAATCAGATGTGGGGGAAGTCCCCAAAATGCAAATTAAGGGGGCATAACAGAACACTAAGCCCCCATGTCCACACCAAGGGTGCACTCAAGCCCCCTCATTTGCATTTGAGTTTAAGGAAACCTGTCACCAGTTTTGCAACGTAGCAGCTAAAAATATCACCTTAGCGTCTGCGCTACATTCCCTAAATCCTTATATAACCCTCTGACTCCCCTTGTATATCCCCGAAAAATCTTTTTTAATTTCTCCCACGTTGTATGGTAATCTTCTCCCTCCGGTCCAATGAGCTTGGCTTCGGGCCTCTCCATCACTCCCCCTGACTGCTGCTCACCATTCTAATTCTTTAATTGACGCGGATGACGCCTCCTGCGTCACCCACATCGCCGTATCACATCTCACGCCTGCGCAGAAATATTCGCTTAAAAGTCTCAGGCACTGTATAGCGCTAGTGCGACTTTTATAGGGGCTAAGTCCCCTATATCACTGAACTATTTTAATATGCATTTTGGGGATGATATAGTCCCTTTAAAGGGCAGATGGGTAATCTGTATAAGGTTCCATTTTTTGTAAGAAACAAAACTGATTTTTTTTTTATATATCAAAAACTGACCGGCACATCCAAAAATAGACCTAATGTGAACAAGTGCTAAACCTAGAGTCACTAACTCATGCACATTCAAGAAAAAAAAGTAGCACACTGTAGCGCTATAGCTTACAGACACAAAATAGAAAAATGAATTGCATCGCTGCCTTAAATATGAAAAAATGAGAAGTCTAAGCGCATAAAATGGCCAATTTATATGTATCTGATTTATTTTATAGACGCAAGAGAGCTCATGAAATTAATTTGATCTAATTAGTACTAAGAAACTTGCTCTTTTTATCGCCACCATTCTTTTTGATGTGCACAGTAGGAATCGTGTTATACTTATTAATACAGTCACAAAAGGAAATTTCCCGGGAACCATTTTGCTTTTCTGTCACAAAAAAGTTTGAGCAGCTGAAAGAAAAAAATCTGAATGTCACAAAGGTTTGGTGGATGATATGTATTTTATTAATCAAGCACAATTTTATGTGGACTGTCAAAAATAACAGTCGGGGGGAGCTTAGGGAAGGGGGTACTCCTCAGGAAAACGGACAGAACCACAGCAAGCTGTACCATCCAAGACTGACAAAAGACCAAAACGCAAACTCTCATTTTTATTAGATCAAGGTTGTGCTCACATACCTCACCTTGGTGAGCTCATATGGGAGCTGGTTGTAGGATGTGCTAGCACTTTTAAAAGTTTATGAGATCACCAAATTTTAGGTATTTTCGCCCGAGGTCCCAGGCGGAAGATATTGCGATCATGCTTCCTATCACAATTTTACCTTTGTACAGAGCTGAAACATGGCATGGATAGCATCATCCATCAGACTGTTAATAAGTTGGAACATCACATGTTTGAAACAAAGTTGTTTACCCACAATTTTGAAAAGGTGCCAACAATTTTGTCTGGCCCATTTTGGGGGTTTGTGTGAAATTATATCCAATTTGCCTTTTTTTTTCTTTTTTTTTTTTGTTCTAATACACACATAGGAAATAAACGTGTAGTTGCAATAATTTTCTGGGAGAAATACTTCATTTTCTGGAACAATTTCAAGGGAGCCAACACTTTTGCCCATCTCTGTATATATGAAAAGCTTTCTGATGAAAGCTGCAACAATGAAAAATAACTCTATAATTCTAAAATCTACCCAGCAGTTATTGCAGCATGGTTTCTGTGCCCGCGGGTCGCTTCTTTCCATATGACAACTTTTCATTATGTACTTTAGTTTTCAGTGGGGAAATGATTTAATAACTGGAGGTTGGAGAATATCTGCACTTGAGGTATTTAATAGGGTTGTACAGTATTAAAAAAAATCATAACAGCTTTATTCCACAAACAGCCGTTGTAGTTCAGCTTGTTTAAAGTGAACAGGATCTGCAGTACCACATGCAACCTGTTTGCTAGTGTGGCGCTGTTTTTTTTGGAAGGATGCAGCCATATTGTAGTACAGTTTTCAAGTCATATTTGTATTGGACCTCTAAAGGGTTACTCCATGTAACATTATACAATTACCGTTTTTAGTTTTACTTGAAATTACATATTTTACTTTTATACAACTTATTTATACTAAGATATTTTGACCTAATAATGGACACTCTTGGTTGTCAGCAGAGAGAAGGTTAATACTACAGGTCCCTGGACAACAAGAATTGGGAGTAATTACCAGGAAACTTCTGCAAAATCACCCACCGTGACCAATTATGTTCTGATTGGTACTGTCTTGCGTCTCCTTTGTCCCATTTAATCTTTACGATTAATAAAAATAGAATTTGCATTATTAGTTCCCAGAGTGTTTGTTGGGGATGGGTCATAGGTTGCCTGAACCTGGAGGTGTCAACGGGATCTGCCGACTTCAAATATTGAAGCAAGATCGGGCATGTTGGATTTCAGTATGCCTGATTCTTTGTTCCCACAGGAGATAAACTTCCGTTATTGAGATAAACATAGATGATCAGCCAAGAAATCAGCTTTTGAATCTGAAACCTCTGTCACTCCAGCTCTTTTCCCCGCCCAACACGGGCTACAGCCAGCAGAGTGACCTATTAAACAGTACTACCACAAAAAAGCCCCAGTAAACAATCAGCAGAGCACCAGAACAAACAATACTGCCAGCAAAATGCTGCATTAAATAGCACTGCCAGCAGGGTGCCCCAATAAACAGTACTTCCAGAAGAATACCCCAGTAATCTGTACTGTTAGCTGAATGTCTCAATAAGCAGTATTGTCATCAGAGGTCCCCAGTAAACAATAATTCCTCAATAAATAATAGTGGCAGCAGTGATCTAATAAATAATATCTGCCAGCAGAATGCCCCTCCAAACAATGCTGTTAGGACACCCCAATAAACAGTACTGCCAGCAGAGATCCCCAATAAACAGAGCTTCCAGAAGAATGCCCTGATAAACAATCCTGTTAGTAGAGTGCCACAATTAAGAGTGATGTCAGTAGAGTGCCCCAGTTAACAGCACTGATAGCAGAATGCCCTAATAAGAAATGCTGTCAGTAGAGTGCCCCAATTAAGAGTTCTGTTAGTAGAGTGCCCCAATTAAAAGTACTGACGGCAGAATGCCCCAAAAAGCAATGCTGTCAGTAGAGTGCCTCAATTAAGAATGCTGTCAGTAGAGTGCCTCAATTAAGAATGCTGTCAGTAGAGTGCCCCAATTAAGAATGCTGTCAGTAGAGTGCCCCAATTAAGAGTTCTGTCAGTAGAGTGCCCCAATTAAAAGTACTGACAGCAGAATGCCCCAATTAAGAATGCTGTCAGTAGAGTGTCCCAATTAAGAATGCTGTCAGTAGAGTGCCCCAATAAAATGCTGTCATGAGTGCCCCAATTAGAATGCTGTCAGTAGAGTGCCCCAATTAAGAATGCTGTCAGTAGAGTGCCCCAATTAAGAATGCTGTCAGTAGAGTGCCCCAATTAAGAGTTCTGTCAGTAGAGTGCCCCAATTAAAAGTACTGACAGCAGAATGCCCCAATTAAGAATGCTGTCAGTAGAGTGTCCCAATTAAGAATGCTGTCAGTAGAGTGCCCCAACTAAGAATGCTGTCAGTAGAGTGCCCCAATTAAGAATGCTGTCAGTAGAGTGCCCCAATAAGAATGCTGTCAGTAGAGTGCCCCAATTAAGAATGCTGTCAGTAGAGTGTCCCAATTAAGAATGCTGTCAGTAGAGTGTCCCAATTAAGAATGCTGTCAGTAGAGTGCCCCAATTAAGAATGCTGTCAGTAGAGTGCCCCAATTAAGAATGCTGTCAGTAGAGTGTCCCAATTAAGAATGCTGTCAGTAGAGTGCCCCAATTAAGAATGCTGTCAGTAGAGTGCCCCAATTAAGAATGCTGTCAGTAGAGTGCCCCAATTAAAAGTACTGACAGCAGAAAGCCCCAACAAGCAATGCTGTCAGTAGTGTCCCAATTAAGAGTGCTGTCTTGTCAATTAGAGTGCTTCAGGTTGTCCCAGTTAACAGTACGGACAGCAGAATGTCCTAATAAACAACCCTGTCAGTATAGTGCCCCAATTAAGAGTGTTGGCAATAGAGCGCTCCAATTAATAGTGTTGTCAATAGAATGCCTCAGTTAACAGTACTTACAGCAGAATTCCCCAATAAACAGTACTGACAGGAGAATGCCCTCATTTTCAACCATGCCAGTAGAGTGCCCCAACTCTTGCTGTCGGTAGAGTGCTCCAAATGACAGTACTCACAGCAGAATGCCCCAATAAGCAATGCTGTCAGTAGAGTGCCCCAATTAAAAGTACTGACGGCAGAATGCCCCAACAAGCAATGCTGTCAGTAGTGTCCCAATTAAGAGTGCTGTCAGTAGGTTGCCCCAGTTAACTACTGACAGCAGAATGCCCTAATAAACAATTTTGTCAGTACAGTGCCACAATTAAGAGTGTTGTCAGTAGAGTGCTCTAATTAAGAGTGCTGTCAGTGTAGTGTCCCCATTAACCGTACTTACAACAGAATTCCCAAATAAACAGTACTGACAGCAGAATTTCCTATTAAGCAATGATGTAAGTAGAGTGCCCCAATTAAGAGTGCTGTCAGTAGGTTGTCCCAGTTAACAGTACTGACAGCAAAATGCCCTAATAAACAACCCTGTCAGTAGAGTGCCCCAATTAAGAATGTTGGCAATAAAGTGCTCCAATTAATAGTGTTGTCAATAGAATGCCTCAGTTAACAGTACTTACAGCAGAATTCCCCCATAAACAGTACAGGAGACTGCCCTGATTTTCAACCATGCCAGTAGAGTGCCCCAACTCTTGCTGTCAGTAGAGTGCTCCAAATGACAGTACTCACAGCAGAATGCCCCAATAAGCAATGCTGTCAGTAGAGTGCCCCAACTCTTGCTGTCAGTAGAGTGCCCCAACTCTTGCTGTCAGTAGAGTGCGCCAACTCTTGCTCTCGGTAGAGTGCCCCAATTGACAGTGCTGTCAGCAGAGTGTTCATTTATGACTAAATGTTTAATAAACGCTTCCTGCACCCCCTATTTATCAGGAGCGGCTCTTTCCAATCTCATCCTAATTCCGACCCCACTATTTACGCACTTAAAGCCTTTGTGTCACTGATGTAAATTAGCGCGCAGCCTCCAGTGGAGGAGATAGTACAGACCAGAGCCTTATTATTTTGACTTGATAAAAGATCATGTTAAATGTTGTGTTTTTCTCACACAAGGGAAAGTCGCTCACAAGCTCATAAATAAAGTGAAGATTACAGTGCGAGTATCTCCACTGATCCCGGCAACTTAACAGAGATACAAATGGTCTTGTCCTTTGAACATCAGAGCACAAGATGAGAACATGGGCTTTGAACTTGCCTCTCTGTAGCAAGGACTTTGGCGTTTTGTACATGATGTACATAATAATTACATGGCAATTTCTCGCTCTTACATCTACAGTACACAGGTTTCGCACTGAAGCCGGGTGACAAATATTTGGTGAATTTTGGATTAAAAAAGTAATTTCTCCTGACATGTCTGTTGTGGTAACTATTTATGTTCCCTATAAAGCTACAAGTCAGGAACATCCTTCATTAGAACTCCTGTGTTGTGTTGATCCTTTGTTACTCATCCTGGAAAAGTATGAATAAATTAACAACTTTGTGTTACTACTCCCATAGCATGTCTGGCACTGTTCAATCAGGTCTGTTTGGGATACATCTGATTGACAAAAGGAATGGTGACATCCATTGTTGGTCTATTCTTACATATTCAGGAGGAGCAACAGAAACAAGGTTTATGTTTAGGTTTTAATGAGTACTAAAATATGGTAAGTATTGAAAATGTCACCAATTTTCGAAGTAAATCTATTTCTAAAGGTACTATTGACATGAAATTCCTACCAGATGTTGATAACAACCCATCCCATAACAACAATCCACACAGGCAAATAAATCACACCATAGATGTCCATAAATTAAGTTACGGTATATGTAATAAAGAGAAATGACACAGGAAAAAAGTATTGAACACATGAAGAAAGAGAGGTGCAAAAAGCCATGGAAAGTCATGATACCAGCTGGAATCTATCAGTAATTAGAAAGCAATCCTGCCACTTAGTGAGAAATAGTATCAGCTGGTTCAACTGATGTCCTATAAAAAGATATCTCAATATCAAGGTGCAACACAAGAAACATCTCATGATGGATAAAACCAGTGAGCTGTCTCAAGACCTTCGCTACCTTATTATTGCAAAACATATTTGATGTCATTGGTTGCAGAATTTCTATCCCTATTTTTTGTACTACAGTTTTCCTTGGTTCTTCCTTTTTTCTAGGATCCAAGGCATATGTGATGTACCTATTACTGATTCTACTATGTCTGTGCTGACTGTATGACTTTTATCGGTTTAAAACTTAATAAAAATTTATTGGTTAAAAAAAGATTTTTTAAACTACTGAAGAATCCAATGAACACTGTTGGGGCCATAATCCGGAAATGTAAAAAACATAATTTCACCATAAAACGGCCACGACCTGGTGTTTCCCACAAGATTTCAGACAGAGGAGTGAAAGGATTCATCAGAAGAGTTGTCGAAGAGCCAAGGACCCCCTGTGAAGTGTTACAGGAAGACCTGGAATCAGCAGGTACAATTGTTTCTAAGAAAGCTATAAGTAATGCACTCAACCTCCATGGCCTGTATGCACAATCACTACACAAGACTCCATTGCTGAACAAAAAGCATGTTCAAACACATTAAAAGTCTGGTCAGATGAGACAAAAATGTAACTCTTTGGATGCCATAAATTCACACCAATGTTGGAGTCCAAAAGGCACTGCATATCACCCCAAAAACACCATACCAACAGTGAAGTTTGAAGGAGGGAACATCATGGTGTGGGGCTGTTTTTCAGCATACAGCACTGGCAAACTTCATATAAGTGAAGGCTGGGTTAATGGACAAATGTACCAAGACATTCAAGAATCTGCTGCCAGGATGATGAAGATGAAACCAGGGTGGACATTTCAGCAAGACAAAGATCCCAAACACACAGCCAAGGAAACTCTCGGTATCAGAGAAAGAAAATAAAGCTGCTAGAATGGCCGAGCCAATCACTAGACCTGAATCAAATAGAAAATGTATGGAAGGAACTAAAGCTAAAAGTTTATAGAAGGAGCCCACCTGAGCAATGCCTGCAACTAGTTTCCCCATACAGGAAGCGTCTTGAAGCCGTCATCACCTACAAAGGCTTTTGTACAAAGTATTAAATACATTTGGATTGGATGCGTTGTTACCGACATCTGATGAGAATTTCATGTCAATAGCATCTTTATAAATATATTTACTTCGAAAAT
The DNA here is from genome assembly GCA_033576555.1 of Oophaga sylvatica. Lineage (NCBI taxonomy): Eukaryota > Metazoa > Chordata > Amphibia > Anura > Dendrobatidae > Oophaga > Oophaga sylvatica. The sequence goes on from JARQOD010000004.1 coordinate 20,279,726, forward strand.
TGGTGACGTGTTCAATACTTATTTCACCCATTGTATATATGCATATATAAATTGTATATATTGGCAAGCACGGGCAGGTACTAATGAATTTCTACCCTGTCTTTAACAGGCTGGAATCACCGACACGGACCTTGACCATGGAGGCGCCAAAAGGCATTGAGATAAATGCAGAAGCTGGCGGGTTGGAAGCATCTTGCAGAACTGACCTGCGGCTAGATTCTACAGATGGAGAGGTAGGACATATTTATTTTTGGAGGCTGTGAGGGCGAAGGGAGACTTGTAATTGCATGTTGTGCTAACACCTGATATAAGTGGGGCATCTATGAGCGGTGACTCTATGGATAGGATGCGTTCGTACATTTTTATGGATGTCTCATTAATCAAAAGCTGCACCTGGGATCCAGGAAGGTAAGAGATTTGTGAACCTCTAAGCCACTGACCTGGCTGATGGACCGGAGTCCTGCAAAATGGTCGGTCCATCCCTATTTACCACCTAGTGAATGCAACTAGGAGGTGTTTGATGTTAGTAGCTCTTGTGCATTCAAGTTGGCCCTCTTTTCGAAGTTTATGGTTATTTTAGATTTTTTGGGATGCTAAAAAAAGAATATGTCCCTCGTGTTTAAAACAATCTTCCCATGTGTTTCTATAGTATGTTTTCTATGATAGCTCTTTCTTTTCTTCTCCAGATCCAGTTGAAGGCGGCTAACGTAAAGCTTCCACAGCTGCCGCGGGGATCATATTCTGCGTCTGCACCCCGTCAAAATGTATTTGAGATCTGCGTATGCGCCAGTGGGAAATTATTCTTATCACAAGCAGGCAGTGAATCCACCTGCCAGACAAATAACAATATTTGTCTATAAGAGACTGGAACGCCAAACTCCAAAGACCAGGAGTACGACTGTAACCAGACACAGGAAGCCTCAGAAAAAAACTATGTGTGTGTGCGTGTGAATATATACAAATATATATAGATATATATCTGTAAATCTATTAATCTCCCATGGAAGAGATGTTTCAGTGCCAGAAGCTCAGGGTGACCTCCCAGCCGTCTTCCCTTTTTTCTTCTATTCCTTTCTCCTCCTAAGTCTTCTCATTTTAAGACTTGGCAATTCGTTAGCGAACCCAAAGAATCGACTTACATCCTTGTCCACCACATACAGCCAGAAAGTTTTTCCCCAATATGTGGCATCCTGTTCTACTCTATATTTTTAGAATTTTTGTCTAAAAAAAGCCAATTTTAAAAAATGGCCACCAAATTTATCATGGCTTGTAAGCAGGCAAGAAGATGCACCTAGAGAAGGTCATACTTTGCTAGAGTCTATGGCTTGATACTAAAAGTGGGTAAAAACCAAGAACTAGGCCATGACTGGAAGAATGAAATGTCTGAAAATTTCTATAAGATGAGTAAGATCCTTCCAGTTGAAATGAAAGTTGGCATTTTTTGGCTAAGACAGTGTAGAAGATGTCATACCAACCGTTGACGTTAGTAGGTAGGACATCTCGGCTAGCGTAGTTTGGTGGGACTTTTCAGCAAGTGCTAAAACCGCCCTTACAGTTCATCTTCCAGCCAAGACACGTGACCCACCACAATTCTAACAAACTTTTATCATCTACAAAAAATGTACCGAAAAATATGTATCCTCAGAACATCATGATGAGTTTTATGGGTCGTGGGGAGGGATTTTGGTTCTAGATGATCAAAGTAGACTATGTTATCCAGATCCAACATCTTCTTCCTTAAAGTATCATTTATAATCTAATTTAGGGGATTAAATTATAAAGTTTGATTCTGGTAGATCTGACAGAGGTAAAATACATAACGTTATCACCACCCAAAACTGCGGCAAACAACGATCCATTCCCCTAAAGGGGTGTCCACTCAACGAAGAGCTTAATGTACCAAAAACGACCATCATGTCACATTCTCCAAACACTAGTTGCCAAGGAATCTTTTTCTAAATGTTATTCTATGTAGAATATGTGAAATTTATTACACCACCCTCACCTCCTGACAAGCCAACCGTGTGACAAGGGCAACGCGTTTCAGGTTTGTTGAACTCCACATACAGGACGTTTTAAACGAAGCCAGAAAATCTCATTTTCGTTAATTGCATTGATTGCCATAAATTTTGGTTGTCTTACATGCAGAACACTTTTTTTGTTTGTTTTATCGTTTGTGGAACGTCTATTACTTGCCCCCGCAACGGCCAATAATCAACTCTTCCATTTGTCTATAAGGTCACCCAGAGCCTTGTATTAAAGGAGGGAACTGGACTGAACCATCTCTTATCAAAGAGGGGGGAAATGTGCCTATGCCTTAAGACAATGCACTCTGCAAGGAAAAGCACAGAGGGGAAAGTTTATGATTTATTTGTTTGCCGTCTATATTTTGTTCTTTTTTTTTGGTGGGGGGTGGATATGACGTATGTTGAGTGAATGATGAAGAGCGGTGAGATTTCTATTTCAGAAACTATTTTGTATGATCAATAACATTACAGGTTACTATAAAAAATATGCTGCTACAGTCTCATTAACTGGCTATAGGGCACTAACGAGATGACCCCAATCTTATGACCATGGAATGAGGTTGAAGTCATCTGTCCTCTCTGTCATTCTATTTTTTTATTCCCACTTTGCCTTTATTTTCCCATCAGTCGCCGTCACTCCTAAATATTACCTTACTAAAAGAGGATAATTCTGGAAAATGTAGACCAGTTTATATAAACCCAACATGAAGACCAAGTCTTGTAAGAAGCTCCAGCATCTTCATGCCACACATGGTTGTAAATATTTTCATAACATAAAAGAATTTGATAAATTTAAGATTATATATTTTTTTTAGGAATGTGAAGAACCTCCAGTATTACTGTCATAAAACCATGGAGCCTTTGGGGAAATTAAATTTTTTATCATGCCATATAAAATATATCAAAATACATACAAAAATTGTAGCCAATGTATTGAAACCACTTGATGTTTTGGATTCAATTATTTTAGAGACTTTTTGTACTTCTGTAAAATGCTCAACATTCGTGTCATGTGATACTTACGGCCTGTAAGATAGTGGAAGGATGTTTTTTGTTTTTTTTTTCTATTCATTTCCATTAATTTATTAGGTTCTAAGTAAGCTCTGGTGTGAAGGTTTTCCAATCTCTAAAAAAATCATTTCTCACGGGCCAAAAATGTCCTCCAAAATTTTCTTAAAAATTTTAATTTGGTGTCATACTTGTTGTGATGCGGCAGTGGACATGTAATGATGACGAGACACAGCTCCGACCACCATGATGATGTTACTGTGGATGACCCAACTTTGAAGAATAACTGTCATTTTAATTTCATAAATCAAAAGTGCACATTAATTCTGAATTCAGGGTTAAAATAGGTAAAATCTGTATTGAGAGAAGGCAGATTTTTCGCATTACTAAGGTAGGAGATGAAAGTTTGTGCTTTTAACATTCTATGGAGGAAGAGGAGCTAGAGGCAGACACAGACATTCTAGGGAGGAACTAGAGGGAGACACAGACATTCTAGGGAGGAGCTAGAGGCAGACACAGACATTCTAGGGAGGAGCTAAAGGCAGACAGACATTCTAGGGAGGAGCTAAAGGCAGACAGACATTCTAGGGAGGAGCTAAAGGCAGACACATTCTAGGGAGGAACTATAGGCAGACACAGACATTCTAGGGAGGAGCTAGAGGCAGACATTCTAGGGAGGAGCTAAAGGCAGACACATTCTAGGGAGGAGCTAGAGGCAGACACAGACATTCTAGGGAGGAGCTAAAGGCAGACAGACATTCTAGGGAGGAGCTAAAGGCAGACAGACATTCTAGGGAGGAGCTAAAGGCAGACACATTCTAGGGAGGAACTATAGGCAGACACAGACATTCTAGGGAGGAGCTAGAGGCAGACATTCTAGGGAGGAGCTAAAGTCAGACACATTCTAGGGAGGAGGTAGAGGTAGACAGACATTCTAGGGAGGAGCTAAAGGCAGACACAGACATTTTAGGGAGGAGCTAAAGGCACAGACATTCTTGGGAGGAGCTAGAAAATAAATGGGTAAATGTGGATTTAATCTGTGCTGCTGAATAATTCAGGATCCAGACCATGGAGCCATTAAATTGTGGATTTATTCTCCACACGTTTCAAAGTACAGGACTTCTTCATCAGGAGGACCACAATGTCAACATTGTGGTGCTCCTGATGAAGAAGTCTTGCACTTTGAAACGCGTTGAGAATAAATACACAATTTAATGGCTACATAGTCTGGATCCTGAATTATTCAGCAGCGCATATTAAATCCACATTTACCCATTTTTTTTCTCAGGTTGGTCATGAGTGGACTGGTGGATCTGCAGCAGCGGATACATCTATAAGCTTGTCTTTTGGCTCAAATTGGTGAGTACAATTTGATCATAGCAATCATTTTATCCTGGATAAGACCCTATTGCGCTATTATTCTCCAGCAGCACATATAGGGAGGAGCTAGAAGCAGACAGACATTCTGCTACACGTTCTCCTGAAACGACAGTTACAGATCTCCATAGACCTTTAAGACTACAATTGTCATCTCCTATCTCAGTAATAGTAAAATCTGTACTCACTGGAGACAGATTTTACCTGTGAAATTAGAATTTTGAGAATGAAAGATTAGTCCAGAAGGAGAAAGAATATCCATCTTGTGACTACAATTTCTGACTGGCCAGAAGTGAGACGTTACGTCACAAGCTCTCAATGCAAGTTTGAGAGCCAGAACGAGGCCAGAACTAGGCTCTCATAGACTTGTATGGACTTGTGACCTCCGATTCTCTCGATCCGTCAGGTCACAAACTGCTGGAGACCATGTGATGAAAGGTGAAGACAGCGTCAGGTTAGTAAAGGACTAGGATCAGGGACATTAGATTAGAAGCATCACTCCAACGGTAAAATAAACACTGGAGTGGTGCTTTAAGCTCCTAACTGTATAATCGATATGCTCGTGGCCCATCTTCTATGCCAAACTATGGAGCTCCGAAAAACCTTGATGTTTTATATATCCTGTACAAAGGTACAATGTGCATACAATAGAGTGTAGTTGGGACAGTGGGGTACAAAGAGAAGACCCCTTAGCTTATTTCCTTATACTGAGACACGAGAGCCTGGCATTTGCCCCATCCTACTTCTTCACCTTTTTGCCAACTGTGTCGGATTTCCCAGGACACTTGGCCTGAAAGGTGGTGAAGTTTATCTAAACCTTGACCAAATGTTGCCATTCCTAGGAGGGATGTGACGTTCCCAAAAGGGGCATGACTGAGAGCGAGACATAAACTCCCCAAAAACGTTATACCATGTACAAGAGTAGAATAATGTCATCTTTGAAAAGCGCCATCCCCCTTTTACTAAAATTACGTTGTCTGTGACGAGAGGGAGTCCTGCTCTGGTTTATATTGCCCACACAGAAAAGAGGTGGAGCCAATCTGAGCAGGGGTGTTCCCCTAAGTACAGCCCCAGAAGAGCCACATAGGCATCCACAGTGGCATCTTTGGTACTTATGCCCTAGTTTTACAAGGGTCTTTGGTGTAACATCCCGCAGTCTACGACGTCTTAGCTTCTGTCCATTTTACTTATCCACAAAAATGAGAGTCGGCCATTTATTTTCTTAAGTACAAGAGTAATATTTTTTCAGTTTCTTTTTTTATGAATGTACATAAAAATGGAAATAAAATTTTAAAGGCTTCATTATGCTGTTTAACCTTTTTTTTTACTGACAGCCAACATAATCTATTTCTGGCACATTACGTTAAGTTGATATTCACATCCCTAATGTAACAAGCGCTATACATGGGATTAAGCACATTTCTCAATTGGACAAAATCCAAGTTTTGCTTTAGAGCTGAATTTTTCAAATATATTTGCTGGAAAAAAAAAAAAAGAAAAATAAATTTTCTTGCAAATTGTTAAAATAGAAGATTTGTACTGGAAGTCCCCCACGGGTTTATGAGTTAATATCCGGTTCCTCATCGTAATGTTTGACCCTATTGAGTTTTATAGAAAGAATGAATTTTTGATGGAATATTAGTAAATTGTCATATTGCCCATAGATGATAAGATTGCTACAGTTGTGTGCGTCTTCATACAATCTCTGGGGTATGTACTAAGCTTACAAACCATGGAACTCCAGCATAACACTGTATCGTGAGTTTGTGTATGTCTGCGAGGTTTATATTACTAGCGTGCGTGGTTCACAAATCGTATTTTCTTGGTTAGATATTGGAGTTAAACTAAAATTCCCCTCTAGAGCTAAAATTCCTTGTTAATACTAGTTCACGATTTGTCCTGATCTGTCACGTTAATATAGTTTCTTAATTATGGCCTTACGGTACCTACAGAACCTTGGGTAGAAAACCTTAAAGGTGTTCCCAAGGGTGGAGTTTATCCGCTATCCGCGGGGTTCCCGATGGCTCGAGGTCCAACCTGCTGGGACTTCCACCGATCCTGAGAACCAAAGCTCTGGAGAGCTCGGTGTAAATGGAGCAGTGGTCAGTCATGTGCGCCTCCGCTAAATTCTCTCTTCATAGGATGTCTAAAGATCAGCTCCATTATCTCCGGCGGTCCCGTAGAGAATCAGTGGAGCAGAGATGACCATGATCGACCACGCACAGTCCATGAAGGGTTCTTTGGAGCTCCGATTCTCCGAATCGGTGAGTCGGTTCCTTCCACCTCTCAATCATGGCAATATTTAGGAGAAGAATGTCGTGAACTTTAATAGTGATATGGATAAGGGTATGTATCACTACATAACGGGCAAAATTAAAGCTTTACGTTTACTGGCAAAAATGCCCTTTAAAGCGAATTTAAAGCCAAAATATAGTCAACATGAACCAGATGCCAGCGGTGCTATTGCAGTTTCAGAGAAAGCAAACTTAGAAAAGCAGTCTGGAGACCATGCGTCTTGGATGACTAGTCTAAGAGGCTGGTTCTCCACGACTTCTCCTCACCCCGATCCAGTAGACTGACAGGTCTCTCCCTATACACACACATAGGACTGGCCAGCTTTTCAAAGTATGTTTTCTCTGAAACGCCCCTGAGTATATTGTTGACTTTGAAATGGTCATGGCTTTGGACAATTCATTTTTAGGCCCCTTATCCCTAGTAGATCACAAGATGTTCCTCTGTTAGAACCACTAGAAATTAGCTGGAATCTGCAGGTAGACAAGACAGTAATTATTTTGTTTCCCTACAGCACCTCCACAGGGGAAATGAAGTATTACAGTGTACTATTGCATTTAACAGGCTGTCTGTGTAATGGGAAAATGCATTGGGCCTCCAGCATTAAAGATGCTCTTTGTAGCCATTTTCCAGAAATAAACGGGTTTTGTTAAAAGGGTCGAAATTAAATTTAAATTATTTAGTAGAGAATAAAAAAGAAATTCTACACCAGACTAGTTCAGAAAATGGAAGTTCTGACTGGTCGATGTCAATATGTTATTTTGCCATTTTGGGGCCCAATTTTTAGACTTTAGATTGTAATCTTAAAGGGGTTGTCCAGTGAAAACAAGTTATGACGTATCCACAGGATAGGTGACGACTTACCAATTTGGGATCCGCACCGAATGAAGCACTTTCAAGACCGGATCAGCAGCAGTGCGCATGCTTGACCAATGCTCCATTCATTCTCTATGGGATGCTGGAAAAAGCCAGGTGCAGCACTCGGTAGCCCAAGGAGAATGAATGGAGCCTGGTGGCAATTGCAAGAATTCCCGACAATGATCGACTTCTTGCAGTAGTTGCACAACTTTTTCTCTCATGGGGAAACAAGGTTATACAATGGTTGTGATAATCTATTAAAGGGAATTAGTCAGTAGGGCTTTGCTATGTTATCTGAGAGCATCGTGATGTAGAGGAAGAGACCTTGATTCCAGTGATGTATCACTTACTGGGCTGCTTTGTGCTTTGTTTATTGTAGATGTAGTAGCGGTCAGCATGCTTAGCTGTGTATAATCCCGCCCACATCCCTCATTGGCAGCCTCCTGTGTACAATGTCACCAAGCTGCCAATCAGTGATGGGGGTGTGGTTACACAGATTAGCTGGACTCACTTGCACAGGACACCTAGTCCTCTATTGAGAATCTTTTTCTGATAAAACACTGATTGTATTGAAACTACAGCTAGCTGCTGAGCAAGTGACACATCCCTGGAATCAGAGTCTCTGACCCTACACCTTGCTGCTCTCAGATTACACATAAAACCTGCTGACGGATTTACTTTAATTAGACCAATGTCAGCACAGTGCTCCAATCCTTAGAATGTAATCTTAAAGATATTAAAGTGTAAATTTGAGCAATGAGTACATGATAATAAAAGCAAAGTGTCTGCAAAAGTTAAAACAGTGGAGTTTCCCTTTAAGACCCATTGATCCCACTGATGTCACTGGTTCCTATATACATGGAGGTGTGATTATGCTCACAACATGGTGAAGCTCATAAGCTCCCGATATGTTACTGTGTCCGTGTCTCAGTTGTGAGTGGAGTGTGTGTCTGCTTGAAGTGATGACGGGGTAACATATACAGCTTTTTGGGTTTTTTGTATTTGGGTTATCCGTGAGTCTGTACTCACTCTATGCAAAAATTTTGTAAGCATTTGCAATAATGCTCCGTATAATAATAAGATCTTTTAACTTTATTACACTTTCTGTACAAGAATAAAAAGTGATTTGTATTTAAATGATTTCAATTGCAATCTTGTAAGACCTCTTAATAAAATAACGATTGATACGATTGTGCTTCTTTTTATCACCTGTATTGGCGACAAGATATTGATGAATAGAATTATGGCACATTATGTCAGGGATATATCTTTATCTTTCGAAGGTCAATTTCCTTATTATTTATATGTGCATAGAGAACCCACAGCAAAGAATAGGACTGCCTGACACCATCATACTCCTACCTACAGTCATGGCCGAAAATGTTGGCTCCCTTGAAATTGTTCTAAAAATAAGGTATTTTTCCCAGAAAATTTATTCCAATTGCACATGTTTTGTTATACACATGTTTATTTCCTTTGTGTGTATTGAAACAACACAAAAAAAACAACTGGATATTTCACACAAAACTCCAAAAATGGGCCGGACAAAATTGAGGGTAAACAACTTTTGTTTGAAGCATGTGATGCTCGTTCAAACTCACTTGTGGCAAGTAACAGTTGTGGGCAATATGAAAATCACACCTGAAACCAAATAAAAATGGGAGTTGACTCGATCTTTGCATTGTGTGTGCCACACTAAGCATGGAGAATAGAAAGAGGAAAAGAGAACTGTCTGAGAATTTGAGAACCAAAATTGTTGAAAAATATCAACACTCTCAAGGTTACAAACCCATTTCCAGAGATATTGATGTTCCTTTGTCCACGGTGTGTAACATAATCAAGATGTTTACAACCCATGGCACTGTAGCTAGTCTCCCTGGACGTGGAAGAGAAAAACTGATGAAAGGTTGCAACACAGGATAGTCCAGATGGTGGATAAGCTGCCCCAATCAAGTTCCAAAGAAATTCAAGCTGTCCTGCAGGATCAGGGTGCGTCAGTGTCAGTGCGAACATCAACATTTGAATTAAATTAAACAGTATGGCAAGAGACCCAGGAGTACCCCACTACTGACACAGGGAAATAAAAAAGCTAGACTGCAGTTTTCCCAAATGTATGTGAGTAAGCTAAAATCCTTCTGGGAAAGCATCTTGTGGACAGATTAGGTCAAGATAGAGCTTTTTGGTAAAGCACATCACTCTACTATTTACCAAAAATGGAATGAGGCCTACAAAGAAAAGAATACAATACCTACAGTTAAATATGGTGGAGGTGTACAGATGTTTTGGGGTTGTTTTCTATCTCTGGCACTGGGTACCTTAGCTGTGCGCAAGGCATCATGAAATCTGAAGTTTACCAAAGGATTTTGGGTTGCAATGTAGTGCCCAGTGTCAGAAAACTGGGTTTGCATCCTAGGTCATGGGTCTTGTAGCAGGACAATGACCACAAACATAGTTCAAGAAGCCCCCAGAAATCGATGGAAACAAAGCGCTGGAGAGTTCTGAAGTGGACAACAATGAGCCCAGGTGTAAATCCCATGGAACACCTGTGGAAAGATCTTAAAATTGCTGTTGGGAGAAGGCGCCTACAAATATGAGAGACCTGGAGCAATCTGCAAAAGAAGAGTGCTCCAAAATTCCAGTTGAGCTTGTTGATGGCTATAGGAATTAATTGTAGATATTTATTCCAAAGAGTGAGCAACCAGATATTAAGTTGAGGGTGACAACATTTTTGTCCAGCCCATTTTTTTGGAGTTTTGTGTGAAATTATGTTCAATTTGCCTTTCTTTCTTTCTTTGTGTTGTTCCAATACACACACAGGAAATAAACACATGTATAATAAAACGTGTACCAACTTGTTCACTTGACCAGGGTCCTAACTATTCACAACTGGAAGACCGGGTGTCACCTTCCGTTTAACATGACCCTAGTACATTTTCCACCTCAGGATTTTCCTAATTGCCCAACTGGAGACCATCTCCCAATTTCTCACCACTCAATAAATTAAGGACACAACCAACCAGAAATTGTCCTCCCTCTCCCTTCAGGTTTCCGGGCTGTCACACTGACAGCTGTTATGGTTCGTACATCCTTGGGGATTGACACATTCTGAAGAAAATGCATTTACTAACCCAAACTGTTATGTTTCGGTAGCTGAGGAGTGCAGGTAAAAAAGGCAATACACCAGAGCAGTTGGAATCTATGGGATTGCAGTACCCTGACTAACCACCACAACTAGAGGCAGCCGTGGAGCGTTCCTACGTTGGTCCTAGACGCCTCGTCACAGCCTGAGAAACTAACTACACCTAAAGATAGAAACAGGAAAGCTATCTGCCCGGAGCAGAACCCCAAAGATAATAGAAAGCCCCCAAACATGTAATGGCGGTTAGACAAGAGGAAATACTGACACAGAAAGAAAATAGAATGAGCAAACGCTGGGGCCCAAACTATCTAAATAGAAAAGGATAGGAAGGGTACTTACTGCAATCTCAGAAAACCCTGAAAAAACACCAACTCTACTAATTTCAAAATCACCTGAGATCACACGACCTCTTCCACCTAAATTAGCTCTCTGGTGTAACAAAAATCAAAAAAGCAGCCACTGAAAAAACTGGAAAAAGCAAAAGAACAAAACTCAGTGGCTGAACTAAACTGAGAAGGCAGAAGCCCCCGGAGGGGACCCAGAAGGCCCCCAAAGAAGTGCAGGACAAAATGCAAAAATATAGCAACAACACAAAAGAAGAAAAATTCTTATCTGGTAGCAGGAGATGCAGACACGACACAGCAGGCTACAAGGGAAACTGGAATGAAGGATTCAGACCAGAACAATTGATCACCGGCAACCCTGATGGGAAAATGACTCCCTTATATAAGACCAGTCAGTAACACCTGATTCCCAGTCCTCACAATCTTCACTAGTACCGCTTGTAACCACCAGAGGGAGCCTCTGCTCAGAACTCATCTCAAACCCATTCACAACAGTACCCCCCCCTTGAGGAGGGGTCACCGAACCCTCATTTGAGCAACCAGGTCGGTCAGGATGAGTTCTATGATACGCACGGATAAGTCTCCTAGCATGGATGTCCGAAGCAAACACCCAAGAATTGTCTTCCTGACCATAACCTCTCCATTTAACCAAATACTGGAGTCTTCGTCTAGAAAAACGAGAATCCAATATTTTCTCAACCACATACTCCAGATTGCCCTCAACCAAAACAGGGTCAGGAGGCACAGTAGCAGGAACCACTGGCTCAACAAACCTCTTCAACAAGGACTTGTGGAACACGTTATGGATCTTAAATGTCCCTGGAAGAAGCAAACGAAAAGAAACAGGATTAATAATCTCCATGATCTTATAAGGTCCAATGAACCTAGGCTTAAATTTAGGAGATGCTACTCTCATAGGAATATTCTTTGAGGACAACCAGACCAAGTCCCCCACTTTAAACCGAGGACCATCAGTCCTATGCCGGTTAGCAAACCGCTGGGCCTTCTCCTGAGAGAGGGACAACCTCTCCACTACCGGGTCCCAAATCTGTTGCATACGCTCAACAACAGAGTCAACACCTGGACAGACAGAAGCTTCCGTCTGTCCTGAAGAAAATCGAGGGTGAAAACCAGAATTACAGAAAAACGGAGACATCAAAGTGGCAGAGCTAGCCCTATTATTAAGAGCAAACTCAGCCAAAGGCAAAAAAGAGACCCAGTCATCCTGATCAGCAGACACAAAGCATCTTAGATAAGTCTCTAATGTCTGGTTTGTTCTCTCAGTTTGACCATTGGTCTGAGGATGAAATGCCGAGGAGAAAGACAATTGAACACCCAGTTTAGAACAAAAAGTCCTCCAAAATCTGGAAACAAACTGGACTCCTCTGTCAGACACAATGTTCTCAGGAATGCCGTGTAAACGAACCACGTGCTGAAGAAACAACGGCACCAATTCAGAGGAGGAAGGCAACTTAGGTAATGGCACAAGATGTATCATTTTGGAAAACCTATCACAAATTACCCAGATGGTGGTCATTCTCTGAGAAACAGGAAGATCGGAAATGAAATCCATAGAGATATGGGTCCATGGTCTCTTGGGCACAGGCAATGGCATCAACAAACCACTAGAGCGAGAGCAAGGCTTGGAGCGAGAGCAAGTCCCGCAGGACTGCACAAATTCCCTGACATCGCGAGACAAGGTAGGCCACCAAAAGGACCGACTAACCAAGTCTCTGGTACCAAAAATTCCGGGATGCCCAGCCAATGCGGAACAATGAATCTCAGACATCACACTCTTTTTCCATTGGTCCGGGACAAACAATTTTCCAACAGGGCAGCGCTCGGGCCTATCCTCCTGACACCCCTCCAGAGCAAGTCTCAAATTGGGCGAGATGGCGGAAAGAACTACACCCTCTTTCAAAATAACAGAAGGATCAGATAACTCAGGAGAGTCCGCAAGGAAACTCCTCGAGAGGGCATCCGCCTTAACATTCTTAGTGCCAGGAAGAAAGGAAACCACAAAATTAAAACGTGTGAAAAACAAGGCCCACCTGGCCTGTCTAGGATTGAGTCGCTTGGCAGATTCCAGATAGACCAGATTCTTATGGTCCGTAAGGACCACCACCTGATGTTTGGCTCCCTCCAGCCAATGTCTCCACTCTTCAAAAGCCCACTTCATGGCCAATAACTCCCGATTACCCACGTCATAATTACGTTCAGTAGGAGAAAATTTTCGAGAGAAAAAGGCACAAGGGTTACTTTTAGAGGTCTCTGGATCTTTTTGGGACAAAACGGCACCTGCCCCAATTTCAGAGGCATCAACCTCCACCTGAAATGGCAGAGAAACATCAGGCTGCCGTAGAACAGGAGCAGAAGTGAATCTCTGCTTAAGTTCCTGAAATGCAGAGACTGCCTCAGGAGGCCAATTCACCACATCAGAACCCTTTCTGGTCAAATCAGTTAATGGTTTAACAATAACCGAGAAATTACCAATAAATTTACGATAAAAATTGGCAAAACCCAAAAATCTCTGAAGAGCCTTTAAAGAAGTAGGTTGGACCCAATCACAGATGGCCTGAACCTTGACCGGGTCCATTTCAATAACAGATGGGGACAAAATGAATCCCAGAAATGAGATCTTCTGTACGCCAAAAAGACACTTTGATCCCTTCACATACAGAGCATTATCCCTCAAAATCTGGAACACAGTCCGAACATGTTTCACATGAGAGTCCCAGTCATTAGAAAAAATCAAGATATCATCCAAATAAACAATCAGAAATTTGTCCACAAAATCCCTGAAAATGTCATTCATGAAGGACTGGAAGACGGAAGGGGCATTAGTGAGCCCAAAGGGCATCACTAGGTACTCAAAATGCCCTTCAGGGGTATTGAATGCCGTCTTCCATTCATCCCCGTGCTTAATGCGAATAAGGTTATACGCCCCCCTGAGGTCAAGCTTGGTAAACCAAGTAGCGTTTTTCACCCTGGAAAACAGGTCAGAAATCAAGGGTAACGGGTATTGATATTTCACAGTAATATTGTTCAAGAGACGATAATCAATACACGGCCTTAATGAACCATCTTTTTTGGCCACAAAGAAAAAACCGGCACCTAAGGGTGAAGAGGATGGTCTGATATGACCCTTCTCCAATGATTCCTTGATATAAGACCGCATAGCGTCATGTTCAGGTACAGACAAGTTAAAAAGGCGACCTTTAGGGAATTTACTACCCGGCACTAATTCAATAGCGCAGTCATAGCTCCTATGGGGAGGTAAGGATGCAGATTTACTTTCGCTAAACACATCAGAAAAATCAAACAAAAAGTCAGGAACATCCTGAGCTTGGGGGGAGGCAGGAAAAACAGGAGTGTTGGTATTAACACATTGGCAGCCCCAACTGGCCACAGACACAGATTTCCAATCCAAAACAGGATTATGAGACTGTAACCAAGGGAAACCCAGCACTATAATGTCATGCAGATTATATAGAACCAAAAATTTGCAGCACTCCTGGTGATCAGGTTCAACCCTCATTATCACCTGAGTAGAAAACTGGGGTTTATTCTCAGCCAAAGGGGTAGAATCGATCCCCAGTAAAGGAATAGACTTCTGTAGGGGTATCAAGGGAAACCCACAACGTTTAGCAAAATCATAATCCATCAGGTTAATAGCTGCTCCAGAACAGAGAGCATATCAGAGTGACAGTTAATAAAAACTTAGTCTGAACACTACCCAAGACAACTGAGCGTGCAAAACGTCTTCCCCGTTTAGGGCAGACTGAAATAGCATGAGAGGCATCACCACAGTAGAAACATAACCTATTGCGCTTTCGAAACTCATGACGCTGTGCCCCAGACACCACTCCATCACACTGCATGGGCTCAGAAGCTGGCTCACAAGGCAACACCACTCCACGCATACTTCTCCGCTCACGCAAACGTCTGTCAATTTGAATCGCTAATGACATAGAATCATTGAGACCAGAGGGGACAGGGAATCCCACCATAACATCCTTTACATTATCTGACAGACCCTTCCGGAAAAGGGCCGCCAAAGCGTCGTCATTCCACTTGGTCAGGACTGCCCACCTACGGAATCTCTGACAGTATAACTCAGCGTCATCAAGCCCCTGATTTAATGCCAACAAGGCTTTTTCAGCTTGATCAGTGACATTAGGCTCATCTTACAATAACCCCAAAGCCTGAAAAAACGCATCAACATCACTCAAAACAGGATCCCCAGGTATCAGGGAAAAAGCCCAATCCTGAGGATCGCCGCGCAGGAGAGAGATGATAATTTGAACCTGCTGCGCTGCGTTTCCTGAGGACTTAGATTTTAAGGCAAAAACAATTTACAATTATTTTTGAAATTCTGAAACTTAGCTCGATCCCCTAAAAACAAATCTGGCATGGGGATCCTAGGTTCCACAACAGGCAACCTAGCAAGATATGCAGCAATACTCTGAACCTCAGTGGCAAGCTGATCCACACGGCCAGACAACTGTGCAAACTCCATTGGGAGAAAAGATCCTCCCCAGCACCCAGAGATACAGAGGGAAAAAAAAAAAATGCAACAAACAGAAAAATATCTCTGACAACTCTGACAACCTTTTTTCTATCACAATATTTTTTCCCTTCTGTGAGTACCATACAATTTTCAATTTTTAGGCCGGTGATACTGTTATGTTTCGGTAGCTGAGGAGTGCAGGTAAAAAAGGCAATACACCAGAGCAGTTGGAATCTATGGGATTGCAGTACCCTGACTAACCACCACAACTAGAGGCAGCCGTGGAGCGTTCCTACGTTGGTCCTAGACGCCTCGTCACAGCCTGAGAAACTAACTACACCTAAAGATAGAAATAGGAAAGCTATCTGCCCCGGAGCAGAACCCCAAAGATAATAGAAAGCCCCCAAACATGTAATGGCGGTTAGACAAGAGGAAATACTGACACAGAAAGAAAATAGAATGAGCAAACGCTGGGGCCCAAACTATCTAAATAGAAAAGGACAGGAAGGGTACTTACTGCAATCCCAGAAAACCCTGAAAAAACACCAACTCTACTAATTTCAAAATCACCTGAGATCACACGACCTCTGCCACCTAAATTAGCTCTCTGGTGTAACAAAAATCAAAAAAGCAGCCACTGAAAAAACTGGAAAAAGCAAAAGAACAAAACTCAGTGGCTGAACTAAACTGAGAAGGCAGAAGCCCCCGGAGGGGACCCAGAAGGCCCCCAAAGAAGTGCAGGACAAAATGCAAAAATATAGCAACAACACAAAAGAAGAAAAATTCTTATCTGGTAGCAGGAGATGCAGACACGACACAGCAGGCTACAAGGGAAACTGGAATGAAGGATTCAGACCAGAACAATTGATCACCGGCAACCCTGATGGGAAAATGACTCCCTTATATAAGACCAGTCAGTAACACCTGATTCCCAGTCCTCACAATCTTCACTAGTACCGCTTGTAACCACCAGAGGGAGCCTCTGCTCAGAACTCATCTCAAACCCATTCACAACACCAAACCCTAAATCAATCTTAAGCCCTAACCCTAAACCTAGTTAGGGTTAGAAAAAGTGCAAAAAAAGTGCCGATCAATAGACATAGGGTATAGCATGGGGCATTGACAGGAGGTGAAATTTTGCATCCCTCTATAGACTTTAGTGCCCACTCCCATCCCGCACGGTACGCCGATGGCTCAAAATCGCTCTTGCTTGTCTTCCACACTGCTGCGTCTGAACATGTGCTACACAGAGAGAAGAGCAGGAATCCCTCATATCTGTGTGCGCTGTGTACAGGAGACATCCTATTAGGTAGTCAGCACCCACCAGCTCAGAGGGAACTGAAAATTAGAAATAGGCAGCACAGGGGAAACTGGTGAAAAATTCAAGATACAAGTTATATAATTGTCAAAAATTTGGATATTTCTCATGCTCACACACGGGACAAGACTCTTTCACTACTTAAATTACTAACACGGTCATTATGTAAATTCTGAATATTCTGAACTACCTAATATACTGGAAGTATAAATATGAATCACCGATGCACGGTGTGAACTTGATTTTTCTTTGTTTGGACGTAAAGGATTTTTCGGGAAGACGAGGCAGAGAAATTTATGATTCCGTAAGACATTTACAACAATCACATTGTGTTCCCTGTAAGTCTCTCTGTGAGACATGTAAGAGCCTCCTTGGGGATATAATCGAACCTCGTGCTATGCCGGCAGAAGATGTATTCCTTGAGTTGTGAGCTCCCTACCAGGCCCTCCAGAAAACCTGTCACGGGAAGCGTCTCGGCAGCTGTTGGTGCAGGTGTTAAATGCTTCATCTGCTGCTATCTCCTCGGGGTTCCTGCTGCCTCATTCTCTCCAAAATTATGTCCAAAATACGTATGTCTAATCTGCCCCAATGTACCTGAGATAATGGGGAAATGTAGGATGACACGGTTATCCCTCTAAGGTCATGAAAGAGCAAAAATTGTATTCCCGAAATTCCTGCAATGAGGGAAGAAGGTGATATGGGAAAAGGTAACAAGAATTTTCCAAATTTAGAGAGAGGGTAATGTACTAGCAAGACAAGGTGAAAGACAAATTTCCATCCTTCTAAGGTTTCTCGTCTTCTGCCTGCATTGTAAATCTGGTAAGGATTCATCCGCCAATATTCTCCAGTGGTCTCCGAAATCCAACCAAAGACAACCCCATGGAGCTGATTTTGGGACTAGAGTTGAGCGATACTTTCCGATATCCAAAAGTATCGGAATCGGAATGGTATCGCCGATACCCAAAAAATATCGGCGATACCCGATACCGATACCGGAAGTCCAATGTAAGTCTATGGGAACAAAATATCGAAATTAAAAAAAACCCATTCTTGCCTTGTAGGTTAATTGTACATGAAGGAAAACAACAAAGAGTAATGTAGAATGTATTGAGGGAGGTTGAGGAGACATTAAAGGCATAGATGTTTAACCCAATCCAATGGAATAGCATTAATTTTTTTTTTTAGGAAATACGTTCGGATTGACGAAGAAATTGACAATGTTGTTAACCTTTTTTCTATTTTGCCAAATATGTATGTTTCACAACTTCCATGCTCTTCACCTTTTTAACTTTTGCCACACTTTCTCCTTCATAATCTTCACAGCATCATCTTTGTCATCAATTATTCTTCATCTTCACTTCTTATCTTCTTCTAAAACTTCTTGCTTTCATCTTTTTGTTAACATTACTCATATTGTTCTTTTTAACTACTATTCTTCTTCATATTATAGTCCTTCATCTTCTATCATATCTTATTTGTGACATAGATTCCTGTACTTGTAATCTGTAAAGTTGATTTTTTAAATCGTTCCTTTCTTGCTGCACAAAGATTTAAATTACACAGTATTTGTCCGTGTTCAGTTTAGCCTGCGCATCAGGCATTTACCAGGCACACGAGGAGGAACGGACTCACCATACACTGCTTAGTCTCTTCTGCTTATAATTTAGAGCATATATTTTGCTCTTCATTTTGGTCTTACTCATGTTCTTCTGCTTTTAGATCTTCTGCTTATTGTTCTTGTGTCTCTTGTTCTGTATCATGTATTGTAGCACACTTGTACCAGTGATGTTACTGGGACACGGTTACTAAGAGGAGGTACTGTGCCCCAAGCACTACCAAGCCAGCAGACGTTGCTGAACTCGGATACGAGATGGAGGCACCTAGGCCAAAGGCACTGCGGAACCAGTTGACGGTACTGGAACCTGGACGGTTTAGCTGAAGTAAAGAGCCATGCATGTAACGAGGACACTGACTGTGCTGGAACCGAGGGCAGCAGAAGGAAAAGAGCAAATGCACAACCGAGGACCAGCTGACGTTTACTGGGACACGGTTACTAAGCAGGAGGTACCTGTGCTCCAAAGCACTACCAAGGACCAGCAGACGTTGCTGGAACTCGGATACCGAGATGGAGGCACCTAGGCCAAAGGCACTGCGGAGAACCAGTTGACGGTACTGGAACCCGGACGGGTAGCAGAAGGTACAAGAGCCAATGCAAGTAACGAGGACCAGCTGACTGTGCTGGAACCCGGGAGGGGCAGCAGAAGGAAAAGAGCCAATGGCACAACCGAGGACCAGCTGACGTTACTGGGACACGGTTACTAAGCAGGAGGTACCTGTGCTCCAAAGCACTACCAAGGACCAGCAGACGTTGCTGGAACTCGGATACGGATGGAGGCACCTAGGCCAAAGGCATGCGGAGAACCAGTTGACGGTACTGAACCCGGACGGGAGCAGAAGGTACAGAGCCAAGAAGTAACGAGGACCAGTGACTGTGCTGGAACGAGGGGCAGCAGAGGAAAAGAGCCAGGCACAACGAGACCAGCTGACGTACTGGACACGGTTACTAAGAGGAGGTACTGTGCCCCAAGCACACAGGACAGCAGACGTTGCGGGAACTCGGATACGAGATGGAGGCACTAGCAAGCACTGCGGAGACCAGTTGACGGTACTGGAACCGGACGGTAGCAGAAGTACAGAGCCATGCAAGTACGAGGACGTGACTGTGCTGGAACCCGGAGGGGCAGCAGAAGGAAAAGAGCCAATGGCACAACCGAGGACCAGCTGACGTTACTGGGACACGGTTACTAAGCAGGAGGTACCTGTGCTCCAAAGCACTACCAAGGACCAGCAGACGTTGCTGGAACTCGATACCGAGATGGAGGCACCTAGGCCAAAGGCACTGCGGAGAACCAGCTGACGGTACTGGAACCCGGACGGGTAGCAGAAGGTACCCATGGAAATTTAAGTTGACAGGCCGCGAGCCGGCCGCAGTTACCGAATCCCACAGTACTACAGTGGGTGATTGTCCTATTGTCACAACGGAAACAGCCTTTATTTGCATATCCCGCAGCACACATAGGAAGCACCTAAACTCCAGGCACCATAGAGTCGGATAACCCGACCGCAACACGACAGGACAACTTATTGGAGGCTAAGTGACGTTTTACACTGACAGGAAACAGAAGGCGTGCTGTAACCAGTCTGGGCAGGAGTGAGTACCCGTGCCAATGACACTTCCGAGCAACAACTGTCGGTGTTGGAGCCCAGGGATGAGAAGACAACAGGGTGGAGGCAGCAGGACTTTTTGACGTACACACAGCAGGGGAACAGCTGACATTACTGAACCCCAGTAACACAGGAGCAAGTGTTGACTGTGCTAACAGCACTTCCAGGCAACAACTGGCGGTGTTGGAGCCCAGGGATGAGAAGAGAACAGGGTGGAGGCAGCAGGACTTTTTGACGTACACACAGCAGGGGAACAGCTGACATTACTGAACCCCAGTAACACAGGAGCAAGTGTTGACTGTTCTAACAGCACTTCCGAGCAACAACTGGCAGTGTTGGAGCCCAGGGATGAGAATAGAACAGGGTGGAGGCAGCAGGACTTTTTGACGTACACACAGCAGGGGAACAGCTGACATTACTGAACCCCAGTAACACAGGAGCAAGTGTTGACTGTGCTAACAGCACTTACAGGCAACAACTGGCGGTGTTGGAGCCCAGGGATGAGAAGAGAACAGGGTGGAGGCAGCAGGACTTTTTGACGTACACACAGCAGGGGAACAGCTGACATTACTGAACCCCAGTAACACAGGAGCAAGTGTTGACTGTTCTAACAGCACTTCCGAGCAACAACTGGCGGTGTTGGAGCCCAGGGATGAGAATAGAACAGGGTGGAGGCAGCAGGACTTTTTGACGTACACACAGCAGGGGAACAGCTGACATTACTGAACCCCAGTAACACAGGAGCAAGTGTTGACTGTGCTAACAGCACTTACAGGCAACAACTGGCGGTGTTGGAGCCCAGGGTCAAGGAGGATGTTTAAATACTAGATCAGTAATTTCCTTGTTACCTGTCAATTTTAAATGTCTATACTTCAAACAAGAGAAAGATAACCTTTACTACCATAAGATGATGATTTCATTTAAACTAATATCTAGATAAATAAAGAATTGACAAACATAAACACATACATTAACATGTTGAACAGCAATGCAAACCACAAAATAAATTAGTTAAGGAATCTGCTATACGGTTGTACATAAAAGCATACAAGTACATATCTGAATCCATTAATGATGGATAAGTAACAGTATGTACACTATTTTTATTGTATAGACAATGAATGTCTGACTTCAAAACATCATCAGCATTACAAGTTATCTGTGACATTACTAAAATGTTACATTTGCTGAATAATGTCACTAAACAGTTTATACAAAATTATACAATTTCCATCATGTAATACTCATAATATGTGGCAATAATCATTTTTATTAACAAACATAACCTTTAAAAAGTGCATAGTGCATAGTGAAAATTGCTATTTATGCCTGACTGTCGACTTGCAAGCATGACAACGGATAGATAAGGTATATATAGATGAGACTGCATAGCCACAGATGGTGAATGGCGATGTAATTCTGTACCTCAATAAAGTGTGCGTCACTACTACCTAATTATTTTTATATAGCTTTATAAACAGGGTACGTGGATGTATGCTTGCGCCTTTGTTTTGACGCACAGACTGCCTTCCTGCTGAGACGCGTTGGGTAGTGAACAGTTGTGTGCAGTGTTCACTGTAGTCTGAGGTTTTCCTTTTTGGAGTGCAGATCACGCTCCAGTTAGTTCTTCAACCACTGCTGGTTGTAGTCTGCTGAGCGTGTGTCACTGGCACATCCTTGAAATTTTTCTCTAATTGTTGCTGATCCATTCTATTACAAATAAATAAAATCTATTAGTGTGACGCGCTTCCATCCGTATACAATACATTTGTTGCAAACACTATAGAGGTACACAAAGGGGCCTTTCACACCTACTGAACAGTTGTGTGCAGTGTTCACTGCAGTCTCTGTGGAATAACCAACACTTAGGCCTTATAACTTTTCAGACTTTCTTTATCAATCTACCAAGATGAAGAAGGCAGGGAGTAAGGCACGTGGTCGTGGCCGTGGAGTTTCTTCAGGGAGAGGACATGGGGATTCTGTGGCTGCTGCGGCCCCCAGTGACACAGCATCCACCAGTTTTCCCCGTGAGCGTTCCTTTATGCGCACTTTTGTAGGAGCTCGGAGTACCCCCCTGCTGCGGGAAGAACAAATTGAAGCCGTTGTTGGTTGGATGCCAGCCAATGCATCGACTTCAATTGCTTCCACCTCCTCTCAGGACCACAGCACTGTTGAGCAACCATCTGTCTCTTCACCGCCTGTCAAATTGCCCAGGCAGTCAGAGAGTTCTGTACAGGAGCCAGCTGAGTGTCTGCTTCTGTTCTCAGAATCTATTAGCTTGCAAACAGGGGCCCAGCCAAGCAGCATTCTGTAATGTGAAGAAGAGGGAGTATGCAGTGATGCGCAACAGCTGTGTCTCTCTGAATCTGAAGAGGCGGGTGAGCCAGTGCCGATGGACAGCACACCGCAGAACGCATCTGATGATGATGAGACTCAGGTGCCAGTTTCTGTTGAGCATGGTGCTGACCGGA
Organism: Oophaga sylvatica; assembly: GCA_033576555.1. Lineage (NCBI taxonomy): Eukaryota > Metazoa > Chordata > Amphibia > Anura > Dendrobatidae > Oophaga > Oophaga sylvatica. The sequence goes on from JARQOD010000004.1 coordinate 20,302,295, forward strand.
CCACCCAACAGCAGCAGGTGTTGGCAGAGGGTAGTGGAGATGATGAGGTCCAAGACCCAACATGGCGTGAGGAACAGGAAGGTGGTGGGAGCAGCTCAGAGGAATCCTAATAATAATAATATTAATTTATATAGCGCCATCATATTACGCATCGCTTTACAGTTTTGCAGTTTAAGAACACAATTCATAAGTAACAACGTTAACAATACAATAATTTAAGCTAAATAAGTCGCCCCTGCTCGTGACAGCTTACAATGTACAATGAGGTGGGGGAGATACAAAGTATAGGTGTTTATATACAATGGTGCATTTACAATGATGGTCCAGCCATCTTAAGGGACTGAGGGATGGAGATAGTGAATGGGCTAGAGACACACACACACATACACACTTACACAGAATACATAGAATGACTTTGATTAGTGAATGTGATAGGCCGCTCTGAACAAATGTGTTTTGAGGGAGCGCCTGAAACCATGCAAATTGTGGATAGTACTAATTTCTTGGGGTACAGCATTCCAGAGGATTGGCGTAGCGCGGGAGAAGTCTTGGAGTCGGGAGTGGGAGGTACATATTAGTGCAGAGGTTAGTCGAAAGTCGTTTGCAGAGCGCAGCAGTCGGTTAGGCCGATAGATAGAAATGAGGGAGGAGATGTAGGAGGGGTGCTGCACTGTGGATAGCTTTGTGGCTGAGAACCAGTACTTTGGTTGAAAGCTGGGAGAGGCCTAGAGAAGTGGTTAGTGATAGAAGGAAGATAGAGGAAGACATTGCCCCAACGGTACAAACAGGAGGGAGAGTTAGGCTGCAGACTCGGTTGCCTGTAGCCTCCAGTTTGGCACCTGTTCGGAGCAGTTGTCTTCCAAAAGTCAAAACGTGCGCTCCCAGGACTTGCACTGCGTGGTCCTTTTTTCACACACTTGCACATGATATTTGCTATGTCAAATGCAAGCTGTGTAATCAAAAATTAAAAATAGCTAAAAGTGTCAGTCACCTCAATACCACAAATATGTGGAAACATGTGCGGACAAAGCACGTAGTTGAGTTACAAAGACACACTGGAGATGTAGGCCAACCTACAGCAGCACCTACATCTTCAGGTTGTGTTGAAGCCTCTTCATCGAGCTCACACACAGCTAGTTCTGCTTCCTCACAGGATCGCCATGGAAGAACCTCGGCCACTGTTGTCCAGAGACAAAGTGTTATTCCACACACAGCATCAAGTTCCCTGTCATCCTCACACTCCCAGGCCACAAAACAGCCATCGGTAGCACAGGCATGGGATAAAAGACGGCCATACTCCGCAAACCATCCACGAGCACAGGCTCTGAATGCTGGCATTGCAAAACTCCTGTCCCTTGAAATGCTGTCATTCAGGCTGGCGGAGACAGTTTCCGTAACTGAATATCATTGTCAGTCCCACAATACAATGTGCCAAGCCGATTTCATTTCAGCAGGCAAGCCGTCCCTGGTCTGCAAAAGCATGTTGAGGGAAAAATTAAACATGCGCTACTAAACGCCCTCAGTAGCAAGGTCCACCTGACCACCGATGCGTGGACCAGTACCCATTGTTATGATCTGCTACAACCAGTAAGGAAAGAAGGGAATTCTGTCGCTACAATACAACTAAGCTGAATCCTACGATGTAACGGGGAACCTGATCCTGCGACCAGACCCGCTAAAGTCCTCATCTAGTGTGAACGAAGACCTATAGTTGCGAGGGAGGAATCCCTACAAGATCTAGGGACTGGGAGAAAAGGTGGACACCTCCTAACATAAATTGTAGCATGGATAATTAAACAGAAAAAAAAATACTTTGCGATCCTAACATCAAGCAAAACTGACAGATTAAGGCACCTAAGCACCCGGCTAGCTTAACAGTAGATAATACAATGAAGTCAAGCAAAGCCAGAAGGGCGGAGCCAGACTAAATAGGGAAAAAAGGTCATGTGACCAGCAAACTGAAACAAAACCTAACAAGAGGCTTCTAACACCCATGGCCAGGGACAATACCTTTCCCTCACTGCCCATTGGGTCAATGTTGTGTAGCCGGGTACTGATCTTGCGAGTGTCGCTGTACGTGTTCTGCCAACTCCAAGGATTGCAGTAATCAAGTCTGTACACATTGATTCCTCCTCCTACTCCAGTTCCTCAGAATCATCGCTGCAGGAGCCGTCACGGTCTACCTCCACATGGACCCGTGAACGTTTACCTGTTGCGACCGATATGAGCACAGCCGTGTCCAAATGTCAACAGGCCGTCCTGAAATTAATTTCCATGGGGAATCTTAGCCACACAGCGCAGGAGCTCTGTAATGCCATAAAGCAGGAGAGCGACGTGTGGTTTTTGGAAGGAATCTACAGGCAGGCTTGGTAGTGTGTGACAATGGCCGAAATCTGGTGGCAGCTCTGGGCCTTGGCAACCTCACTCACATAGCATGTCTGTCATATGTGCTCAACTTGGTCGTGCAGAGTTTTTTGAGGGACTATCCGGATCTTGATGCACTGCTGCACAAGGTCCGCCTAGAGTGCGCTCACTTGCGACGTTCCAGCATGGCCAGATCGCTGATTGCAGCTCTGCAACGCAGATTTCGCCTTCATGAACATCGCATCATATGTGACGTACCCACCAGGTGGAATTCCACGTTACATATGTTGGAGCGGTTGTGTGAGCAGCAGCCAACAGTAATGGAGTATCAGCTGCATCAGGCGCAATCAACTCGCAATTTGCGCCGTTCACACTTCACCACTACTGAGTGGGCCTCTATAATAAAATAATAATAATCTTTATTTATATAGCGCCAACATATTCCGCAGCGCTTTACAGTTTAACAGTTTCAGAACAAAAGTCATAAGTAACAACGTTAACAATACAATAATTAAAGCTAAATCAGCCGCCCCTGCTGTGAGAGCTTACAATCTACAATGAGGTGGGGGAGATACAAAGTACAAGTGTGTATATACAATGGTGTTTTTACAATGATGGTCCAGCCATTTAAGGAAGTGAGGGATGCATGGAGATAGTGAATGGGCTACACACACAGAATTACACATAGAATGACTTTGATTAGTGAATGTGATAGGCCACTGTGAACAAATGTGTTTTGAGGGAGCGCCTGAAACCATCCAAATTGCGGATAGTCCTAATTTCTTGGGGTGCAGCATTCCAGAGGATTGGCGCAGCGCGGGAGAAGTCTTGGAGTTGGGAGTGGGAGGTACGGATTAGTGCAGAGGTTAGTCGAAGGTCGTTTGCAGAGACAGCAGTCGGTTAGGCCGATAAATATAAATGAGGGAGGAGATGTAGGGGGGTGCTGCACTGTGGAGAGCTTTGTTGGTGAGAACCAGTAATTAGAATTGGATCCTATAATGAATGGGCAGCCAGTGTAATGAGTGGCGAAGGACTCTATGAAGGACATCTGCCACGTTTTGCGTGCATTTGATGAGTCAACGCGGATGGCGAGTGCAGATGATGCACTAGTCAGCCTGACTGTCCCCCTTATCTGCCTACTTCAAAAAACACTGCAAGCACTAAGGCATGAGGTTTTGGAAGAGGTGGAGGATGAGGAGTCACAAATTCCATCACCTTCTGGACAGTCAGCGCAACGTGGTTCCTCACAAAGGGCTGGAGGACTTTCAAAGTACCATGCTGTATCAACAATTGAACCTCCAGAGTCGCTGTCTATATTTTCATAACCATTACAAACTTTTAATGTATTTACAAAGCACATAATGTACAGTTTTTGTCTATCCTTTTGTAATGCTATTGTGTTTCCATAAACTGATGTTACAGAATTATGATACAAAGTTTTTAAATTTTGAGTTTTAAATTTTGTAAATTTTATATGTATTTGAAGGACTTTGTGAGGAGGATGAGGAGGAGTCAATGGAGGAGGAAGACATCGCTCCAGAGGGAGGTAGACAATGCTCTAGTCAGTATGTAGACCAAGGGTGGGGTGATGCACAGCAGGCAGAGATGACGCCTCTTGCAGGGGACAACGTTTCTTGGCCAGTTGGGAGTCTGCAGCACATGGTTGATTTCATGCTGCAGTGCCTGAGAAACGACCGCCGCATCGAACACATTCACACCACGTCTGATTATTGGGTGTACACCCTCCTAGACCCTCGCTACCGGGACAACTTACAAAGCCTCAGCACACCGTTGAACCGGGAGCGTAAAATGCGGAAGTACCAAGACACACTGGTGCAATCCATAATGTTCTCCATTCCAGCCGAGAGCACTGCTGCTGCTACTGCTTTACATAGCAGCTCTGTGCGTCGAGGCAGTGGAGACAGCTCTGCAACAAGAGGGAGCACAAGCAGCGCCTCTGCACAGGGCAAGAACAGTATGTTCCAAATGTGGCGAAGTTTTGTGGCAGCGCCACCAATGTCTACACCATCCGAGACGGCTCCAGTCAGCAGGAGGCAACATTTCCGTAAGATGGTGACAGACTACATGTCTTGCCCTCTCAGTGTACTCCCAGATGGCTCTTCCCCATTCAAGTTTTGTGTCTCTAAACTGGATACATGGCCAGAGCTTAGCCAGTATGCATTGGAGGTGCTGGCTTGCCCTGCTGCCAGTGTATTATCGGAGCGCGTCTTTACTGCTGCAGGCGGTGTACTAACAGACTGTTGCATGCGACTATCCTCCGATAATGTAGAACGGCTTACTTTTCTGAAAATGAACTAGGCATGGATTTCGCCTGAATTTGCCTGTCTGGTTTCAGATTAACTAACTGGTTGGCAACATTTTCCATGTCTCCTGTTATGTTCATCTTTCTACCACCTGAGCTATACTCCCTTGGCTACAACACTGCCAGTTGCTGCTCAGAAGTGTCGTGTCCACAGACCAATACACAAGCTATAGTGATAGTGGGGTTCAGTAACGCCTGCTGTTCCCCTGCTGTGTGTCTGACAAAAATTAATGCTGCTAACTCCAAATTAAAGTTCAAATTAAAGTTCAAACATCTCATACTAGGCCTCAGGCTACACCCTCCTTGACCCTGGGCTCAGAAGTGTTGGATGCACAGATCAAAACAATCGATGATGTGTTTGTGGGGTTCAGTAACGCCTGCTGTTCCCCTGCTGTGTGTCCGGCAAAAATTACTGCTACCTAGCTACACATGTTGAAAAAAACATGACATGTTAAAGTGGCTAGTGCTACACATAGATATCAGGCTACACCCTTATTTCTAAGCTGTAAACAATTGAAACGTCACATTTAAAACCATTCAATGATTACTGTTGGTAACAAATCTGTAACTAAATAATTGTGACATATTATGGCAGATATCCACATGTCTAACACAAATGCTAACACAAAAGCATACTTATGCTATAGGGTACTGATGGTGAACCTTCTCACTCCATAACTTTGACAAATCCAACTCACATCATGCCTCAAATGCTGCAATGTTGGAAGTGCATAATGTGGGTTGAACTTTGACAACAGCTGCAGTGCGAAGGTTATCCTTCTGTGTTCTTGGCTTTTAAATAAAAGCATACAAGTAAATATAATAATACATTGTTGATTAAGGGACGTAATGTACACCTGTAATATTGTGCAAACAATGGATGTAGGACTATTCCTCTTCAACATTACTTATATTTGTGTCATTTGAAAAAATACATATTTTAGTTAAAAATTAAAAAACCATGTTCACTAGCTGTGAAAGGCCCCTTTGTGTACTTCTATAGTGTTTGAAACCAATGTATTGTATACGGATGGAAGCACGTCACAGTAATAGATTTGAATTATTTGAAATAGAATGTAGCAGCACCAATTCGAGAAAAATGTGAAGGATGAGGCAGTGAGACACGCTCAGCAGAGTACAAGCAACAGTGGTTGAAAACTAACTGGAGTGTGATCTGCACTACAAAATGAAAACGTCTGACTACAGTAAACAGTGCACACAACTGTTCAGTAGCTGTGAAAGGCCCGTTTGTGTACTTCTATATTGTTTGCAACCAATGTATTGTATACGGATGGAAGCACGTCACAGTAATAGATTTGAATTATTTGAAATAGAATGTAGCAGCACCAATTCGAGAAAAATGTGAAGGATGAGGCAGTGAGACACGCTCAGCAGAGTACAAGCAACAGTGGTTGAAGAACTAACTGGAGCGGGATCTACACTCCTACCAAAAATTTAAACCTCAGACTAGAGTGAACAGTGAACACAACTGTTCACTTGCTGTGAAAGGCCTTTTTGTGGACTTCTATTATGTTTGCAAGCAATGTATTGTATTTTGATGGAAGAGCGTCACACTAATAGATTTTAGTAAATTGAAAATAGAATGTAGCAGCACCAATTCGAGAAAAATGTGAAGGATGAGGCAGTGAGACACGCTCAGCAGAGTACACGCAGCGGTGGTTGAAGTAAGTGGAGCAGGATCTACACTCCTACCAAAAATTTAAACCTCAGACTAGAGTGAACACTGAAACACAACTGTTCACTTGCTGTGAAAGGCCTTTTTGTGGACTTCTATTATGTTTGCAAGCAATGTATTGTATTTTGATGGAAGAGCGTCACACTAATAGATTTTAGTAAATTGAAAGTAGAATAAAGCAGCACCAATTTTAGAAAAATGACAAGGATGAGCCAGTGACAGACACTCAGCAGAGTACACGCAGCATTAGTTGAAGAAGTAACTGGAGCGTGATCTGCATTTAAAAAAAAAAAAAAAATACCTCACAGACTGCAGTGAACACTGAAACACAACTGTTCACTATCTGTGAAAGGCTCCTTTCTGTACTTCTACAGTGTTTGCAACCAATGTATTGTTTACGGATGGAAGCGCATCACACTATAATTTCTATTGAATGGAGCAGCTAGAATTACACTAAAGAAAAAAAAAAAAGAGTCTGTGAGTGACACGTGCAGATGCCTACAGACAGCGTTGGATGCAGAGCAAACTGCAGCGTCACCTGCACTCTCACACACACACCTTGCACAGAGCTGTTAAAACAACACTGCAGGCAAAAGGAAGCTTTACACAGCCGGTGGTAAACTAGCCTGCCTAAAGCAAAGTACACAAAATCGCAATCTCTAACTGTCCCTCAGAGTCAGCAGAGCAGCGTTCTGTCCCTAACTGAGTTCACAGCACAGTGACACTAAAATGGCGGCGGCGCCTTTTATAGTGCATTCTGACATCATTTCAGCAGCCAATCACAGCCATGCCATTAGTTAAGATGACCGCAGCAGTACAGGATGTGCCCACACTTCGTAGGATTCCTCATTGGCTGACTAAAATCACATTGCCTCTCAAAGAATTATGGGAACTTCCGATTCCGGTATACGATATAGGAAAAATATCGGAACTAAGTATCGGAATTCCGATACAGCGAATATCGGCTGATACCCGATACTTGCGGTATCGGAATGCTCAACACTATTTGGGACCAATCACTTGCCACTAAAGTCTCGGAATTGAGCCCAAAGGATCTGTCTGACACGCCCCAGAGGATCCTGTGAGCCACACCCCCTTTGTAAAACAAAACCCAAAAATACACACTAAATAAAAAAGGTCCATATCTCTGAAAGCGTGAGTCAGATTTGAAAAAAAAGCAAAAAGAGGAATACTCAGGGGAGCAGTGGGAATTAAATATGAGGAGAAACTGGTCAATTTTTAGGTTCGCTTTAAATAGCAGTACCTTTCACTGTAAATCATACCAACATACAATGACCAAAAACCATCAAGATAAATTAAATAATCTAACAACTCTGCTAGATTACAATTTGTGATGGTCATATAACTTGGCAGAGCTGATTTTAGACAAAGTGGGGGCCCTAGGCAGCTGCCTAGTGTGCCTTGCCCTAAAGCTGGCCTTGAAACTTGGCCAATGTGCCCTGTGCATAGTCACGGTCCTAATTTTTTTACATTGATTGAGTCCAAAAAAGAGACGGGATTTACCCAATCCATACCTAAAAATTGGTGCTTTTGGATTGAGGTGCTCCTAGGTGGGACCAGAAATGGTGGGACTAGAGCGTTTCTTTATGGCCAACACTAATGTTGGTTTCTATGAAAACGGCTCCTATTTTCTTTATAGGTTCATTTTGTTGCACAGCTTCTGAATCCACACCTTTGCAGAGGAAACTTCACAGAGCAAGTTGCATGGGAAAACAAGCGTTTACTTCTCTGAACATGAGGTGAAGGAATAATGCACAGACATTACAGCATTGCATCAGCTAACAGGAACAAAACGAAAGTGAAACTAACTAGAGAAGAGACTAATTCTTATACAATACATTAAAGAAGGAAACGTTACACAACATCGCCATCTACTGTCAGGTCAGCATAAAGTCCTCCTGTTACACATATATAATAAGTTCTGATCTGTTGCATATGACAACACATTTAAGTTAAAAATCGTTATGTTGAGTCAATTAATATCAACCAGCAGAACCCAAGGTCAATATGGACCTGAGCATCCTGTGCTACCAGATCTTGATGGAAAAACCTTTACAATATTTTTATAAAGAATCTCGTTTTACTATAACCTGTCACGTTATATGGGCACATTGATTTTTCATTCTCCCGGTAACATCTGTTCTGAGAGAACAATATTCACTCCCTGGATAAAAAGGCCGGTGTAAAACCTGCAATATTTGTGATGTGATACTACAAGGCCATTATTCTGCTCCTAGTAATTCTCATGTCTCCGGAGTTCCTCGCCCTACTTATTGCTGAAGGATTTTGAAGAATGCATCAACAAAAGCAACCTGTCCTAGTCAATTACAACTTCAATGTCATAAACGCATCAACGGAGCAGCCGGAAGCTTTGATCTTGGAAAATCTGAGATATCGAACAATAAGCGAGATTCTATGACCGTCTAATATTGGTTTTAAAGAGACAGAACAAACAATTTAACTCAATGGGGCCATTGTTTCAGAGGCAACGTAAGACAGAAGACCACATTTCATTTCTCCAATAAAGTTGAGACAATGGAAGATGAATAATGATTTGCTGCCATGGGCCACAAGAGACAAGGCAATTTGTGTTGGGCGCACACAGGAAAAATGTGTTTCTACATCCGTTCTTAATTACTGTATCTCCAGAAATCCCCAAAACAATGGCTGGAGCATGAGTGGACACTGTGCCATTCTAGTGAAGCTTTTCATTCTCCGGATCGGTGAAGGTCCCAGTGGTTGGAGCCATTCCTAAGCCTATACCATAGAAAGTTTTTATACAGGAGACAAGTTCGAGTTGACTTTTTGGACTGTCCATGTAAAATGTGTGACAGCCACAGATGCCCCATAAATGTCTTGCCTTCAGATGCCCCCAGATTACCTGACACTAAGACTACCAACAAATTACTGGCCATAGAGAACTGTGAATATGTCCAAACTTGCTAAGTGTGCCAGAATGTCTAAGGTGAGACCTCCTGAACACCAGACGAGATGTCTCAAAAATCAACGCTTCCAGAAGTTTTCTTGTGTGTAATGCCAGATCGCATTATCAGAAGGAGACCTATCATGAAAGTTCATGGGATTTTTGGCGGTCTGGTTTTTAGTTGGAGATGTGCAATAGTATATTGTAGCTCAGATACCTCCAGAGTCCTATTTTTCAACGAGTCCTAACCCAAGTACATTGTATTGTCTGACACAGACCTAATGAGCTAAAACTTGGCACATCACAAAGAATTTCGGTCAATGGTCCAGTGCCGTAAGAGAAATTTTTCAATGTCAGTGCCAAAATAATTTCCATTACAAGAGTTTTTTTTATCAATAAACCATTAATATATTATTATAGGGGTGTGACCTCTAGAATCACACCAATATTCAGAAAAGAAGAACAACAGATTTAGGTGCCGCACCCACCTCTTAGTTCTTCCAGTAAAGTCCTCTATACACTTTAGATAGCTGTTGGCCAAATGAGGGTTCACATGGCAGCTATCTTGACCAGAACTCCCATACACAAGAGTGCTTGCCCTGCCAAGCTCTCCTCGGTGCTCTATTAGAAAGCCACTGCCAGATATTTCTGGTGGCAGCTTTTCTGAGGCACAAGTCAAGGATTGGCAGTCCAAAATTGGACATGCCGGGTCTTTACCTGCCCTGGCAATCATCTATTGGAGGCCAACATAAACATTAGATCGTCAGCCGAATCTTTCTATATCAGTGTTTGTCTGAAGTGTATGGGGGTCTTAAGTCCTGCTTACCGTGAGGATCTAGCAAGCAAAACCTTTACTGACAGTACATCAAAGGGAACCTGACAACTTCCCGATCCCCGAGAAGCATGTATTAGACACTGAATGTATAATTTCAGCCATGTATGTTTGACTCTGAAACACAGGGGCGTTTCCGAGAAAAACATACTTTAAAAGCAGGATACTAGTCATAAAGGCGGGTTCCAGGAAACTTGTCTCCACCCACTGCCCTTGAGTGACAGGTCTCTCCCTGTGTGCATGTATAGGGGGAGATCTATCAGTCATTGGCAGTGGGGAAAATCCTCCAGGGACTTGCCTCTCTTACTAGTCTCGGTCCCTGGTGGCTTTTAAAGTCTGTTTTCTCTGCAACGCATACCTGGCTGTAATCACACGACTAGCGCCTGGATACATGCCGCCCATGGTTGATATATCAGCTGTCAAGTTCCCTTTAATGGCCTATCCTAAGGATATTATTGGGGCTCAGGTCATGGAGACAGCAAAAGAATTGTGTTTTGTGGCTCAAATGATTTTTTCAATTTGTCACCCATACAGAAAACACATTTCCTTTTACAAATTGTATCACTTTAATTTAGCTTAATAATGGAAAATAAAATAAATAAAAAAACTTGTGTGATTATTTCCATAATATTTCTTGGATGTGACAGAATCCATGTATCACGGTAATGAAGTCTTCCCATCCTTCCCAGATGGTTAATAGCGCTTTAAAGCCATTATACTAAACTTACGTCTAGAGATATTGCAAAACAAATCCTATCTTAATCTTTGATCTTGAAGTGATCGATAGAACTCCTAAGATCTAGGGTGGATTAATGGCATTAAATTAAAATAAGCGACCATTTATAGCCCGCGATGGCGGATCATTAGGCCGCATGGGAGAAAATGCAAATATACAATATGGCTCCAGAGACCGGTTCAAAAGTTTTGGTTCATTTCAAGCTCATTAATTTAATCGAGATTAGAAATATTGATTTTCTGCATGAGACAACGCTTCATTGTCTTCTCCAGAGAAAAACAATTATCATTTGAGGGTGGTCCGCCAGAAAATGGAATCTTTGGTGGTTCATAGAACACATTTAATGATTCCTAACAAATCAGTTGGTGACTTGTTTTAGAACCGTAGAACATTCGTTGAGGTCAACCCTGTTTTATTGAAGACATTATATAGTAGCTATTTAATTTACAGATATAGAAATTAATAGATATCCAACCAATCAATCAGAAATAAACTTTAAAGAGTATCCGTTGCTTTAATTCTCATTTCATAAATCAATAGTACACATAAAAATAAGTAACGTAATAGTTCTTATCAGAGAAATCTATTTTGATCTACTCTTGTGCTAATTATTTATTCTCAATCACCGGTAAAATCTATATGCTGTCTTGACAGATTATCCCATTACTGGGATAGGAGATGCCAGTTAGTGCTTATAATATTCTATGGGGAGGGAGGAGCTAGAGGCAGACACAGACATTCTAGGGAGGAGCTAGAGGCAGACACAGACATTCTAGGGAGGAGCTAGAGGCAGACACAGACATTCCAGGGAGGAGCTAGAGGCAGACACAGACATTCTAGGGAGGAGCTAGAGGCAGACACAGACATTCCAGGGAGGAGCTAGAGGCAGACAGACATTCTAGGGAGGAGCTAGAGGCAGACACAGACATTCCAGGGAGGAGCTAGAGGCAGACACAGACATTCTAGGGAGGAGCTAGAGACAGACACAAACATTCTAGGGAGGAGCTAGAGGCAGACACAGACATTCTAGGGAGGAGCTAGAGGGAGACACACATTCTAGGGAGGAGCTAGAGGCAGACACAGGCATTCTAGGGAGGAGTTAGAGGCAGACACAGATATTCTAGGGAAGAGCTAGAGGCAGACACAGACATTCTAGGGAGGAGCTAGAGGCAGACACAGACATTCTAGGGAGGAGCTAGAGGCAGACACAGGCATTCTAGGGAGGAGCTAGAGGCAGACAGACATTCTAGGGAGGAGTTAGAGGCAGACACAGACATTCTAGGAAGGAGCTAGAGGCAGATACAGACATTATAGGGAGGAGCAAGAGGCAGACAGACATTCTAAGGAGGAGCAAAAGGCAAACACATATATTCTAGGGAGGAGCTAGAGGCAGACACATACATTTTAGGGAGGAGCTAGAGGCAGACACAGACATTCTAGGGAGGAGCTAGAGGCAGATACACACATTATAGGGAGGAGCAATAGGCAGACACAGACATTCTAGGGAGGAGCTAGAGGCAGACACAGACATTCTAGGGAGGAGCTAGAGGCAGATACAGACATTCTAGGGAGGCTCTAAAGGCAGACAAACATTCTATGGAGGTAGAGGCAGACACAGACATTCTAGGGAGGAACTAGAGGCAGACAGACATTCTTGGGAAGAGCTAGAGGCAGACAAACATTCTAGGGAGGAGCTAGAGGCAGACACAGACATTCTAGGGAGGAGCTAGAGACAGACACAAACATTCTAGGGAGGAGCTAGAGGCAGACACAGACATTCTAGGGAGGAGCTAGAGGGAGACACACATTCTAGGGAGGAGCTAGAGGCAGACACAGGCATTCTAGGGAGGAGTTAGAGGCAGACACAGATATTCTAGGGAAGAGCTAGAGGCAGACACAGACATTCTAGGGAGGAGCTAGAGGCAGACACAGACATTCTAGGGAGGAGCTAGAGGCAGACACAGGCATTCTAGGGAGGAGCTAGAGGCAGACAGACATTCTAGGGAGGAGTTAGAGGCAGACACAGACATTCTAGGAAGGAGCTAGAGGCAGATACACACATTATAGGGAGGAGCACTAGGCAGACAGAAATTCTAGGGAGGAGCTAGAGGCAAACCAAGACATTCTAGGGAGGAGCTAGAGGCACACATACATTCTAGGGAGGAGCTAGAGGCAGATACAGACATTCTAGGGAGGATCTAGAGGCAGACACAGACATTCTAGGGAGGAGCTAGAGGCAGACACAGACATTCTAGGGAGGAACTAGAGGCAGACACAGACATTCTAGGGAAGAGCTAGAGGCAGACACGGACATTCTAGGGAGGAGCTAGAGGCAGACACAGACATTTTAGGGAGGAGCAAAAGGCAGATACAGACATTCTAGGGATGAGCTAGAGGCAGACACAGGCATTCTAGGGAGGAGCTAGAGGCAGACACAGACATTCTCTAGGGAGAAGTTAGAGGCAGACACAGACATTCTAGGGAGGAGCTAGGGGCAGATACATTCTAGGAAGGAGCTAGAGGCAGACACAGATATTCTAGGGAGGAGCAAGAGGCAGATACAGACATTCTAGGGATGGGATGAGCTAGAGGCAGACACAGGCATTCTAGGGAGGAGCTAGAGGCAGATACAGACATTCTAGGGAGGAGCAAGAGGCAGACAGACATTCTAAGGAGGAGCAAAAGGCAAACACATATATTCTAGGGAGGAGCTAGAGGCAGACACATACATTTTAGGGAGGAGCTAGAGGCAGACACAGACATTCTAGGGAGGAGCTAGAGGCAGATACACACATTATAGGGAGGAGCAATAGGCAGACACAGACATTCTAGGGAGGAGCTAGAGGCAGACACAGACATTCTAGGGAGGAGCTAGAGGCAGATACAGACATTCTAGGGAGGCTCTAAAGGCAGACAAAATTCTATGGAGGTAGAGGCAGACACAGACATTCTAGGGAGGAACTAGAGGCAGACAGACATTCTTGGGAAGAGCTAGAGGCAGACAAACATTCTAGGGAGGAGCTAGAGGCAGACACATACATTCTAAGGAGGAGCTAGAGGCAGATACAGACATTTTAGGGAGGAGCTAGAGGCAGACACAGACATTAAAGGGAGGAGCTAAAGGCAGACACAGTCATTTTGCTGCAAGTTCTCCTGTGCATTTTAAATCTGGGGGAAAAAATTGTCATTTCATGAGAACATGCAGGAGAATGTCTTTGTCTGTCTCTAACTCCTCATCCCCTCTCCATAAAATGTTATGAACACCAACTGTCATCTCTTATCTCAGTAATAGGAAAATCTGTTGTCACTGAATACAGATTTTACCCCTGAGTTGAAAGTTAAAGATCAATCCAGGAGGCGAAACAATCATTTTTTTATAAACAAAGTTGCTTATTTTCATGTGTACTACTGAGTTATCAAATAAAAATTAAAATGACAGTTACTCTTTAAACATTTCAGAAGTAGTCTGCAAATTGAAAAAAATACAACATCTGATTGGTTGTTAAGACTATTGCTTTGGTTTAGATCCTTCTTTATCAGAGATTCTGTGTGTGGGCTCTATGTAAATTTTCACAGACCTTCTCAGAATAATATTTTGTAAAGCAGAGGAGGGAGAAGGGGATGTGGCTGCAGTTTCTCACTCTTTTCAGTCTTAAGAGACAACGACTACTGCACAAGTCAAAATGTTTAAAGGTCTGTATTCGTGATGAGCGAGTATGCGCGTTGCTCTGGTTTTCCCGAGCATGCTCAAGTGATCTCCGAGTATTTGGGCGTGCTCAGAGATTTAGTATGTGTCGCAGCTGCATGCAGACAGCCTGAATACAAGTGGGGATTCCCTAACAAACAGGCAAATGACCCTGATTAAAAGTTCACATACCCCATTTCTTAATACCATGTATTGCCCCCTCTAACATCAATGACAGCTTGAAGTCTTTTGTGGTAGTTGTGGATGAGGTTCTTTATTTTCTCAGATGGTAAAGCTGCAAGCTCTTCTTGGCAAAAAGCCTCCAGTTCCTGTAAATTCCTGGGCTGTCTAGCATGAACTGTGCGTTTGAGATCTCCTCAGAGTGGATTAACGATACTGAGGTCAGGAGACTGAGATGGCCACTCCAGAACCTTCACTTTGTTCTGCTGTAGCCAATGACAGGTCGACTTGGCCTTGTGTTTTGGATCGTTGTCATGATGGAACATCCTAGTATGTCCCTTGCGCAGCTTCCAGGCTGATGATTGCAAATTTGCCTCCAGTATCTGCTGCATTCATCTTTCCTTCAACTTTGACCAAGTTTTCTGTGCATTTGTAGCTCACACATCCCCAAAACATCAGATCCACCTCCATGCTTTACAGTAGGAATGGTGTTCCTTTCATGATAGGTCTTGTTGACCTCTTTCCAAACATTTATGGTTGTGGCCAAAAAGTTTAATTTTGGTCTCATCACTCCAAATTACCTTGTTCCAGAAGTTTTGAGGCTTGTCTCTGTGCTGTTTTGCATATTGTAGGTGAGATACTTTGTGGCATTTGAGCAGTAATGACTTTCTTCTGGCGACTCGACCATGCAGCCCATTTTTCTTCAAGTGCCTCCTTATTGTGCATCTTGACACAGCCACTCCGCTAGTTTTCAGAGAGTCCAGTATTTCAGCTGATGTTATTTGTGGATTTTTCTTTGCATCCAGAACAATTTTCCTGGCAGTTGTGAACAAAATTTTTGTTGCTCTACCTGACTGTGGTTTTTTTTTACAGAGCCCCTGATTTTCCATTTGTTAATCACAGTTTGAACGCTGCTGACTGGCATTATCAAGTCCTTGGATATCTTTTTGTATCCCTTTCCTGTTTTATGCAGTTCAACTACCTTTTCCCATAGATCCGTTGACAATTCTTTTGCTTTCCCCATGACTCTCAATCCAGAAATGTCAGTGGCTGGATGAAAGATGCAAGAGTCTGTCTGGATTTCAGAAACTTACTCAGCTTTTATGCACACACACTGATTACAAGCAAACAGGTCACAGTCAGGATGTTACCTTTAGTAGCCATCCAAACACATTTGCGTCAACTTCTGTGCATGTTATCAGGCCAAAATCACCAGGGTATGTGAACTTTTGATCAGGGTCATTTGGATGTTTTGGGTTGTCATTATGATTTAAAAAAGAGAAAACACAGTAGTTTGACAATAAATGGCTTCACCCAACCTCTAACCATGAGTGGAGAAAAAGGTTTGGTGTTATCATTCATATTCACTGAATTTCCAAAAAAGAAAAAATTCTGCTGAGGTATGTAAACTTTTGAGCACATCTGTATATTTACATCGCATCCAGGTTACCCACCCTTGGTTTTATTTGTGGTGTTTCTCAGGTTATTTTAACAAATACATATTTTTTTATGTTTCACATTATTGATTGTACTTGTTTTTATTATCTAATAAAGTATATCTGGCATTTTCTTTTTTTTGCTTTGTTGGATTCTCTTTGGTGTTGATTCATTGATATCTTATTGCATAGGTGTATTTATAAAACAAATATAGCCTAACCTTAAGACAGGCAATCAATAGGAGATCAGTAGGGTCTGACACTCTGATCCCTCACTCTGATCGGCTGACTAAAGAGGCCAAAGCATCCATTTCTTTCTTTAGAAGGTACAGCATTGTACTTTTGGTAGTGCCTGTGCCTGGTAGTGCCTGTGTCTGGTAGTGGCTGTGCCTGTCTCTGGTAGTGGCTGTGCCTGGTAGTGGCTGTGTCTGGTAGTGACTGTTCCTTGTTGTGCCTGTGCCTGGTAGTATCTGTGCCTAGTAGTATCTGTGACTGGTAGTGCCTGTGCCTGGTAGTATCTGTGCCTGGTAGTGCCTGTGTCTGGTAGTGCCTGTGTCTGGTAGTGCCTGTGTCTGGTAGTGCCTGTGTCTGGTAGTGCCTGTGTCTAGTACTACAGCTCAGTTCAACTCAGTTTCATTCAATGAATGCTTCTAACTACTTCTTGCCAGTGACGTAACTATAAAAGGTGAAAGATAGAATTTGCAAACCTAATGAAGCCTAAAAACACCAAAGTAGTGGATGGGGGGCTGTTCAGATTTTGCATTTAGACCCAAGAATGTCTGCACTTTAATATAATGTGCAATGGTCTCAAATTAATTGAATTTGCAAATACAATGAATGGAATATATTTTTAAGCAATTGATAGATTTTGGAAATTTCAATAAAATATTTCAATACTAGAAGAAAAGAAGAATAAACTTTTTACCACTTGAGACCAAAGCAAACATAATAAGGCTTCTTTGTATAGTTCTGCATAATTAGGGGGATTTCTATCTAGTCACATATGTAAATCTCCGAGTGAAATCATGTAACCTTTTGTATCAGCTCACTTTGTATTCAGAAGTCATTTGTCACCCAAGAAAAAACATCATTGTAATAAGTCTTCAATACGCTTCCTAATCCCGATTCACTGTGTGTTACGCTTCAATAAAGAAGGATTTTTTTCTTTCAAGTTTGGGTGACAGGCTCCCAACGTGAGAGAATATTGGAAGATTTACATTTTGAATAATTTTTCTCTGCAAAACATTTATTTTCTTTCACAGCAGATAATTTCCTGTCGTCAGTCACCAAGGAGATTTATAGCATGAAAGCGGCATAAAAACGGCAACACTGGAGAGATAGTACACAATTCGTTTGCAGGTAATAGGCTTTGAGAAGTGGCAGAGGCAATGAATTCTAAGTATTACGTAGTGTGTGTCTATCTGAATATATATCATGATGAAGCAGTGTTATTGGATTGGCCATTTTCCAGTTTGGTATCCTTAAATGGGTATTAGTAGTAGTTAGCTAGTGGCTTTTAGTGTCACTTGCTTACTATCCTTGGTAGCAGCAAAAGGCATATGAAAAGGTGACGCCAATTGCTGCTTTGTAATGCCTACTAGGGTATGTTCTTATAAACTTTCCAGGTCGTATATACCATATGATACCTATGGGCCTTTTTGGAGAGAGAGAGCAATCACATTGCCAGTACCAGGCACTTTTTTGCTCAATGTCCCAGAACAGCCACATTCAAAATATATTTCTGTATTCACCTCCTATGCCAATATTCTACAGTACACCATCTATTTATATAATCGTCTTATCCTGTCTGTCTGTCCAGGAAATCCTGCATCGCTGATTGGTCCGGCCGCGGCCAATCAGCGACGCAGGGCTAACTCTGCCCATGTGTTCATGTGACTCACCAACTGCCCATGATGTACTGAACATGTTTTGTGAGTTACAGTGTCTGATGTACTTCTGTCACATTTACTGAACACGGGTAATACACAGTGACATGAGGTAATACACAGGTGACATGAGGTAATACATAAATAACATAAGGTAATACACAGTAAAATGAGGTAATATACAGTCATGGCCAAAAGTTTTGAGAATGACACAAATATTAATTTTTACAAAGTCTACTGCTTCACTTTTTCTAATGGCAATTTGCATATACTCCAGAATGTTATAAAGAGTGATCAGCTTAACAGCAATTACTTGCAAAGTCAATATTTGGCTAGAAAATGAACTTTATCCCCCAAAACACATTTCAACATCATTGCAGCCCTGCCTTAAAAGGACCAGCTAACCTCTTTTCAGTGATTGCTCCATTAACACAGGTGTGGGTGTTGATGAGGACATGGCTGGAGATCAATCTGTCATGATTAAGTAAGAATGACACCACTGGACACTTTAAAAGGAGGCTGGTGCTTGGCATCATTGTTTCTCTTCTGTTAACCATGGTTATCTCTAAAGAAACACGTGCAGTCATCATTGCAATGCACAAAAAATGGCCTAACAGGGAAGAGTATCGCAGCTAGAAAGATTGCACCTCAGTCAACAATCTATCGCATCATCAAGAACTTCAAGGAGAGAGGTTCCATTGTTGCCAAAAAGGCTTCAGGGCACCCAAGAAAGACCAGCAAGCGCCAGGACCGTCTCTTAAAAGTGTTTCAGCTGCAGGATCGGGCTACCAGCAGTGCAGAGCTTGCTCAGGAATGGCAGCAGGCAGGTGTGAGTGCATCTGCACGCACTGTGAGGTGGAGACTCTTGGAGCAAGGCCTGGTCTCAAGGAGATCAGCAAAGAAGCCACTTCTCTCCAGAAAAAACATCATGGACAGACTGATATTCTGCAAAAGGTACAGGCAGTGGACTGCTGAGGACTGGGATAAAGTTATTTTCTCTGATGAATCCCCTTTTCGATTGTTTGGGACATCAGGAAAACGTCTCATTTGGAGAAGACAAGGTGAGCGCTACCACCAGTCTTGTCTCATGCCAACTGTTAAGCATCCTGAAACCATTCATGTGTGGGGTTGCTTCTCAGCCAAGGGAATCGGCTCTCTCACAGTCTTGCCTAAAAACACAGCCATGAATAAAATATGGTACCAGAATGTCCTCCAAGAGCAACTTCTCCCAACCCTCCAAGAGCAGTTTGGCGATCAACAATGCCTTTTCCAGCATGATGGAGCACCTTGCCATAAAGCAAAGGTGATAACTAAATGGCTCAGGGAACAAAACATAGAGATTTTGGGTCCATGCCCTGGAAACTCCCCAGATCTTAATCCCATTGAGAACTTGTGGTCAATCACCAAGAGACGGGTGGACAAACAAAAACCTAAAAATTCTGACAAAATGAAAGCATTGATTGTGCAAGAATGGACTGCTATCAGTCAGGATTTGGTCCAGAAGTTGATTGAGAGCATGCCAGGGAGAATTGCAGAGGTCCTGAAGAAGAAGGGTCAACACTGCAAATATTGACTTGCTGCATTAACTCATTCTAACTGTCAATATAAGCTTTTGTTACTCATATGTTTGCAATTATATTTCTGTCTGTGATAAAAACATCTGTCAAACACACATAAAAACCAGAGGGCAGCAGATCATGTGAAAATATAATATTTGTGTCATTCTCAAAACTTTTGACCATGACTGTACAGTAACATGAGATAATACACAGTAATATGAGGTAATACACAGTAATATGAGGTAATACACAGGTAACATGAGGTAATATGAGGTAATATACAGTAACATGAGGTAATACACAGTTATATGAGGTAATACACAGTAATATGAGGTAATACACAGTGACATGAGGTAATACACAGTAACATCAGCAACGCAGGGCTAACTCCGCCCATGTGGTCATGTGACTCACCAACTGCCGAAAATATATAATAGGTACAGAAGGGCTTCAAAACAAAAATCATAGAATCATGCCCTATAGGCAATCCTTTATTGATAAAATACCTCAATGGGTAGCACCCAAAAACAACCGTGATAAAAAAACAAAAAACAAAGTGTATTCCTAACTTGAAAGCTATGGGGATAGCCTAGAGTCCCTGATGTAGGTCTGGGCTGTCACCTGCCTAACAGCGGAGGTTGGCACCCTAGGGGGAAGCGTTGTGGTGCCCCCACTCCACGATGGCTGACCCTAGGGTCCCTGTTAGGCCCTTACACCTTAGGGGATACCTCTACCCAGATAGTAGGGAGACCCCTAACATTAATACAGAGACCAGCTAACATTAAAGGTGACCCTAACTCCCCAAAGTATTAAAAACAGTTCACAACACACGGGTGGTAGGAAGTATAATGGAGATTGGCACAGATCTGCTGTACAACACTGCTAGTATACAGCAGCCTCCTTTTATGAACAGGAGTTATGATAAAACTGCCTTCTTGTGCCACAGCTTAATGAAAGTGAATGTGAACAGTCTCATATTTGTTCACTCACTAGTCAAAGCTCCTCCAGTGTATGGGAAATCTAAATGTGTGTGCATACCAGACAGTCAAATATAAGCTAAGATGCCATCTATAATTGTCAGCTATTGGACCAAAAGTCTAGTCTGAACTTATAAACACTCTGAAAGAATGACTAGAGCATATAATGACTGGAATAAATAAGACGCATCGGCGTCATGAGAAGGTCATTGACACTTGATTTTAGTGTCATGTTAGGGGATAGCAATATTTGAAGATAAATGTATAAGGCAGCAAGATATAATTGATGTATACCTTCCCTAGCAATGCCCGATGTACCGAATAGGAAATAGGTACAGATATAACATTCCTACAGGTATGGTGCTAAATGGGGAATAGGTATATATATTGCCTTCCTGTACGTATAATACTAATCACCCCTCATCATGATGTGGATACACTGAGAAACTCCATTATAAAATGATATTAATAAGAAATGCGTAACGATACTCATCATTTCTCATGGTCACCCCACCACCATCAATAGTAGCGCCTCTGCGTTTCGCCCCATGGGCTCATCAGGAGGCCAGATGTACAGATGTCCGGTGTCAAATTGACATGGTGCAGAGACTAACAGATGCTGTGTGACTTCCTCATATTTATATCTGCCGCCTAATGGAGACGCTCCACCCCCCTGTGCGGGCTCGCCTTCATAGGCTCCTCCCCCTTATATGGCTCCACCAATAGACTCGTGGGGAAAGCTCTGACCTCATCAGGGGGCGTATCTCTATTGCCATGCGTCAGAGAAGCAGTGCAAATACTGTCAAATAACACCGCACTCAGGATTATGCTTCAAAGTGAAAAAAAAATTTATTGTTCAATGTCCTAATGTGAAAAACGACAAGCAATATACCCGGTACTTATGTTCACTTGGATACAGCAATTTTTTATATAGGGTATGTATAGGGTGATATTCCCACTTGCAGAGTCATGTGATATTGAGAATACAGTATATATACACACCAGATATAGGTTAGCTGTATTAGGGAGGGTATTGTAATGCCCATAGATTGTGGGGTTCTGGGATGCAGAATATTGATATGGTAGGATATCCGTGTGATCCGTTGGTGATATAGTGGTCTTCCCTGTCAGGGTTGGAGGCGTTGGTGGTGAAGTGGATCGCTGGCACATACCGTGCCTTAGCTGGGAAACGCTGCGTTTATGTCTATGGGCATTACAATACCCTCCCTAATACAGCTAACCTATATCTGGTGTGTATATATACTGTATTCTCAATATCACATGACTCTGCAAGTGGGAATATCACCCTATACATACCCTATATAAAAAATTGCTGTATCCAAGTGAACATAAGTACCGGGTTTATTTCTTATGCCCTGCATCAATTCTCTATAAGGGATCCTTGTTAACCATACGCTCCAAAGCATCTCTATACTGCGACATTGTGATCAAGGCCAGGCTGTGGCCGAAACGTTAATATTGCTTGTCGTTTTTCACATTAGGACATTGAACAATAAAAATTTTTTTTCACTTTGAAGCATAATCCTGAGTGCGGTGTTATTTGACAGTATTTGATTTTGGAGATCTTTGATCTCGTTCACCTGCACCACCCATCTTGTTGAGTGCTAGCCTCTCGCCCTTTCTAGAGAAGCAGTGCATGCTGGAAGTAGGAGGGGTGTCTGGGTCCTGACTAGTTGCGTGCAGAGCGGACCTTTACCCCTGCACAGGCTATGCATAACATATGTTCCTGGTGGCGACTCCACTAAAACACAGCGGCCAGAACAGCTAACTTTCAAAGGGCTCATGGCTCACCGGTTCAAGCCTCAATAGTGGGCATACCCCCACATAGATGAGTATGTCCCTAATTTATCCTATCCACCGGAAGATAATCCAAGATGGCCTAGGATAATATTTTAACAAAAATGTATAGAGGGACATAGAACATAAATGGAAAAAGGTCGACAGTAATACGAGAGTCATTCTGATACATAGAATATAATGGTCACCCATTATAGGGGAACATAAAACATAGAATTGTATAGTCAGTTTAATCAAGTAGTCCAAAACAACGTCTTGGCTATAGGAAACAGGCAAATGACATCTGCTCGTTTAATCCATATGGTTCGAGTGATTCTAGCCTAAAGATCCATTCACACTCGCGTCTGAGGATAATTTTGTCCACGTCACCCCCTCTCGGATTTAGCTTAACAACCTCCAGAATCATGAACTTAACCTCGCCCATTCTCCCACCATGTTGATTGTTGATGTGTCTCGCCAGGGGAGTATCCCTGTTATTTCTGATGTCACCCATGTGTTCTCCCACCCTCCTTCTAAATTCTCTTTTTGTTTTGCCCACATAGTCCTTGGGACAAGTACACGTCCCCTTATATACCACAGCCGTGGTCTTGCAATTAGCAAAATCTCTTAAATAGAATCTTCTTCCTGTGTGAGCACTACGGAAGGATTTCATAGGTGACATCCATTTGCACAGACTGCAGTCGCCACAAGTGAAGAAACCAATGGGCTTTCTATCTAGCCATGTACCTGCTTTCAACGGTTTTTTGTATTGGCTATGTACCAGACGATCCTTAATGGATCTACCTTTTCTATAGGTAATATTGGGTCTTTCACCCACCCAATCTCTCAGATCTGGGTCCATTTTTAGAATGTCCCAGTGTTTCATTAGAATACTCCTAATTTGCATATGTTGAGAGTCAAAGGTACCGATAATTCTGGTGATATCTGTATCATCACGATCTGGTTTCTTATGTAAAAGCTGTTGTCTGTCTGTTCTCCTAGCGTGCTGGAAAGCTGTATCAATAACATGATGGGGATAACCTCTTTCCTTAAACCTCCTCTGCATGTCTCCCGCCTGTAGAAGAAACGCATCATAATTCGAACAGTTCCGTCTGAGCCTGAGGAACTGTCCCTTAGGGATACCTCTTTTTAGGGGAACAGGGTGGTGGCTATCCCAATGGAGGAGACTGTTGGTACTGGTTGGTTTCCGATATATTCTTGTGGACAGATTACCTACAGTTTCTCTTCTAATACTGATGTCCAAAAATGACAGTTCGCTCTTCTGTATTTCGAAAGTGAACCTAAGGTTCAGTTCGTTGGTATTCAATTCATTTACGAAACTTTCAAAATTCTCCTTTGTGCCTGTCCATATAATGAATACATCGTCTATGTATCTGTACCATAGTGTAATCATATCCTGCCACCATCTCTCCTCGCCAAACACCTCAGTTTCCTCCCACCAGCCCAGGAACAAATTGGCGTACGAGGGGGCACAGGGGCTCCCCATCGCTGTGCCCCTGAGCTGGTGGAGGTGCATGCCATCAAAGGTGAAGGAGTTGTGGGTCAGTACAAAGTCAAGTAACCTGACTACAAAGTCATTATGTTCCCCACATCCCACAGACCTCTGTCTAAGATAGAATTCTACACCCTTGATGCCCAGGTGGTGAGGGATGCTACTATACAGGGCTTCGATGTCAATGGAGGCCAACCAGAAATCTTCCTCTAGGTGAATATCTTCTAGTTTGAGTATCAGATCGGAGGTGTCCCTCAAATATGAGGGTAATGATGTCACAAACGGACGAAGTATCTCATCAATATATACCCCACAATTCTGGGTGAGGGAATTTACGCCAGACACGATGGGTCTGCCCTTCAAAGGGGCCAGTCCCTTATGGATCTTTGGCAAAGCGTAGAAGGTGGCTAGCACCGGAAACTTGGGAAGCAGGAAATTATATTCAGTCTTAGATATGAGCCTCGACCCCAACCCGCCCTCAAGCAGGCCCTGTAACATCTCCTTATAATCCAGCATAGGGTTTTTGCTCAAGACCTCATATGTCTCTCTGTCGAGCAGTATATCTAGGCACATCTTACGGTATTTGGAATGATCCATGATGACTAGATTCCCCCCCTTATCCGAGGGTTTGACAATGAGCTGATCATTCTTGCTCAACCTATCAAGTGCCTCACGCTCACTGCATGACAGGTTATCCTCTTCCCCAAACCCAGTGACCTTAAGTTTTTTGAGATCTCTTTCCACCAATGACAAGAATATGTCAATATTGCTCGTATCCCCAGCAGGAGGCATCCTCTCACTCTTATTTTTAAGTTTAGTGAAGGGGCCCTTACCGTCTTCACTTGACCTCTCATTTTCATTGAGAAGATCACGTAGGGCTTGATATCCCTCCATATCCTCTTCATGTATACCATATCTTTGACACTCCTCACGATCGTGTTGTAGAAAAAACTTTTTCCATTTCAGTTTCCTGCCGAACAGGTTAAGATCTTTTACCCATTCAAAACAGTTAAAGTTATTTGTGGGCACAAAACTCAGGCCTCTTAACAGTACATCTACTTCCTCCCTTGTGAGCTCATGCGAGGTCAGGTTGATAACCCGTCCCCTGGTTAATTGAACCGGGTCCTGAGATGATATCCTGTCCTCGCACTTTGCTCCAAAAAAGATGAAGAGGATAAAGAGGAAGATGCAGCTGGGACTAAGGATGAGGCTCCTGCTCCCATGGGGTTGGTTTCTATGGGGAATGCCATCTGGTAACCTTCTCTCGAGGTACCCCTTCCCTTCCTGGAGTACCTTCCTCCTCGACCCCTTCCTGATTGCCATCTATTCCTATGAAAGGATCCTCTTTGTTGTTGTATCCCTCTTAGGCCTATATCAGCCCTTTCAGTATCGGAGGTGTCAATATCAGAAGAGGATGCCTCCGATGGTATGTCTTTTTGAAAGTTAAACACTTGGTTATCGCTAAAGTCTTTTAGGTCCCGCTGAAATTGTATTTGCTTACGTTCTTTTAGTAGAGACTGATATCTCTCCACTGACGTTTGCAAAAGTCCCTCCCTTCTGTTAAAGTCCGGATCAGTTTTAAATTTTAGTACTCCCTCAATCAATCTATTGAGAAGTGCGGTGGACTTTTCAAAAACTTTTTTCTCCTCTATGAGCAGGATTTGCATAAACCTGATTGAGGACTCAATGGATTCCTTATACCAGATGCTCATAAACTCCTGTGTAGCGATTCTAGGTGAGGGATTTATATTGATCCTCAATCCTCTAGGGACAATGTGATTTTTTAGATAATTTTCAATTGTCCTGATTTCCCACAAGGATTTCAAATGCCCCTTGTAAGCTCCATAGAGTTCATTAAACAGATTTTTAAGAGTCAGCGGACCCGTGGGGTTCGTTGATGTGCCCCCTACGCTAAATGCCTGATTAGCATCCTCCAGCCAAAGATCAGGGTTAATTGGACCTACCAAAAAACTGGCCATAACAAAACCAGAATAAGTAACTGAAAATATATAATAGGTACAGAAGGGCTTCAAAACCAAAATCATAGAATCAGGCGCTACTATTGATGGTGGTGGGGTGACCATGAGAAATGATGAGTATCGTTACGCATTTCTTATTAATAACATTTTATAATGGAGTTTCTCAGTGTATCCACATCATGATGAGGGGTGATTAGTATTATACGTACAGGAAGGCAATATATATACCTATTCCCCATTTAGCACCATACCTGTAGGAATGTTATATCTGTACCTATTTCCTATTCGGTACATCGGGCATTGCTAGGGAAGGTATACATCAATTATATCTTGCTGCCTTATACATTTATCTTCAAATATTGCTATCCCCTAACACGACACTAAAATCAAGTGTCAATGACCTTCTCATGACGCCGATGCATCTTATTTATTCCAGTCATTATATGCTCTAGTCATTCTTTCAGAGTGTTTATAAGTTCAGACTAGACTTTTGGTCCAATAGCTGACAATTATAGATCGCATCTTAGCTTTTATTTGACTGTCTGGTATGCACACACATTTAGATTTCCCATACACTGGAGGAGCTTTGACTAGTGAGTGAACAAGTATGAGACTGTTCACATTCACTTTCATTAAGCTGTGGCACAAGAAGGCAGTTTTATCATAACTCCTGTTCATAAAAGGAGGCTGCTGTATACTAGCAGTGTTGTACAGCAGATCTGTGCCAATCTCCATTATACTTCCTACCACCCCGTGTGTTGTGAACTGTTTTTAATACTTTGGGGACTTAGGGTCACCTTTAATGTTAGCTGGTCTCTGTATTAATGTTAGGGGTCTCCCTACTATCTGGGTAGAGGTATCCCCTTAGGTGTAAGGGCCTAACAGGGACCCTAGGGTCAGCCATCGTGGAGCGGGGGCGCCACAACGCTTCCCCCTAGGGTGCCAACCTCCGCTGTTAGGCAGGTGACAGCCCAGACCTACATCAGGGACTCTAGGCTATCCCCATAGCTTTTAAGTTAGGAATACACTTTGTTTTTTGTTTTTTTATCACGGTTGTTTTTGGGTGCTACCCATTGAGGTATTTTATCAATAAAGGATTGCCTATAGGGCATGATTCTATGATTTTGACTCACCAACTGCCCATGATGTACTGAACATGTTTTGTCAGTCACAGTGTCTGATGTTCTTCTGTCACGTTTACTGAACACGGGTAATACACAGTGACATGAGGTAATACACAGGTTACATGAGGTAATACATAAGTAACATAAGGTAATACACAGTAAAATTAGGTAATATACAGTAACATGAGGTAATACACAGTAATATGAGGTAATACACAGGTAACATGTGGTAATATGAGGTAATATACGGTAACATGAGGTAATACACAGTGATATGAGGTAATACACAGTAATATGAGGTGATACACAGTAACATGAGGTAATACACAGTGACATGATGTAATACACAGGTAACATGAGGTAATATACAGTAACATGTGGTAATATATATTAACATGTGGTAATATACAGTAACATGAGGTAATACACAGTAAAATGAGGTAATATACAGTAACATGAGGTAATACACAGTAATATGAGGTAATACACAGGTAACATGAGGTAATATGAGGTAATATACTGTAACATGAGGTAATACACAGTAATATGAGGTAATACACAGTGACATGAGGTAATACACAGTAACATCTATCTAATATATATAATCGTCTTATCCCGTCTGTCTCTGTCTGTCTTTCTGTCCAGGAAATCCCGTGTCGCTGATTGGTCGGGCCGCGGCCAATCAGCGATGCGGGATTTCAGAAAAAAGATGGCGGCCGTTAGCGGCTTATCTGCCGCACAAAGGTCAGCGGCGATGCAGCCGGGAGATGACTGGCTTCTTAAACTTGGTAATGGTGAACTTAGCAATGAATATAACCTTGGAGAAGACATTATTGAAATACCAGAAGACATGTTGTGCACTGACTGCATCGTAAGTGATGTTTTTGGACGTGTTGAAATTGATGTCAACGACCAAAGCAGTGTTGAGAGGGCCTCTTCCTATGCAATTCTCTGTCCCAAGAACGATGACGTAGCTCTGCTAAATTCCCGTTTGATGGATAGAATGCCTGGAGAGTATAAATTGTGCAAAAGTGATGATTCTGTGGATGTAGACAATGAAGATGAACGAGAGCATTATCCAGTTGAATTTTTAAATAGTGTTACACCATCAGGAATGCCATCCCACAGACTACAACTCAAAGTCGGAACAATCGTAATGTTGCTGCGGAATCTAAATACAAGAAAAGGTCTATGTAATGGAACTCGCCTTATTGTTACTGGTCTCCATTCACACATAATTCAATCAAGAGTGATCACTGGATCAGCAAAAGGAGTCGAAGTGTTCATTCCACGCATTGATTTATGTCCTTCGGACACCCGTCTTCCATTTAGGCTTCGGCGTCGACAGTTTCCATTAAAACCAGCATTTGCCATGACAATAAACAAGTCACAAGGTCAAACTCTACAGCGTGTTGGCAAATATCTACCGGAGCCCGTTTTTGGTCATGGACAACTCTGTGTTGCATTTTCAAGAGTTAAAATGAGATCCAACGTCAAGGTGCAAGTTTTGGATACCCATTTACAAGGAAAGTTGCTTAGAGATAGAAAGTATTCACAAAAAATGTGGTGTACAAAAATATTTTGGGTTGATATTGTTAACAAATATATTATAGTGTCGATGTACTTCTTTCGTCCGATGATTTATTTAAATACAGTTAGATATTCATGTAATAGTTTATATATTTTGATGATCTGTTTCATAATTTTGTTCACTTGTATTAAGTTCTATGAGCAATAACATTTAATGATAATGTATATATTTTACCCGGAAAATCCTGTGTATTCATTGCATTATTCTTAAATCTTCATAAATAAGCTACATACATATTCTAGAATACCCGATGCGTTAGAATAGGGCCACCATCTAG
The DNA here is from genome assembly GCA_033576555.1 of Oophaga sylvatica. Lineage (NCBI taxonomy): Eukaryota > Metazoa > Chordata > Amphibia > Anura > Dendrobatidae > Oophaga > Oophaga sylvatica. The sequence continues at coordinate 20,331,194 of JARQOD010000004.1, forward strand.
TCTATATATATAATTGTCTAATTCTGTCTGTCTGTAACGGAAATCCCACATCGCTGATTGGTCGCGTCCGGCCGCGAATTGGCGCAAGATTTGAACCAAGCACGTCACCGCTATCCGACGGTAGCCACGGGTTATCTCCTGCCACATGGAGGTCAGCGGCGACGCAGCCGGGAGATGACCGGCGCCAGCCGGTCATCTCCCATCTCCCAGCTGCTCGCAGCGGTAGTACCCTGACCGGCGTCCTCCAAGTAAACCCCAGCAGCAGCCTCCACATATACCCCAGCAGCAGCCTCCACATATCCCCAGCAGCAGCAGCCTCCACATATACCCCAGCAGCAGCAGCCTCCACATATACCCCAGCAGGGCCGGCGTCAGCACCCGGCACACCCGGGCAAGTGCCGGGGCCCTGAGCAGGCGGGGGGGCCCACTCGCCGTTGGGCACCACGGCGCCCGTTAGCGGAGGAGACCGGTGTCAGCGCCGCCACTGGGCCCCCTGTATGGAGCGTTATATGTGGTCCAGTATTCTGTATGGAGCATTATTTTGGGTCCAGTATTCTGTATGGAGCATTATATGGGGGATGGGGGGTGACATCCTGCATGGGGTATTATATGGGTGATGAGGGGGAGACTGTGGTGCCCATAATATTGTATGGAGGACTGTACTGTCCAGTCTGTACTGTGCGGTGTGAGGATTTGGTGGTTTTTGAGCTATTGTACAATTTACAATAGATATCACTCATGTAATGGAAGAAGTGAAGTATTGGGCATTGTACTGTACCCATATTTCTCTGCTGTATCTGTGCATCATGAATCGTGGTCTGTGTTAAAGGGGCCCACTGAGGCTCTTTCGCCCGGGGCCCATAAAAACCTGAAGCCGGCCCTGTACCCCAGCAGCACCCTCCACATATACCCCAGCAGCAGCTTCCACATATACCCCAGCAGCAGCCTCTATATAGACCCCAGCAGCAGCCTCTATATACACCCCAGCAGCCGCCTCTATATACAACCCAGCAGCCGCCTGAATATACACCCCAGCAGCCTCTATATACACCCCAGCAGCAGCCTTCACATATACCCCAGCAGCAGCCTCCACATATACACCAGCAGCAACCTCCACATATACCCCAGCAGCAGCCTCCACGTACACCCCAGCAGCCACCTCTATATACACCCCAGTAGCCTCTATATACACCTCAGCAGCAGCAGCCTCCATATATACCCCAGCAGCCTCTATATACACCCCAGAAGCCTCTATATACACCACAGCATCCTCTATATACACCGCAGCATCCTCTATATACACCCCAGCAGCCTCTATATATACCACAGCAGCTTCTATATATACCCCAGCAGCCTCTATATACCCCAGCAGCCTCTATATACACCCCAGCAGCCTCTATATATACCCCAGCAGCCTCTATATATACCCAGCAGCCTCTACATACACCCCAGCAGCCTCTATATACACCTCAGCAGCCTCTATATACACCCCAGCAGCCTCTATAGAAATCCCCAGCACCTCTATATATACCCCAGCAGCCTCTATATACACCCTAGCAGCCTCTATATATACCCCAGCAGCCTCTATATACACCCCAGCAGCCTCTATATACACCCCAGCAGCCTCTATATATACCCCAGCAGCCCCTATATACACCCCACCAGCCTCTATATATTCCCCAGCAGCCTCTATATACCCAGCAGCCTCTTTATACACCCCAGCACCCTCTATATACAGCCCAGCAGCCTCTATATACACCCCAGCAGCCTCTGTATACACCCCAGCAGCCTCTATATACACCCCATAAATAAACTACATACATATTCTAGAATACCTGATGCGTTAGAATCGGGCCACCATCTAGTATACTATAACTTCAGAGTCTCCTAACACCCCTGACACTATCCACTTGGTTATTTGATAGTAACCTCTGCTTCCATTACCTCTGCTACCTGTTTCTGGTCTTCTAGGACCTCTGCTACTGTCATGTATAGTGTACAGTTCCTATAGCGTCTTGTGCTTGGGTGCGAGGAAAACACAGGAGACATAGGTTGAAATGAAATGACTTATATTACTTCATACAAGCATGCTGAAAAGTTCACACAGTTTGCAGGAACAGCGACAGGAGACACAGCAGGCCAGAGTAACTTCAAGCACTACAATAAATCTCCAAAGCAGGTTCAGGATCTCTTCTCTGTACCGTAATTCCTCTGCAAACATGGATTCACCAAAAGCAGGTTTCCAGAGTCCAAAAGTGTTCCAAGGTTCCTCAGTAGGGAATAGCTGGAGTACAAGTCCAAGGCTTCCAGGAGTCAGGTCACAGACTGACTGAGGCTTGATTCAGGAGCACTGATTGTTCAGCTGAGGCTGCTTAAGAAGCAAGAGGGAAGAATCAGGCGGGAACATGAAAACTGGAAACTCCATATTAACTGAGGGCAAGAGCTGCAGAAAGACAGAAAGCAAAATGGCCGACGGAAAACTGAGTTTCAAGGAACATGTCAACAGAGACAAAGAACCTTACATTACTCCCCCCTTAGGGACAACCTCCGGATGACCTCAGACCAGGCTTGTCAGGGTACCTCTGATGAAACTGGCGGAGCAGGCGAGGAGCATTTACATTATTGACTGGTTCCCATGAGTTGTCCTCCACTGGGTAGCCCTGCCATTTAATCAAATATTGCAACTGATTTCTGTACAACCTGGAATCTAGAATCCTTTTCACCATAAATTCTTCCTGACCATCGACCAGCACTGGGTCAGGGCAAGGAGAAGAACGTCCAGGAAACGTATTGGGTGTTGCAGCCTTTAGTAGGGATACATGAAAGACAGGGTGGATTCTCATAGTTCTGGGCAGTTGAAGATGACAAGCAACAGCACTTATAATCTTATTGATCTTATAAGGTCCAATGTACTTATGTCCCAATTTAGACGATGGAATCTTTAATTTAAGATTTCTGGTTGACAGCCAGACCAAATCTCCTACCTTGAAAGCTGGTGCAGGTTTACGAAATTTATCTGCTGCTTTCTTGTACCTTTCCTGAGCCAATTCTAGATTTTCCTTTAGAAGATCCATATTCTTTTGTAAAGAAGTGATTCTTTCAGCCACTGCCGGCAAGGGTGTATCTATGGGAAATCGAGGAAGAATGTTAGGATGATAACCTAGATTGGAGTAAAAAGGAGACTGCTTAGTGGAGGCGCTCTGAGAGTTGTTATAAGAGAACTCAGCCAGTGGAAGTAGATCCACCCAATCATCCTGTATGTGGCAGATAAAACAGCGGAGATACTGCTCCAGGGTCTGATTGGTTCGTTCTGTCTGTCCATTAGTCTGGGGATGAAAAGCAGAAGAAAGGTTTACTTTAATGTCCAATGCTGCACAGAAATTTTGCCAAAACCTTGAAGTGAATTGCACCCCTCGATCCGAAATGACCTCATCCGGTACTCCATGTAAGCGAAACACATTCTTAATCATCAAGTCTGATGTTTGTTTTGCAGTGGGTAAGCCGACACAAGGGATAAAATGAGCTGCCTTTGTTAGACGGTCAACCACCACTAGAATGGTGTTCTTCCCTTGAGAGGTTGGTAACTCCACAATGAAGTCCATAGAAATGGATCCCCACGGGCGGGACGGGGTGGAAGAGGTTGCAACAGACCAGTTGGTGAGGAGCGAGGTGTTTTGCATCTTGCACAGACTTCACATGAAGTGACATAGTTTAAGACATCTTCCCTGTAAGTGGGCCACCAAAAGAAACGAGAAAGAAATTCTTGTGTCTTTAGAATTCCCTATGCCCGGCTATCTTGGAATCGTGGATGAGTTGCAATACTCTCAATCTGACTGTTTCAGGTATATACAGACGTTGTCCCTGAATCCACACACCATTCTTAAAGACAAGACTTACGTCCCTTGGGGGTTGAGCCAACAAAGAATCCGCATGGTATGCTTCCTTGATGTCCTTAAGTAGGTCTTGATTATAAATCACTCCCAGGAATCTAGAGTCAGGAAGAATAGTCTTAGGAGGAGTAAGTGGACGTGTCTCTGCTGAATGAATCCTAGAGAGTGCATCAGCCTTTCCATTGCGCGATCCTGGTCTATAAGAAATGACAAAATTAAATTGGTTTAGGAAAAGATTCCAGCGAGCCTGGCGAGGAGTCAGGCACTTAGCCGACCTGATAAATTCAAGGTTACGATGGTCTGTCAGGACGACTATTTGCTGTGCAGCTCCCTGAAGAAGGTGTCTCCATTCCTTGAAGGCGGCAATAATGGCCAACAATTCTCTATTGCCCACATCGTAGTTCCTCTCAGCCGAAGACAACTGCTGGGAAAAGAAGGCACAGGGATGCAAGACATTCTTCTCACCTGTTCTCTGAGAGAGTATAGCTCCAACGGCACAGTCTGAAGCATCCACCTCTATTATGAAGGCAAGCTCGGGGTTGGGATGTACTAAGATAGGTGCGGTGGTAAATTTATCCTTTAAACAGGAAAATGCTTCCTGAGCTTGCGGGGTCCAGGAGAACCTAGACTGTTTCCGGGTAAGTTGGGTGATAGGTGACACTACCTCAGAAAAATTCTTAATGAAACGTCTATAGAAGTTGGCAAACCCGATGAAACGCTGCACCTCCTTCACATTTCTAGGAATTGGCCAATCCTTGATGGCTTGGGTCTTGCTTCCATCCATACTAATCCCTTGCGTAGATAGTACATACCCCAGAAATTGAATTTCGGTCCTATGGAATTCACATTTTTCAAGTTTGATGTAGAGATGGTTTTGTCTTAGGCGTTCTAAGACCATTCTCACATGTCCATGATGTTCCTCTGTGGAGTTAGAAAAAATTAGAATATCATCCAGATAAATCACCACAAATGTATCTAGGAGATCCCTGAAGATATCATTCACGAAGTGTTGGAAAGTGGCTGGGGCGGTACTCAGACCAAAAGGCATAACTAGATATTCAAAGTGTCCATAGCGTGACCTGAAAGCAGTCTTCCATTCATCCCCAGGTCTAATACGGACCAAGTTATAGGCCCCACGGAGATCCAATTTAGAGAAAATTTTGGCATGCCGCACTCTCTCCAACAACTCAGGGATTAAAGGCAATGGATAACGGTTTCTAATAGTAACCTTATTGAGTTCCCTATAGTCTATGCAGGGTCTCAGAGATCCATCTTTCTTCTTCACAAAGAAGATGGGTGCACCTGCGGGAGATGAAGAGGGGCATATGAAGCCCTTGGCTAAATTTTCGTCTATATAATCCTTCAAAGCTTTTAGCTCGGGCCCCGCTAGGGGTAGATCTTACCAAAAGGTATCTCGGCTCCGGGCAATAATTCAATTGGACAATCATATGGACGGTGAGGAGGAAGCTGATCAGCGTTCTTCTTGTCACATAAATCCACATAGTCCTGGTATACAGCTGGTAGTTCAGGGACTGACATGGTTCCTTTAGGAACAGAGCAAGCTGAAACTCCTTGACTCATCTGTTTCTCCGGAAAGTGTAATTCCTTGGTCTCCCAGTTAATCGTAGGATTCTGCGCCTGCAGCCATGGTAGCCCTAGAATGATGGGAAAGTGGGGAGAAGAGATAAGCAAAAAAGACATTTTCTCCTGATGATCTTTACCCATAAGGACCCTCAAAGGCTCTGTTTCTTGATCCACTGGTCCAGAAGTCAGTAGAGAGCCATCCACAGTCTCCATCTGTACTGGAGTAGCCTTCTTCACTGAACGTATCCCCTGTTTCAGAGCAAAGGAGATATCCATAAAATTTCCACTTGCTCCTGAGTCGATCATAGCAGAGCTAGACACCCAGACTGAGTCAACCCAGAGTTTGATGGAAAGGAAGCAATGAGAATTGTTTCTTTTACAACTCAGCTGGGACACCGCTGAGGAAACTTGAAAAATTGCAGCGTTTATACCGTCATCGTCCCCAGAGTTAACAGAGTTTAAGTCCGAGAAATCAAGATCTCTTGCAGCAGATCTCTCTGGAGCCTGAGGCTCGGACATGACAGAGCTCCTCTCGCAACACTCACAGTGAATGACTGCTGCAGTAGTCTTACGAGAACGGCTGGGGCAGTTTATAATGAAGTGCCCTGACTTACCACAGTAGAAACATAGATTTTCCTTTATACGATGTTCTTTGCGTGCATCACTAACCCGTCTTTGTAAAGAGTCCACCTGCATGGGTTCAGGTTCTGGTTCCCTTGTGATCCTACTCAAAGGTTCCTTAGCTGAGGAGGGAGGTAGTAAAAGGTTAGTGCGATTATTTTCGAACCATCTCTCTTGTCTGCGTTCAGTCAGACGAGCATCAATACGGATACAATAGTTAATAAAGTCACCTAACGAGTGGGAGGGCGGCACGACAAGTTCATCCTTAATCTTGGAGACAACCCTTTCCGAAAAAATAGATTTTTTAGCGGAAGTGTCCCAAGTGGTATCAGAGCCCACCCTGAAATCAGGCATATTCGATTAAACGCTTACCTTCGCAAATAACATGGCTGCTTCAGCTTTGCACCCGATTGGGGGTATCAAACACCTGCCCCATGGCGAAATAAAAGCTCAAGGGTGTTCAAACAATCATCCTCGTCTCAATCAGAGGTTTGCCCACATAAAGCCTTATGGTAGCAACATGATTATAGAAGACCTTTGGGATCGTTCAGTGGGAAATTGTGAACTGTGCAGAAAAAAAAATTCATTGATTAATAAACCCCAAAATTTCTCAGTTCACCGCCAAAACAAAAAAGGAGGAAATTTTGGGGGACCCCAGAACTTGGGGTTTGGCAGGAGTGGGGTTCTCTGAGTCAATCCTGGCTGCAATTCCTGGGATTGTCCAAAACTTGCAAATTATTGATTATGAGGTTTGTAGGCTTGCAAAACGGGGTTTTTAAATCTGTACACTGAAAGGTTGTATAGTCCTCCGCAAAGTTCCTTTTGCGGGCTCCATCTTCCAACTTTTAAGGCAGGGGCTGGAAGAGAAGAGAAAGGAAAAAAAAAAAACAATAGTGTTTACCTTGTAACACTCCAGATAAAATTTTAAGGGAATGCGCTCCCGGAATTTTGAGAAGTCACAAACCACGTCATCAATAAGGTATTAAATGGAATCTATTCCACGTCACAGCAACACGGCTTTCCCGACCCAGAACACTAAAATTGGCTCCTGAATTTGTCTGTATAGTGTACATTTTCCATAGGTCTTGTGCTTGGGTGGAGGAAAACACAGGGACAAAGGTTGAAATGAAATGACTTGTTTATTAACAAGCAGTGAAAAGTTCACACAGTTTGAGGAAAGCGACAGGGACCACAGGCCAGATAACTTCAAGCACTACAATAAATCTCCAAAGCAGGTTCAGATCTCTTCTCTGTACCGTAATTCCTCTGCAAACAGGGATTCACCAAAAGCAGTTTCCAACCAAAAGTGTTCCAAGGTTCCTCAGAGGGAATAGCTGGATACAAGTCCAAGGTTCCAGGGTCAGGTCACAGACTGACTAGGCTTGATTCAGGAGCACGATTGTTCAACTGAGGCGCTTAAGAACAAGAGGGAAGAATCAGGGCGGGAAACGAAAACGGAAACTCCATATTAACTGAGCAAGAGCGCAGAAAGACAGAAAGCAAAATGGCCGACGGAAAACTAGTTTCAAGAAATGTCAAAAGACAAAGAACCTTAAGCTAGTTACAAACCTTCAAAAGGGCCTTGCTATGTGTTCCCAGCTTCCAGGAATTCTCCACTGTTTCTGGTCTTCCAGGACCTCTTACTGTTATCATCTTCCAGGACCTGTGGTCCTGTTACCAGTCTTTTCCGGGGCCCTGTGCTACCTGTTACCCTTCCAGGACCCCCCCGCTACATGTTTCTGTCTTCCAGAACTTCTGTACCTTTCCGGTCATCCGGACCTTGCAACATGTTCCTGCCTCCAGAACTTCTGCTACCTGTTTTTCTCTTTTCCCGATCTCTACTACCTGTTCCGGTTATCCAGAATCTTACACCTGTTTCTCGTCATCCAGGACCCTTCTACTTTTCCCTGTCTCCCGGACCCCTGCACCTTTTTTTCTGCCTCATTTGCCTGCTGTACCGACACCCTGGCTCGCGTTCTCACCCAAACTTGGGGCTTTGGGATCCACCTCACCAGGGCCTAACACCAAAGAATCCCCCAAAGGTGCCAACAGTTGGAAGATTAATCCTGTACTTCCGCCGTTCAACGGAATATATATTTAATCAGGAAAAAAGATAACACAGCTTACAACTGGTACTTCTTATAGCTTAGGATCTTAGCATCTTGTGGCACTTGCAAAGTGAAGTAAAACTGTGCTCCACGATTTACGCAAAGAAACTATTGCAACTATTAAACAGTATGAATAGTTGTTGAGCAATATTCGTAATAAGCTGTAGCATGAATATGTGTGTTGAATGGGGTACATTTCACCTGAACTTTGGATGTAAGGAAATGTATGGCTTTGTAAAACCTGTGGAGAGAAAGGTCACTACACCTTAATTAGTACCCACTTGGCTCAGGCCTGAAACCAACAGCGTTAATTAGGAGACCAGAAGTAGGTGTTGCAACACAGAAAGGCTGTTAGTCTGGACAAGGATCCGGCACAAGAAGGAGTCTCCAGGAGTATGAGCTGTCTCACGGGTGCTCGATTACCCCGGACAAGGAGTAGTCTCTGTGAAATCCATGCGAATAGCCTGAAAGGAGGAGAGCTCTCTCATTCTGGACGTTTGATATCTTCAAACAAAGGGGAACTCGGAAACCATCTGGTAAATGCTAAAATTGTTTTTTGGGGACAGGCTGTTAGAGTCTGGCCCCATGAGAGGAAACTATCTAATGTATAAGGGCGGACAAGCCCAGGGCTTAAGTTTATGATTTTTTGCTTATGTTCTTTTGCTGTGGACTTTAATAAAATGGTTGCGGACAGTTTTTACCAAACTCTGCTGTGAATGAACTGTTTTGCCACCTTTTTTCCCACGGCGATCCGAGCTTATCCCCTAAAAGCTACAATTGGGCTGATTCACAGGAAAACCTTGACTAAAGGTTGGAGGCAAATAATTCCAATGAAAAAACCCCAAAGCCCAGGTTTTTTAGGGTGTGTAATTGGCAACAAGGCCCTCAGAGAGATAGTTACCAATCGGAAGAACATTCAATGGATTGGGTTTCAGCAAGGACTTGCAGCCAGCAAATAGCTCAGGGTAGAGTTGGCCATAACAAAGGAGGTTTGACCTGACACGTAGCTGCAACCTGGAAGCTCAGGCTGGAAGTTCGGCGCCCAAGCCCCAGGGGGTGTTCCCGAGTACACCAAGGATTGGATAAGTACAAAGGGAAATTTTTGAGAATCAGGTGGCGTTGGTTGAGCTCAACGCACTTTCATGGAGTCCTACATCGGGCCACTCCCAACAAAGGGGAAAACGATGTTCCACCCGTTGCCGCTGCAGACACAGGGGCTCAGAGGATCGAACGGGTGGAAGAAAAATCCCGGGTTTGAGTATACAGATGCAGCTATCAAGGAGAACTTGAAAGCCGAAAAAAAGGAAATATTGGAACCTAATAGATGAAGAGTAGAATGTAAACGAGGTAGGGCTTTACAGTTCTACCAGAAGACCGAAGAAGGCCGAAGACAAAAAAGCGCCAACAGGTACCAATGAATTGAACTTTTCTCAGAAAAAACTCCAAACTGTGATGAAGGAGTGTGATAAAGCCAGGAATCTTTAAAGGTCAATAAGTAAAAGGAAGATACAAGAATCTCTTTTGAAGGCAAAGTGCTCAAATCTAAGGCTCTATTAAAATGCTGTTGTTACGGTAAACATTACAATTTCAGTGGAGACTTAGCGGATTATATTTGGTACGCAAAAGAAAAACGATCAGTCCTTCTCAGTCCCAATCATTTGAACAGGTATTAAAAATGGTCAAGCCATGGCAGAGGAGCTTAAGGTTGTGAAAAACTTTAGAGTCAACGATATTAGAAAATAATGTGCTAAAGGGGTTCAGGGGAATAGGAAAAGTGAAAACCCCCCTTTACCTTTGGGATATTGGTGACACATGTCGTGCACCAGGGACGGGGTCGTGAGTTTTGGGGGAAGAATCCCCCCCAGAAAAGGTTCTGAGGCCGGTCTACTTCCGGCCGGGCACTATATGAAACGAGCCCGCCCAAGGTAAGATGAAAACCGGCAGGTACCGAGGCCCCAAAAGCATAGCCGGGGGAGGAAGGGGTTGCTCTTCAGAGAAGAAAAGGATTTGGCTATGGCTGGTGAAGATACAGATACAGTATGAAGATGAAGCGAGAACCATGTGGTCCGAGTTCACGTCTTTTTTGGATTGTTCCAGCCCTCGTCTGGATACCAGCCCTCCTCGGGGAAAGACCACCCTCGGTCTGGGAAGGGGGGGGGATATGAGACAGTAAAATAAGTGTGTTAATGGGGTGACATTTCCCTAGATACTTGCTGACTGGTATAAGGGAAAGTTGGCTTGTAAACCAGTGGTAGAGAAAGGTATACACCTTCATTTTATAACCTTGCAGCTCAGGGCCTGAAACCACCACTGTTAATTAGGAACCAGAAGTGGTTTCGCGAAACAACAGAGAGTCGCTTGTCTGGCAAGGATTCCAGGCACAAGAAGGAGTCCCAGGAGATGAGTTCTCTCTGGGTGCTCGATGTACCCCCCCCCACAGGATATCTCTTGAAATCCATGCGGAAGAGTTGAATAGGAGGGGGAGCTCTCTCAAGTCTGGAGTTGAATGCCTTCAGAACAAGGAGGAACTTTGAAATCCATGCTGGTAATACTGAACATATGTTTGTTTTGGGGAAGGGGTGTTAAGTCTGGACCCGGATAAAAGGGAAATTACTAAATTTAAAGTGGCTGGACAAGCCCAGGGCTATTTTAAGATTTGGTTTTGCTTATGTTCTGTTTGCGTACTTTAATAAAACTGTTGCGGACATTTTCCAGAACTGCTGTCTGGAATAACTGTTTTATCACTCCGCTACCCACGGCGACCCAGAGCTATTCCCCTGAAAAGCTTACAAGCTTATTAAAACACTACATTACACCGCCCTTATTTGTAGCACAATTCAATGCCCTAATTAAAAGGCCATTCTGCACCTAAATAATACCACACAATGCCTAAATATGAAGGGTTAATGTAAATTCCTGCTGTCTTGGCAGCGAAATTTCCTTAATCCTGCCTTTTACATAGCAAGCACCTGGTACAATCACCCAGGCAAATATACTGAAATATAATACCTTTTCCACCTAATCATAATGCTGTTTTGGAATTGTCCCTTTGGGGAGACACTGCCTTTTGGCACACTTCAAAAAGCCTAAATACAAACCTTTTAAAACAAAAAGCAAATAACACTGGGGAAGCATAAAGCGCCTGGTTACAAGGCGGATCCAAAAAGCTAAGCGTCATGCGCTGCCCTTTTAAACCCCCAAGCCCCCATTTTTAAAAGAGCGCTCCAAGCAGGACATGGCTTTCCTATATTATCCGCAATAATCATCCGGGGCCTTAACACTTCTGGAGTATAGTTGTGTGGGTAATGGATACCCATGGGTGTGATTGTGTTAATTGTTTTTTTTTTTTTTTACTTTAACTCAACCGGCTCAAAAAAAGGCCCCCACAATCAATATTTTTTAAGGAGGTCCTGCCTTGACAAACAAAACCCAGCACTTCTGCCTTTACATTGTGCTTAGCAGGAGCAAATACAAACTGCACCATCAGGATTTTCCAGTCGCAACTGGGTCAATTTATTAACACAAGGGGCTCATGAACTTTATAGCGTAAGAAGAAAGCTGGAACTTTTATTTAAGCAAATAATGGAATCGAGCGGGAAAATGTTTTGCAGGGCGCTATATATTTTTGTACACAACTATTGTGCTCACCCCCTATTAATTATATTATGATCGTAGGAAAAGGTGTTGTGGATAATTATTCATGAAAATTAGGCTATAGCGTTAAAGTTAAATTGGTTTTAGAGCACATTCCAATCTAATGTCCAACAACTTGTGAATTCAAATTTCTTAACTTGCCATTCACTTTTTCTGGGGAAAGGTTTGCAAGTACTATGTTGCTGGAATTCCTTTCCCTCAAACTATTTTACAATATTGCTACCTTGAAGCTGCCTCCTTTTATTAGTGGCAGTTTTGAAGTGAAAGGCCACCCTATTCTGTAAAAAAAGGAGACCACCTTCCTTCCTGTAAAGAGGCAAAGACCTGCACCCACTTCCTTAAAAGACAAGACCGGGCCCCCACTTCCTGTAAAAGACA
>JARQOD010000004.1:20343528-20386502 GCA_033576555.1 Oophaga sylvatica
TAGTGACCCCTCTGTGCCTCCACATAGTAAGAGGACCCCCATATGGTTTTAGTGACCCCTCTGTGCCTCCACACGGTAAGAGGACCCCCACATGGTTATAGTGACCCCTCTGTGCCTCCACGCAGTAAGAGGACCCCCACATGGTTATATTGACCCCTCTGTGCCTCCACACAGTAAGAGGACCCCCACATGGTTATAGTGACCCCTCTGTGCCTCCACATAGTAAGAGGACCCCCATATGGTTTTAGTGACCCCTCTGTGCCTCCACACGGTAAGAGGACCCCCACATGGTTATAGTGACCCCTCTGTGCCTCCACACAGTAAGAGGACCCCCACATGGTTATAGTGACCCCTCTGTGCCTCCACACAGTAAGAGGACCCCCACATGGTTATAGTGACCCCTCTGTGCCTCCACACAGTAAGAGGACCCCCACATGGTTATAGTGACCCCTCTGTGCCTCCATACAGTAAGAGGACCCCCACATGGTTATAGTAACCCCTTTGTGCCCCCACACAGTAAGAGGACCCCCACGTTTATAGTGACCTCTCTGTGCCTCTCACAGTAAGAGGACCCCCACATGGTTATAGTGACCCTTCTGTGCCTCTACTTGGTATTAGTGCACCCTATGTAGGCCCACATGTTAATACTGCCCCCAAGGTGCTTCTACTGGTATTAGTGCACCCAATGTGCCTCCAAGTGGTAGTAGTGCATCCTTTGTGCCTCCATATTGTAGCAATTCTCTGTCTGTGCCGATGTGTGGCCCAGCTACGTGTAACACATGTCTCCTGGAAAATGCACAGGAAGGTAATTGTAAAGCCTGATATTCATTCACATCACACATTTCTTAACACTGCCACCAGAGGGCAACTTAGATTATTTAAGTAGTGTGACGTAGCAGTCAGAGTCAGTCAAGCCTAGGGAGGCTCAGGAGTGAGTCATCCCATCCATCTTGAGAGAGATTAGTTTCCTGTCTCAGGACAGAGCAGTCTAGTCTTGGAGGGAGAGGAGATAAGACTGAGATCTGAAGGAGCTCCTGTAGCTCACCTCATACAGAAGTGGAGGCTAGTAAGAGTGGACAAGTGAGGCACTCTAGCCTAGTCAGAGCTGCAACTGAAGCAAGTGAAACAGTTACCTCAGAAGAAGCTGTCTGTGTTCTCTAGAAAGTGGGAAGTGACTCTCGGAGCTACAGCGTATATACAGTCTGACGGAACGTCCTGTGAGCTGCTCTGGACAGGGTCTGGAAGGAAAGAAGGAAAGGAACCACTGCAGTTATAACAACGAGGCAACTGAGAACAGGTCAGTGAGCTCTGGAAGGAAAGCTTACGACTACAACCACTGCTACCTGTGCTTATGTTAAGGGCAAGAGCAGGGCGACAGGCGAGTGGTAAAAGAAGGACAAGTGACCTAGGTGACAGATCACCCTCACTCAGTTTAACCGGACACCGGGGTCCGAAGCGTTGCTAGTGCTTCACGCCTAGTAATAAGAAACACCGGAGGCCTTGCTGGACTTCAAGTCGCAGAAGGTAGCCCTAAGTGCCGATACGTAACCGGGGTCAGGAAGGACAACAGTCTAGCAGGGCCCTGCACAAAAGACTAGTTCTATCCAACAGAAGACACCCACCACAATGTCGACCGGGCGTAGCTGTTGCATTAAGAGTTAAACTTGACTTTATGCAAGTTAGGACTCACATACACATTAAGGATAAAGGAGGCCTCAAACCTGCTCAGCAATTCCCTGAATGTGCATTCCCCAACCTGACCAGCTTCCCGGGACATACCTGCAACATCTACAAGTAAAGGTATGGAAAGAGATGCATTGTGTGTGACTGACTTCTTATCTGCACCCTGCACCACCATAGACTTTGAGGGACCAGTCCCACCTGTGGGGGACTTAACATCTAGTTGCCTAATAACATCCCCTCAGAGATTCACCCTGCAGCGCTGTCAATCAGATCAGAAACCACAGGTGGCGTCACAAACTATCTTTATAATCCCCTGTAAATATCCCCCATTGTATGAGCGCCCAGGGCCACGGACCGAGCTCTGCTGCCAGTGACATTCCCCATAGACTTCCATGGGCTCGGTGCCGAGTACCCCATAGCCCTGGTACCACCCCACTTGGTGTGTGCGCGTCACCTCCACACAGTAATAGTGCCCCACGTGGTGACAGTGATCTTTCAGTGCCTCTACATGGTGGTAGTGCCTTCACCATGGTTTTACTACAAACTCTGTAGGCCCAAGTGTATTAGTGGTCCCTCTGTGCCCCCACTTGAATTAGTGCACCCAATTCTGTTTCTCCACTTGAATAAGTGCACCCAATGTGTCTCCATGCAGAAGTAGTGCACCCTTTGTGCTCCCACATGGTAACAATCCCCCTTTAATGCCTCCACATGATAATAGTGCCCCATATGGTAATAGTGCTCCTACAGTGACTCTGAAAAGTATTAGTGCACCCTCTGTGGCCCCACACTGCAAAAGTGTCCCCTCTGTGCTTCCAAATAGTGAATGCACCCCCACAAAATATCAAAAATGCCCTTTTTGCCCCCACATAGTAATAATAGTACCTCTACAAAAATAAATAATAATAATAATAATAATAGATACTCCACGCATCTCCAATTTGTGCCCCCATACATTTGTAAAATGCCCAAGCGAGGTCGTCGTGGGCGAGCTTCGGTCCCCACTCGCTCTGCCACCCTACAGACATCTCGTGCCCCAGTCCTGGTGTGTTCCCTCTTCTGGAACCAAAGCAGCAATCAATTCAGGAGACACGAGGTTCATAAAAAACAGACTTTTACTGTGTGAATGGCAGTCTGTACAATATTTACAAGAAGATTCAGAGGATAAGGCCCAAAAACGGGTTGTCATCTTTCCCACAGGTACTGGATACAATTTTAGCCCTGGTTCTCGGGACAGGTGGCACGTCCCCCTCTCTGGCTTTCCTAGCCCTTGGGAATCTTCCTCACCTCTAGCAGTACATCCAGATTGCAATACCTTCCGCCCCATGTAGTCTGAGTCCATCTTTCCCTGTAGCTTCACAAGATAGGTATGCCTCTGGCCTCCGACGTCCATCTCACGGTTGCCCGAGGCCATCACATGGAAGGGTATTTGTGGCAATCCACTGCTCTGAGTATTAGGCTCACGTTGTCCCTAGCAGCCTAAGTACTGCAACGTTACTCAAGGGTGGCCTCACACTGACTGTCACTTCCTGCACATGCCACTCTCAGTTCCCCCTCCCAAACTGGGTCGGCCACTACAGTTAACCCTGTCCCAGCTAACTGCAGCCTCAGTGGGCATAATACCTTTATCACATACATGGGGATCAAATTCATTTAACTCCTGAGTGTCAGGGAGCAATTCATCAGCTCCCACCACTGTTACACATTAATAACAGTGCCCCCAAACAACACTAGTGAACCCCGTCCTGATCACTAAGTTTTGTAGGTAAATGCTAATACACACAGCCCTGTTATGGGGTCTTATTGTACTTGGGCTCTAATGAAGTCTATCTCGTGGGCAGAATTTAAATGCCAACCTATTCTGCACACGGATTGCCATACTAAACAGGGGACATGTTTTTCTACAATAGTTACAACTCGGGATCTCACATTCAGAGACACCAGGCACGCTCGCAGGGATTTTAGTGCACGACACAGATTCATTTATTTTTAGCAGGTTTAGGCTTTTCTGAGACCCATCCGTCCGAGGCCGAGACTTTGCCTGTGGCTCATCTTGCAGACAATTACATGACAATATATTGTATGTATAAAGGCTGCCCTCTAGTGGAGCATTTGTGAATACTTTTAAAACTAGGAAACCAGGCGATTATAGAAAAACCTGTGTTTTCTGCTGTATTTCTGATGCAGTTATGTTGCAATTTTGGATTTTCTGCAGAGACATAAGATGGAATTTAGCATAAAAGTGGGGAGGGGGGCAAAAAAACCACCTAATCTGCACAAATTTTCCACCCTACTCCTACCCTTAGTTATACGTCTGTTGTTGCCCCCGCAGTGTTCTACGGTGCCCTAAATACTGTCCATCAGAAATATTGGTGCCAATTCTAATGCCCCCCTGTGTGTCCCCTATACAGTAATAATGTCCCATGTCTGTCCCTTTGAAGGCTACACTTTTCCAAGTGCCTCTTATATGGAACCAGTTCCCACTTATTAAAGGGTGTTAATCAGTAGGATCCACCCCCCTATGCTGTCTATATGGTCATATAAGTCTTAGGAAGCTGAATAAAATGATACCTTGATTTCTACAATCTGATGTCTTATTCCAGAGAAATGCACGTTTTTCTTTTATGTAAATGACTGTTAAGATCTATGGGAGGGACATAGATCTCCCCGATAATCTGCCTCTAGAGCTTATTTTACATAAGAGGGAGCGTTACCAGTGTGAGACGTGATGACTGACAGTCTTCTCTCCTGATCTACATGTCTCACACTGGTAATGCCCCCTTAAATCTAAAATTAGATCTGGAGTCAGATTCTCAGGGAGATCTATGTCCGGCCCATAGATCTTAACAGCTCATTTACATATTAAGAAAAACGTGGATTTCTCTGGAATAAGACATCGGATCGCAGATATCAAGGTATCATTTTATTCCGCTTCTTATGACCGACATGCCCATATAGACGGCTTAGGAGAGGTTGAAGCTACTGAAAGATCTCTTTAAAAACCCAATTACACATATGATTTGTTATTAACAAAATGTCCTAAAAAATGGACAATGTCTCCTTAGTAAGTAATAATGCACTGATTGTCTACAAATATTGATAGAACTGCCCTATAAAATGGAATAATGTCTCCACTTTTTTCTTTTCATGGTCATAAATTCATTATAGTTAGTTTGTTGCAATCTAGTATCATCCAGCAGAGGCCGCCACTGAGATCATACTGTGCTCAAATCACGGTCAACATCGCCATCTGGTGGTGAGCGCTGGTGCCGCAGTTGCATCTAGTCTTAAATAAATAAATCAGCCAACAAATAAAAATGCAGGTAAAATATCTGATCCTAAAATTACCTCGAGCTGGAGACGCTGGACATTTATGTGCACGGACGGTAGAATCGCTCCGGATGTGCGCCGTGCTGCAAACTGCTGTGCAATACGCTCTTATGACCAGCAGGGGGCAGTTGTGACGATCCTGATTATGTAGACCAATAAGAAGGCAGTAATGGGAATTACTAATGATGAATCACCAGTAAAATGTCACAGAAATGCTTCCATAGTTAAATACCGCAGCATTTTCCATGCACACACGACCTAAGAAGCGAGGACGCGTCATTATTGCTCGCAGACTTCTGGAAAATCTCCGCAAACTTTAACATGGCGCTGTGATGGCCGAGTGGTTAAGGCGTTGGACTTGAAATCCAATGGGGTCTCCCCGCGCAGGTTCGAACCCTGCTCGCAGCGAAAAAAAATTTTTTTTTTCTATAGTTTTTTTTCTAAAATTGTTTTTAAATGTATATTTTATTTTTATAGTAAAAAAAAAATCAAAAAAAAAAACAAAACGATCAATCCTATTTTCTTCACACTACTTTGGGTATTTGCTAATCATTCTCCCCAGAGTAACATTTTGCGGCCCCACGCCTTTTCACATTTTTAAATATTTTTGACTTGTTTTATTTTCCGCCTTGACAGATTTACCCATTTTTTCATTATTATTATTTTTGCATTTGCTATTTCTTGTTCAATATTTCCCATTATAAGATTTTACTTTTTTTGCGCAAAATCTTTTACAGTCCATATTCTATATTTTGATTACTTTTTTTTATATTTTTATACACCCTCCCCACCCCCTCCTTTGAGCTTTAAACATCCAAAACTATTACCCCACTCGCCACCACACCCGGGCAAGTGGGAAGAGCCGAGGCTAGGAGCAAGAATTCACCCATCTAATTGATGCGCCATTTCTGGGGCGGCTGAGAGCGAATGTTTTTAGTCTGGAGGGGGCCAATATCCATGGCACCTTCCTAGCCTATTAAGATCAGCACACAGCTTTGTGCTTAGCCTTTGCTGGTTATTAAATATAGGGGGGACCCCATGTCTTTTTTTTTCCCAATCCCCACATTTTAATAACCAGTAAAGGCTACACAGACAGTTATGAGCTGATATAATTGGCTGGAAAGCTTCATTGATATTGGCCCCTTCCCAGAATAATAACATCAGCCCCAGCTCTCTGCTTTACCTAAGCTGGTTAATAAAAAATAAGGGGGAAGCCACAACATTTTTTTTTTCTTTGTTTTATGTATTCAGAAATACAAGTACAGAAAAATACACACACAAAGCAGATTCTCTATATCTCACTGACATTTCTATCTCTGTATATAACATTGCTTTATTGGTTAGAAAACTAGCTCGAAATGACAATTATAGTATGTAAACGCTGATGTTAAAAACGCACTGCATACGGATGCTTGGTGAGAAAAATGGCGTTGCACTCGCCTGACACTCGTCCTACTTTTCAGGAACAGCATAGGAGTGATTTTATTTACACAGATGAGTGTGCGCCACTGAGAAGAGCGTTTTCACCGTGGATTTTACGCTTATAATGCATCAGGTGGCGCCAAATCTACATGTAATCCATTTATTTTCTTGAACCCTGTGTAACCGTGTCCTGGTTGTCAAAGACTAAATTTTTTTTTTTTTTTTACTATGAGCCAACAAACAGCCAGACAGATAGTTGCTCACACTGACTAGTTAACAATTAGCTGCCTGTTCTTTGGGCACCAGCTCAGAATGGTCAGTGACCGCTCCTGCCGGTGATTCAACTCCTCCACGTCGACAGAGCAGCTCTTCCTCTTCCGGTCTGCTCTGTCGACAACGTGTGACAGCTGAGTGACAGCTGGCTCCCCGCAGTTAGGATCATCATGATGTCGGCACTCACGCCCCATCAACAGAGCGGAGCGGAATGGAAGCCTCTGCTCTGTCGACATGACGTCGGTGGAAGCTGCTGAGTATTTGACAGGGGTGGTCGAACGACCATATTTACCAGTACGACTCTTCTTTGCTCCATTCGTCCCAGCTCACCGCCAGCTCTGCGTTTGGAAAGCAGAATAATGACAACCACAGATACATCAGTGATCTTTTCAGCAATCCATACACACCATTGTGATGTCACCTAGAGAGAAGTGACATCAACGATGCATGCATCACCAGGCAGCCATGGACAGTGGGCATAACGGCCCTATGTTATACACAGCTGCCCCAGTTCACATATTTCTATTTACTGTGGCACCAGCCACCACACCAGGGGTCCACTCCAAAAACCATTTCTGGGAGTCCTACCAATGCTGAGAATGAAGGGGGCAGCGCTTTATCCCTTCCAATATCAAATGGCTGCACAGGCGAGCGACAGAGCAAAAAGTGAATGCTGCTGTTGAGCGAGCATCCGAGTGCTCAGGGGGGGTACGCAATGAGTATCGGTCCGGAGGTAGCATCGAACGGGTGCTAGGGTACGCATTGAGTATCGTGGGTGCTCGGGAGGTACGCACCGAGTATCGTGGGTGCTCCGGATCGATGCTTGAGTGGTGAGCACGCTCGCTAACACTACTGGAGACATGGTTTCCCCAGACTAGCCGTCCCACTAATCATGTTAGCACGTCCCATTCAGAGAGAGTAACATGATTTTCAAGAGCGGCGTCACCCCCATCACTTTACAGATCTCGGACAATCCGGGTTTATTCACCTCGGCTTCGTCAGTGTTCGCCCAGGGAGGCAGCGGTGACGTAGGACTCATCCAGCTGTTACCACTGGCTCTGCAAATCTCACGTCTGGCTGTGTCCTGTGTCACCGTGGCCTCCCTGGGCGTACACCGACGCAGCCAGGGTGACTGTAAACCTGCACCACTGTCACAGATTTGCAAAAAGCTGGTGGCAACTCATTACTCAAGTCCCAGAGGATATGAAAACATGATTAGTTGGGGGATTTATTTGGATAAACAAAATCCCACACAACTTAGTCACTAACTGAAATATCGCCACTGCAGTTATAGGACTGATTTTTTGCATATACAGTGTGCAATAAGACAATATAAAGGGCTTGTTAGGACAGATATGAAAGGATCAAGAAATACTTGGTGGTTAGCACTGGGCCCTTTAATACTTCACACCGACCAACACTGTTAAAAAGCAGAAGTTGTGCAGCACTTACAAGTTCTTTACTATTGAGCTTGTAAGCACTGTTTTGAAGCTGACCAGGATCGCTGGTGCACGCTGTTATCTCTATCGCAGCACACTGCTTGCAACCTAGAGAGCAGCGGTGGTCGTTTTCCTAAGCGACGTAAGCACAATAAAGCATTGATGTATAATGAATGGCTGAAAAATTGAATACACACTGACAATAACCCTTTAAAGGGAATCTGTCAAGAAGGTTTTTACAAAAAATCTGCTGAAGATTCTTTGGATTAGTGGGAGTTCCTTATCAAACACACTGATCATAAAGTGATTGTATATGCTATTATTTGGTGAGATAGGAAGACCCCTTTAATAAGGGGGTTTTAGAATCAAATGAGAAAAAACACATTAAAAATAAAAGCTTTAAAAATTTACATATAATATATATATGTAAAAAATACATCAAGTCATGATTAATAAACGGCAAAGTTTACTTATTCACATGAAAAAAAAAATATCACCATGAAGACCACCCACTGGGTGTATAAATAGTCAAGTAAACTCGCTGTGACATGATATGGGAGCGTCAGTCTAAGTATTACGTGAAAATTCATTCCTGAGAAGATTCAATTAGTCCAGTATGGGTTCCTGCTGCTGCCGTTAAGAGCACCCAACAATATGTCCAGGGTGACTGGATGTTGCAAGACCCAAGATTGGGTCACAAAGTACAAAAAAAAAAAAAAAATCATCTAAACCTCATCAGCTGCATCGCACGACAATTATGTCATCTCATCAATGATAACACACATGGCTGCATCTTTATCTACTGTCTCTTTAAGAGGAGTCGGTGCCTCGGGAGGAACGTCCTGCTGGTCTATACTGGGTTCCTGCATCTCCATTGGTTCAGTCTTAATGGTGACCCCGTTATCAGGCACAGGCAGGTCATCCGGTAACGAGGCCAAACAGTTCTGGATCATCTCCACCACCCTCTCCAGATGCTTCTGAAACCTCTCCGCCGTCTCCAGACGTTGCCTTTTCTGCACCTCCATCATCACCCGGAGGGTCTCCCGCGCTTGGTGAGGCCGATACTCGTTAATAAGGTGGTGCATGTGAACAAACAGCAGCTTCAGGTCTTCCAGCTTCTCCTCGCGCTTTATGCTTCCAGGACTTCGGATCAGAACGTCCAGCAGGTCTAGGAAGTTGATCAGGATGGACATGTTGAGCTTTCTTAGCTCCTTTTTGTGGTCGAATTGCTGAGGATGGAGTCGCTCGATACCCTGACTCTCCAGGGGTCGGATGATCAGGTCGTCGCACTGGAACTGGTTCCCAAACATCATGTAGCTGTCTTTAACCGGAGAGGGCGGCTTGGGGACCAATCCTTTCCGGACATTGTCATCTGTGTATTCTTTGATGTACTGAAGAGGAGGGAGAGGAAGAGCGCTCACTTGCTGGGGCTCACCCATTGTGAAGGGGATCTAGAGAAGAAGATAAAGCACCATTAGTAAATTAGAGCTGTATTTTGCAGACAATCCCTTTTAATAGCTGGGTTCTCCAATTATAGGTGACATTATGGCCGGGTCCCCAGCGGTAATCGGAGGAGCCCAGCAGGACGTGATTAATTCCACTGGAGCACCTCCAGTGGTGAAATGAAGCATTGCACGACTTCACGAACAGGGCTTTGGAGTCGGAGTCATGAAAACTGAGGAGTCGGAGGTTTGGCTCACCGACTCCACAGCCCTGTTCACAAAGTAATCTACGACCACACACCTACAAGATACTCTTTGTATTGGTGGTACATGAAGATAATAATTAGGGGTCAAACAAAAAAGCCAAGAACCCAGCGCTGCCTATGGTCAGCACGCAATACATAATGTGCACATGCACATATTGATTTCTAACTGTACTTTAAAATGAGACATTTAGCAAACAATTGATCAATTCTTTGAGCCACCACGTCACGACAAGGCATTCTCATATGGGGCAGTCCTACTCTACGTTTTTTATATACGTTGTGCCGTTACGGCCTCCTAAATATATTAATAGCAAGACTATATTAAATGCAAACATACCTGAAGCGTTTCTGAATCACTCCCATGGCGCCAGAAGGGCGAGCGCAGATAAAGGCCGACCAGGTCCGGACATTTCAGATCTGACCTCCACACTGCCAAACCAGCAACCCTAAATGAAGGGTGAAACAGGCCAAGACACAGGTGCATAATTAAGTAGAGCCTATGGGGGATGGTAGAGCTGATGTATGTGTGTACAACAGCCTGGATCAAATCACAATCCATGGTTGCTGGTTTGGCAGTGTGGAGGTCAGATCTGAAATGTCTGGATGTCTTGTCCGGACCCAGTCGGCCTTTACCTGCGCTTGCCCTTCTGGCGCCATGGGAGTGATTCCGGTACGTTTTGCATTTAATATACTCCTTCTTTTAATACATTTAGGAGGCTGTAATGGCACAGCGTATGTAAAAAACGTAGAGTAGGACTGCCCCATATGAGAATGCCGTGATGTGGTGGCTCAAAGAATTGATCAATTGTTTGCTAAATGTCTCATTTTAAAGTACAGTTAGAAATTAATATGTGCGTATGTTTGTATGTTCTCCCCGTGTTTGCGTGGGTTTCCTCCGGGTACTCCGGTTTCCTCCCACACTCCAAAAAACATACTGATAGGGAATCTAGATTGTGAGCCCCATCGGGGACAGCGACAGTAATGTGTGCAAACTGTAAAGCGCTGCGGAATATGTTAGCGCTATATAAAAATAAAGATTATTATTTATGTATTGTGTGCTGACCATAGGCAGCACTGGCTTCTTTATTTAATAATTAGGGGTCGTCTCTCTATTAACCATTTCCTAAAAGAAGGTTTAATTAGGAAAAGTGATAAGGGAGCAGAAACAAAAAGAAAAATCACCCATTAGGGTTGAAAGTAACACATTGGAGACCAGAGGTTTTATAGAGAATTTGTCAGGTCCAGAAACACTAATTAACAATAAAGGGTTATCCGGCCTCAGGCTACAAGTCTGGAGTCACTCGATGGGACTGCAGACTTATCACACTGTGATGATTCTCCGTTGTCGGCAAGTAGGGGTGCCAACTAGATCAGCGCAAGGGTACTGAGCGAGGCCGGACATGTCTAGTTGGAATGTGGTCAGAATTATGAAAGTCACATGAACACTGGCTCCCAGCGCCGGAGGATCCTCGCAGGGCACGCACCGTGAGGATTCACAAGTCTGCAGTCACACAGACTGACTGCAGACTTGTAGCCTAAGCCAGACATCACCTGTAAAATCATGCCTGCCTGTCTTACTAGAAGAGCGCCTACATGGAGAAAATGAGCCTTCCTGCAGCATCTCGCTTGTGCAGGGGCTGCTGCAATCATCGTTCACTATACTGTGAGCGGAGGCTGTAATCGCTCCCCGACACTTTGACAACCTGCTCTGCACACACACATGCTGCACAGCGAGCTGTCAATCAAAGTGTCGGGGAGGGATTACAGCCTTCGCTCACAGTACAGTGAGTGGTGACTATAGTGTCTCCATGTGCAGCTCTGATGGCAGCAGAGAGGATACAAGAGCTCATTTTCTCCTCCGTAGCTGGGCATTTCACATCCCCATTCTTGTGACTGGCGGCGGTCCCAGCGCTCAGACCCCCAGCTATCTGACGCTTACGCTTTGGATATAGCTCTGTGTTATATTGCTTGGTATAACGGTGCACCGACATTGTCGGAAGAGGCCACAAGACCAAGAGATGGGGAGAGTTTGACAATGGACATCTCCACATATGGTGATTGCCCACTTTTCCTGACATCTGTAGAGAATACGTACCCACTGAGCCAGCTCCTTACCCAGGAACTTTTGGGCTGCTGGCATGCTTACAATTTAACCCCTTAGATGCCATGTGGTGCAGTGATCACCATAGTTAACGGGTTAGATGGGGGAGGGGAAGCACATCACACCCCCTTGAATCCATGGGAACCACAAAGGGAAAGGAGAACCAGTTTGGATCTCTGCTGCTCGCCCTCCTTCCCCCTGGATTTCAATGGTCGGTGGTACACACTGGGAGTATACTGGGGTGCCCAGAGGTACCCCATGCACTTAAAAATGAGTCCTTGAGGACTAAGAGCGGTGTAAATGGTAATTATAAGACTATAACCCAAAAAAGTGACACAGAGAAAGCGTCCATGGCTGTAACAGGAACAGCAGAGGTCAGAGCTGGAGAACATGGCTATCCTGGTATAGGAGGGATATTAATGGCGTCACTACACATCACGAGCAGCGTCCTCCCGGCCCGCACATCACTGATAATACAGGGAAGCCCCTCACATTCAGTACCTGCCACTCTACGCGACGGACCAAACGACCCCGCTCCCTCACAGTCCGGAGACACTGCTTCCGGATGTGACGTCAGACAGCCGGCGCCGCCTCAGAAGTGACTTCCGCCTCTTGAAAAGACGTGTACTGATTGGCAGAGCTGGAAACAGCGAGTGTGCGCTTATTGCGCATGTCAGAAGAGGTATTGGAGGCGTAGTGAGTGACGCTAGAGGGCGCCAGACTGTGAGGAGGATGAGGCGGGAAAAGCTGCTGCACAGAGCAGAGCTGATATATGCGTATTTATACGTACATATATACGTGCACAGACGAGGTGTAGCACTGGACTGCTGAAGAACATTCAGAAACCCCGATCTAACAATATATAAAATAAAAGAATTGGTAAACGGCGTAACGAAAAAAAATCAAAACGCCAGAATTATGGGGGGTTTTGTTGCCGCTACATTGCAATAACGGGCGATCACTAGATCGTATCTGCACCAAAATGGTATCAATAAAAACGTCAGCTCGGTTCACAAAAAATAAGCCCTCACCCGACCCGAGAGCACGAAAAATGGAAACGCTACGGGTCTCGGAATATGGCGACTTTTTTTTTTTTAAGAAATTTTGGATTTTTTTTTCACCACTTAAATGAATAATAACCTAGACATGTTTGGTGTCTGTGAACTCGTAATGACCTGGGGAATCATAATGGCAGGTCATTTTTAGCATTTAGTGAACATGTTGAAAAATTTTTTTGTGGAATTGCACTTTTTTTTTGCAGTTTCACCGCACTTTGAATTTTTTCCCTGTTTTTGAGTACACTATATGGAAAAACCAATGGTGTCGTCAGGGCCGGATTACTAATAAGGCCAATTAGGCCATGGCCTATGGGCCCCTGAGCCTCTGGGGGCCCATAGGCCCCCACTGTCTGCCGGCGTTCGTGGGGCACACAAACACAGGGGCGTATCTGGGGGGGGGGCAGCAGGTGCCCCGGGCGCAGCCAGCAGGTGGGCGCAGTCGGGCCGCCTAGTGCGGCGGTCCGCAGTGTCTCCCCTGCGGCTGCGTTCAGCCGCCCCCGGCCTGGGAGTCGGCGGTTCCCTGTGCCGGCTGTCATGCTGACAGCCGGCGCAGAGAAGCTGCAGCGTGCCGGCTCCCAGCAGGGACCAATTGTACTGACGTCTATACAGACGCCAGTACAATTGAAGCTCTGACCGCCGGGTCAGAGCGACGTCTGCAGCGTGATCAGGTCATGTGATCACGCCGCTGACGTCACTCACTGGCGCTCAGAAGGGGAACAGTGGTGGTAGTGTGCTCCACTATGGAGCTGAAGAACCACCGAAGATTAACGGGGACATACTGTGTGTGTGTATGGGGGGGATTTAGAGTGGGGATGGGGAGATACATTATGTGTGGGGGATTTAGAATGGGGATGGGGGGATACATTATGTGTGGGGGGATTTAGAATGGATGGGGGAAATTATGTGGGGGATTTAAATGGATGGATACATTATGTGGGGGGATTTAGATGGGGATGGGGGGATACATTATGTGTGGGGGATTTGGAGTGGGGATGTGGGGTCATACATTATGTGTGGGGGGATTGGAGTGGGATGGGGTTTTATGTGGGGGTATTGAGTGGGGATGGGGGATACATTATGTGTGGGGGGATTTGGATGGATGGGGTATTGTATGTGTGGGGGGATTGAGTGGCGATGGGTTTTGTATGTGTGGGGGTATTTGGAGTGGCGATGGGGGGGTTATTGTATGTGTGGGGGGATTTGGAGTGGCGATGGGGGGTTATTGTATGTGTAGGGGTATTTGGAGTGGCGATGGGGGGGTTATTGTATGTGTGGGGGTATTTGGAGTGGCGATGGGGCGGTTATTGTATGGTGGGGGGATTTGGAGTGGGGATGGGGGGTTATTGTATGTGGTGGGGGGATTTGGAGTGGGGATGTGGAGATTTAATGTGTGTGGGGGGATTTGGAGTGGGGATGGGGGGATTTAATGGGTGTGGGGGGATTTGAGGGTACTGAAGAGTATGCATGAGGAAACAGTATGGGGAATGGGTGCAGACAGTATGGGGAGCGAACGGGTGAATGTATGTGGACACAGTATGGGGAGTGAGGGTGAACAGGGGGGATGTGAGAGGAGACAGTGTGAGGAGGGAGGGGAATAGTGTGAGGTGACAGTATATTGCAGATATTTTTATTTAGGGGCATTATAATGACTCTTCTGTCTTTAAGGGCATCACGTGGAGAGTTGGTGCAGAAGAGCGGAGAAGATGGAGGTCTGCAGAGATGGCTGTGGATGAGAAAACTCATCATGGGGTGTGGACAAGATGAAGAAAAGGAGAACGACTCCAGAGACAGCGTCTTCTATAAGGTATCTGGATGTAAATATTATTTGTGAAATTGACTAATTCTCATGTCTTTATTTGTTAGGAGCATTAAAGGGGTTCTCCAGGTCTGTGTCACAATGAATGACTGCAGACTCAGCACAAACCTGGACAGCCCTTTAATGCTCTTAACAAATAAAGACATGAGAATTAGTCAATTTCTGAATTCTCACAGTGCTCACTGCACGCTGTTAGGATTCTCTCGTGTCGGTGATTTACATACATGCGGTCACATGCTGACTAGACATGTGTGGCCTCAATGAAAATGAACAGAGCGAGGCCGGGCACCTCTAGTGGGAATGTGACCAGAAGTATATAAATCACATGCTTGTGCTGACATGACCGTGTACTCTCGCCACCGGTAATGGAGAATCCTAAAAGTGTGCAGAGCATTCGTTGTGAGAATTCAGAAGCTGCACTGTCAGGATTCAGCTCTGCAGGTTCCAGCAGTCATCACATGGACACTTCACTCATATGCGATTTTCATACTTATGGTCCTGTGACAACGAGCTTCTCCTCCTGCTTCTCTCAGATTTTCACTGAATATTAAGAGCATTAGGGAGAGTAGCTCGTCAGTACATGACTAAGTGTGCAAATCGCATGTGTGCGGGGGGGGGGGGCGCCGAAACAAATTCTTGCCCCGGGTGCCAGAAAGCCTAGATACGCCTCTGCACATACACATTACTACTTCTTCTGACACATTCTTGACACACTAGCAGTGGCCGGCTGGCCGTGGAGCGGTACTTCACATCATCACGTGATGTACCGTCCGGGCGAGAGCAGCGGCCTGCTGTCTCCAGCTAAAGAGGTGGTTCTGATGCCTGCTACTGTGCCCAGTTAGACAGATGCTTCGCCTGCTCACTGCTGTTCCCAGGTTAAGGGCATTTTCCACGAAAAATTGCACCGTTGAAAAGCATGGCCGATTACCCGAATGATAAATCTGCTGCCTGTCTGATGCTGTGCCCTGTTATACAGATGTGTTGTGACTTGTGATGCACATACCAGTGCTATGCTTTTTATTTTATTAAGAATACTTTATTACAGTATTGTTAAGGCCTCGTTGTCTCATTCAGGTGCTAAATGCGCAAGTAACAACTAAGATTCTCAGGCACTGTTGACAAACAGCAGTTGGTCTTACTGTGGGCGGGGCTATGGTGCTTAGTGGGTGGGGTCCTGAAACATTGTGGGTGGGGCTGAGGTGTAGTGGGCGGGACTGTGGCGCATGGATGAGAGGGGGGTCCCCAAAATTTTACCGGCCTAGGGGCCTCCATTACCTTAATCCGGCACTGGGTGTCGTTCAAAAGTACAACTTGTCCTGCAAAAAACAAGCCCTCACATGGCCATATTGATGGAAAAATAAAAAAGTTATGGCTCTGGGAAGAAAGGGAGCAAAAAACAGAAACTCAAACACGGAAAAACCCAAGGTGGTGAAGGGGTTAACAATAGAAATATACAATATCTTGAATATATTTGAGAATATCTAGCCTATTACCTTTATTAGATGTAATTGATTCTTATGCTGATATGGCATAATTCTCACTGCTGTTTCACTATGAGCCACCTCTTTGAATTTTGATAGATTTAGTATTTGCATGTTGATGGTACCTAGGGGTGATATCCTTAAATCTATTTTAGATGTGCCATAAAACAAGGGGATCTGCTACCTTGGATCTAATCCTCATAAACAGGGAGGAAATGGTGGAGGAGGTAAGAGTGGCTGGGACCCTAGGAGGTAGTGACCATGCTATTTTAGAATTTTGGATAACAAGAGGAGGAAGACCTGTGAAGACTCAGACGTCAAGGTTAGATTTCAGAAAGGCAGATTTTAAGGAACTCAGAAAGAGAATTGGAGGGATCCAATGGCTGGATATCCTTAAGGACAAAAATGTCCAGGAAGGATGGAAAATCTTGAAAAATGAGATTCTCAAAGCACAATCGTTAACAATTCCGAAAAGAGGGAAGAATGGGAAGCATTTAAGGAAACCAGGATGGATGAACATAGAACTTAAACACATGCTAAAAAGGAAGAAAGAAATGTTTATCAAATGGAAAGAGGGAGGCATATCTAAAGAAGAATATAATGCCGTCTGCAGAGCCTGCAGGGCACAAATCAGATTATCTAAAGCTGACAATGAATTAAGGCTTGCAAGTGACGTCAAAAGCAACAAAAAAGGATTTTGGGGATACGTCAAAAGTAAAAGAAAAGTCAAAGATGCTATAGGATTTTTACAGGATGAAAATGATGAAATGGTAAGTCAGGATGTTGAGAAGGCTGAACTTTTAAATTCCTATTTTGCATCTGTTTTCTCTCAGAAAGGAAATGTAACATCAACTGATCTCCACTGTCCTATTAAAGGAATAGAAGAATCCAGGATATCTATAACAGAAAGACAGTGAGGAAACACTTAGCTAACCTAAATGAATTCAAGTCTCCAGGTCCAGATGAATTACACCCCAGGGTACTGAAGGAGATAGCAGAAGAAATTCTTGAACCACTGTCCATAATCTTTGAAAATTCTTGGAGAACAGGAGAAGTGCCAGAAGACTGGAGAAGAGCAAATGTTGTTCCTATCTTCAAAAAGGGGAAGAAGGTGGACCCAGGGAACTACAGGCCGGTGAGTCTGACTTCTATACCAGGAAAGATCTTTGAACAAATTATTAAAGAACATGTATGCAAGTACCTGGATAAGAATGAAGTGATTAAACAGAGTCAGCATGGGTTTGTAACTAATAAGTCATGTCAGACTAACTTAATTTCCTTCTATGACAGAATCACTGACTGGGTGGATCAGGGAAATGCTGTAGATATAGTATATCTTGACTTCAGCAAAGCATTTGACAAAGTATCTCACACAATCCTTATTGAAAAAATGACTAAGTATGGAATGGACAAGGCAACTGTTAGGTGGATTCATAACTGGCTTAGTGATCGGACCCAAAGAGTGGTTGTAAATGGCTGCACATCCAGTTGGAAGAATGTCTCAAGTGGGGTACCACAAGGCTCTGTTTTGGGCCCTGTATTGTTCAACATCTTTATCAATGATTTAGATGAAGGAATTGAGGGTAAACTGATCAAATTTGCTGATGACACAAAGCTAGGAGGGGTAGCTAATACTAGAGAAGAGAGAGAGAGGATTCAAAAAGATATACATAAACTGGAGCAGTGGGCAGCAACTAACAGAATGGATTTTAACAGGGAAAAATGCAAAGTACTACATCTGGGCAATAAAAATGAAAAAAGCATATACAAAATGGGAGGAATAGGGCTAAGTAACAGCACATGTGAAAAAGACTTGGGTATACTAATTGATCACAGACTTAACATGAGTCAACAGTGTGATGCAGCAGCAAAAAAGGCAAATGCAATTCTAGGATGTATCAACAGAAGCATACAGTCTAGATCACGTGAGGTCATTATTGCCCTCTACTCCTCTTTGGTCAGACCTCATCTGGAATACTGTGTCCAGTTTTGGGCACCACATTTTAAAAAAGACATCAACAAACTGGAGCAAGTTCAGAGAAGAGCCACCAGAATGGTGACCGGTCTGCAAACCATGTCCTATGAGGAACGGTTGCAGGATTTGGGAATGTTTAGCTTGCAAAAAAGAAGACTGAGAGGAGCCTTAATAGCTGTCTACAAATATCTCAAGGGCTGTCACATTGTAGAAGGATCATCTTTATTCTCATTTGCGCAAGGAAAGACTAGAAGCAATGGGATGAAACTGAATGGGAGGAGACACAGATTAGATATTAGAAAAAACTTTTTGACAGTTAGGGTGATCAATGAGTGGAACAGGCTGCCACAAGAGGTGGTGAGTTCTCCTTCAATGGAAGTCTTCAAACAGAGGCTGGATAGACATCTGTCTGGGATGATTTAGAGAATCCTGCTTTGAGCAGGGGGTTGGACCAGATGACCCAGGAGGTCCCTTCCAACTCTACCATTCTATGATTCTATATATTCCTTGTCTAGACCTTAATTAAAGGAGACCATATACAGTTGTGCTCAAAAGTTTACATACCCCGGCAGAATTTTTACTTTCTTGGCCTTTTTCCAGAGAATATGAATGATGACACCAAACCTTTTTCTCCACTCATGGTTAGTGGTTGGGTGAAGCCATTTATTGTCAAACTACTGTGTTTTCTCTTTTTATATCATAATGACAACCCAAAACATCCAAATGACCCTGATCAAAAGTTCACATACCCTGGTGATTTTGGCCTGATAACATGCACAGAAGTTGACACAAATGGGTTTGAATGGCTACTAAAAGTAACATCCTCACTTGTGACCTGTTTGCTTTTAATCAGTGTTTGTGCATAAAAGCTGAGTGAGTTTCTGTGATCCAGACAGACTCTTGCATCTTTCATCCAGCCACTGACGTTTCTGGATTGTGAGTTGTGGGGAAAGCAAAAGAATTGTCAACGGATCTACAGGAAATGGTAGTTGAACTGTATAAAGCAGGAAAGGGATACAAAAAGATATCCAAGGAATTGATAATGCCAGTCAGCAGCATTCAATCTGTTATTAACAAAGGGAAAATCAGCGGCTCTGTAAAAACAAAACCACGGTCAGGTAGACCAACAAAAATTTCATCCACAACTACCAGGAAAATCGTTCGGGATGCAAAGAAAAACACACAAATAACATCAGCTGAAATACTGAACTCTCTGAAAACTAGCGGTGTGGCTGTTTCAAGATGCACAATAAGGAGGCACTTGAAGAAAAATGGGCTGCATGGTCGAGTCGCCAGAAAAAAGCCATTACTGTGCAAATTCCACAAAGTATCTTGCCTACAATACACAAAACAGCACAGAGACAAGCCTCAAAACTTCTGGAACAAGGTAATTTGGAGTGATGAGACCAAAATTTAACTTTTTGGCCACAACCATACGCTACATTTGGAGAGAGGTCAACAAGGCCTATGATGAAAGGAACACCATTCCTACTGTAAAGCATGGAGGTGGATCATTGATGTTTTGGGGATGTGTGAACTATAAAGGCACAGGAAACTTGATTAAAGTTGAAGGAAAGATGTATGCAGCACGTTAGTAGCAAATACTGGAGGCAAATTTGAAATCATCAGCCTGGAAGCTGCGCATGGGACGTACTTGGACGTTCAAACATGACAACGATCCAAAACACAAGGCCAAGTCGACCTGTCATTGGCTACAGCAGAACAAAGTGAAGGTTCTGGAGTGGCCATCTCAGTCTCCTGACCTCAATATCATTGAGCCACTCTGGGGAGATCTCACGCGCGCAGTTCATGCTAGACAGCCCAGGAATTTACAGGAACTGGAGGCTTTTTGCCAAGAAGAGTGGGCAGCTTTACCATCTGAGAAAATAAAGAACCTCATCCACAACTACCACAAAAGACTTCAAGCTGTCATTGATGTTAGAGGGGGAAATACACGGCATTAAGAAATGGGGTGTGTGAACTTTTGATCAGGGTCATTTGGATGTTTTGGGTTGTCATTATGATTTAAAAAGAGAAAACACAGTGTTTGACAATAAATGGCTTCACCCAACCACTAACCATGAGAGGAGGAAAAGTTTTGGCCTGTGAATAAAGGGCAAGAAAGCAAAAATTCAGCCAGGGTATGTTGAGGACAACTGTATATTACCTCCACCGCATATTTATGTCAATCTCCTGAACTGGAGAGAAGTGCAGTCGATCAGCCGCTTCCTCCATCGCTGTCATGATTCTGCAGACTAGTATGTACAACCACAGACAAAATCTATAACATTTTGATAACTGATAAAAGCGCTATGGGGATGAAGCGATGTGGAATATGTGGGCCTCTTCTGACACAGTTGTACTAACTACGGTATATGTTTCCCGTCATATTCTGTTTAGCAGGTCCACATGTATTGCCAGGATCCAATATCTCTGCTCTATGGGGTCCAGTTAGTATTAAATCTCTCTGGTTGTTGAATACTAAGCTGGTCTCCAATCTTTCTAGAGAATTGTTTTTTTTTTATGTGGGCACCTTGCAAGAATGATGACGGAAGGTTGGTGGCTAAACCTTTTAGGATGGAAATCCCCATTGTACATGAGTCTGAGTGTTCCAGTAATCACCCAGTTGTTTTGAGGATGGAGGCATAAAAATGTGAATTTTACCAGGTATGTATGGAAGTCATGACCCTCGTTGTCATGTTATGGTCTAATTGACGCCCCATGTAGAGGACCACCTCTATCAGTTCAATATGCCAACACTAGGCATTTAGTCCGGGCAACTTAAAGGGTTGTACCAAAATCAAACATGTCCAGAAGACCCGACTGGTGGGAACAACTCTATCAGGAAATGGTAGTCCTTTGTAACCAGGGTTGGACTGGCCCACCAGAGAACCGGAGAATCCTCCGGTGGGCCCTGGCTTCTCCTTCAGTAGACTTCATAATGCAAACCTTGCAGTTGCTATGGGGCTCTTCAGTGGAGTGGGGAGATGGGCCCTCAGAATCAAGTCCTCCGGTGGGCCCAATGTTCTTCAGTCAGACAGTTTGTAACCCATTTGAATGGAGTACGTCCACAAGCATAATCTATGGGACTGAGGCAAGTACAGTGCTTACATTCCCATGGGGAAAAGAAACAGTTAATTTGGCATACATACTGAAAGGATTATGCTCATCTTCTGTCTTCAGGACCACAGCTCTCCTCTAGTTGATAGTTAGACCAGCGGCATGGTCGTGATGGTGGTTTGAGCTCTGTGTTGAGCAGCTTTGCCTCATCAGCATAGGAGGGAGTAGCACCCAATGCCTCATCTTCTCCCCATATGAGATGACAATTGCTACCGATAAGATTCTATATAGGGGGAAAGGATGAGGGAGAAGCTCTTCTAGCTCAATGCAAACAAGGAAAGGGGGAAAGGAGAGTCAGCCCACCGAATTCAGATGCACCTTGCCGGGATGAAGATCTCCGCAAGGAGCCGCCCTTGTTGGGGTCGAAATAGCAACACAGAAAGACTAAATTTCTCCATCGATGAGAGATGTGACGAGTATAAAACTTCACATTTATTTACAAATCCACAAAATCCAATATTATTGGCCAACCCATCCACAGAAACAGCGCGTTTCGGCTATCAAGCCTTAGTCGTTGTCATGGTCTTCCTCTAGTTCCTCCACCTTCCACTTCTACATAGAATCTTATCAGCGCCTACTGTCGTCTCCTGTCTTAATAATGTAAACATCTGTTTCAGTGACTACGGATTTTCCCTGTGATCTGAGAATTTTGAGAGTGAAAGATCAGTTCCAGAAAGTCGATAATATAAATTACAAAGTTCCTTATTTTCATGTGTACTATTGATGTATGAAATCAAAATGAAAACAAAAGCTCCTTTTTACATTTGGTGTCTTTTTTATGAGACTAGAGGTAAACGTGAGAATATTTTTTTTGGTCTCTTGACTGAGGATTGCATGCTATCGGTAAAGCTTCCTCCACCGTGTTGTTCGCAGCCTGCTGTCTCTTCTAGTTGGAGCCCACATTTCAGACTCAAGGATCCTACCGACCCCATATACACCTGACATATTTTTCTTGCCTCGTTGAGTCAATTTACTGTACAAGTATTCAGTTCGTGATGATTAAGAGTACATACATAACATTTTTGCGACTGAAAGAAGCAAGAATTCAGTCGAAAGGAGGATGTGGTTATAGTTTGAGGTCACATAATTCAAGTTTAACACCTTTGCTGCACTCTGAGATCTCCAGATAGGACTTCATGAGCTCCACCTCCGCTCACCGTGTCTGTTTCAGACCCTCATTCTTCATCATTTTTCTTCTCCCAGAGCTCGTGGTGTCCAACTTTTGTCGTGCTGTCCATGTGTCTGTTCTTGGATTTATCTGTTCGTCATCGTAAGTGGAATTAAAGGATTATGTACATATATTAACATCTCAGGGTCTCCCTGTGACTCTGGGAACAGCGGTTGATGTTCCAGATGAATAGTTCAATCATATTACAACAGCAACTTATAAAGAGGTCTCAGCAGAAAAGGAGAACATCTCCAGCCAACTTCAAGTCAAGGGTCTTCATCCTGACTCGTACTTCACTCAACTACTACGAGCATCGGCATGGGGTAAGTTGATGGATTGGACTAAGAGTAGCTGGCTACCAGACTTGATAGCTTTGAAGTATTTTGTTGAGATGAACTGTCCAATTTTATGGCTTAAATAATTTTTTACTGGGAAAAATTTTAAAAAATGTCCTAAACATCTGGTCCTTCATTCTCATTTTTTTTCTCGTTTCTGTTTAACTTGATATTCCGCCCTGGTCATTAATTAGATTACTAATGCTGAGAAAGCAAGTACTAATCTACGAGTCCCACCAGGAATTTCTATGGGATTTTTATTGGAAGTTACTGAAAATTTCATAACAATTTGGACTGACCATCCTCATATTTTCTCTAGTCGAATGAAAGCCCATCTAATTAAATAGTTTTTGTCAAATAAGTAGTACCAGTGGTGTTTGGCATCCACCACTTATCTCTGCTCTGCCTCAGAATTAACATGTTTCGTTAATCGATATCCATGGGTAGCTTTGGAGCTTGAGCTATTAGCTAACATCCCCTGAGTTCTAAGACCCCCAAATACATTCGATTAACGTTGGCCAAAAATGGAAATAATGACAGGATTGTCCGACAGTCCGATGTGTATAGGGGCCTCCCGACTCTTCCTTGACAGATGATGTTGGGGGGAGCGAATAATCCAGCATTTCTGATTTCGGAGGTCCAGTCCTTTATTATTCCAGGGGATAAGCCACTGGCAAATACTCTTCTCGTAGAGGACACAGGATCCACACAACCAAGCCGAGCATTCCTGGGAATACACATATGAACTTTGGCCGAACCTTCCCGCAGAACTAGCAAGCCATCTGATGTGTATGGGGGCCTCCTCACCCAACCTTGACAAATGAGAAAAGAATCAGTTGCAATTTCAATGGTCAATTTGGATTATCCTTTAGTTTTCAGGGGAGACAAGCCACTGCCAAATGTGTCTGTCAGTGACTTTCTCTGCTCTCTTGAAAATTAATGAACTCTAGGCCGAGCGAGTGAGATAGATGTCTGCTGAAAAGTAGCTATCGCGTGCATTACTAGCTTAACTTTACTCTGCCCATAAAGTTGGTAGAGATAGCGGTCAGTCAATCGAGTACTCAGCCAATGCGATTTGCTTCAAGAGACCTACGACGATGTTGCTTTCTGGTCAAAAGACTCATGTGTCTGTTCATACTTTTAAGGGTAAAAGAAGATAAAAGTTCAGCCTATAACCTATGTAAGGCCGGAGTCACACACAACTACAAAAAAACGGACCGTTTTAGTCGGTCGATTATCGGAGCAAAATTTAAACATCACACATCCGCCTGGCATCCGATTTTCCTTCAAAGAGCTCCTTTCCATTTGGGATAAATACGTCCGATTCTCGCATGTGAAATCCCAGCTCTGGGGCCGGCATTCGGGAGTGGAGCGAGCAGCTGCATACAAATACATGCAGCCGCGCACTCCACTCCCGAGTGTCGGGGCCAGAGCTGTGATTTCACATGCAAGAATCGGACGTATTTATCGCAAATGGAAAGGAGCCCAAAGATGCGATTTAGTCGCATGTGTGTGTACCTTGTAACATCCGATTTTCATCCGACTTGCGAGAATTTCTCGCATGCTTGCAAAACTGACATATAATGGATCCAAAAGAATAGTATTTAAATCACAAAAGAAAAAATAGATATATACACATAGAACACATATATATATATATATATACATTTCATTGTGACACATACATATATATATATATTTATAGTTCCTAGACTTCTACATACTGTAATAGCCGCTAATTCAATTGCCGGCTTTTGTGAAATCACAGACCCGACATGAAATTATACATTGTTTAGACACAGTTAACCATGTCATTTCATGTATTTTGATATATGGTTTTAACTTACAATTACATAAGTGTATGTGTGCAAAATTTCAGACATGTAGGGGTTAATTAAAGGTGTAAATTCGTTGAAAAAAAAAATGCGTGGGCTCCCGCTGTATTTTCACCAGACAGACAAAGCCAGCGAGTGGGGGCAGATAATAATAGCCTAGGGAGGGTACATTTTTTTGTGCCCCCCCTGGCTACTAACATCTGCCCCCAGACACCCCAGAAAGGGCAAATCTCTAATTAGATTCGCCCTTTCTGGCACTTTGCCCGTCTATCCCCATTGCCCTGTAGCGGTGGCGAATGGGTTAATAAGGGGTTAAAGCCACCTTGCTATTGAAAGGTCACTTTAAGCCAGGTTAATAATTGAGAGCTTTCAATTAGACAACTATCAATTATTAATCCTATTGTATGATAGAAAAATCAAACACACACAGTTTAATAAAAAAAAAGTTTAATTAAATAATCACACAGTTTTTGACCATATTTTATTTTCCTGCTAAAACCATTTCCTGTAATAAAAATAAAATAAAAAAGCAAAATTATTCTTACCAATCCGATGCACAGTCAGGTCCCACGCTGTAATCCATCAGAAGGGGTTAACAGGTTACAGTTATTAGCAGAGAGCTAATGCTGTCTGCTAGCTGTAACACCCCGAATGAATAACTTCCTCTCCCAGCGAAAGGAGAGGAAGTGATTAATGAATGGAGCTTAATTGATTTATTGGCACTTTCACTTCAGTGACCTGACCTAAAGTGAAAGTGGGACACAATCAATTAAGCTTCATTCATTAATCACATCCTCTCCTGTCTGCAGGAGATAAGCTCATTCATTCATGAGCTTTCAGCTGAGCACGCAGGATTACTTGCGCTGCTTAGCTGATTGCTAGTTAACCCTTTGTGAAGGATTACATCGTGGGACGTGACAGATCGCCAGATAGGTAAGAATAATGTTGTTTTATTATTTTTTCTTTATTATAGAAGATCAAGGGCTTCGCAGGGATTAAGAGTTTAATAAAAGATGGTCAAAAAAATGTGTTTTTATTTCATTAAAATTATTTATTCTTAAAGTGTGTGTGATTTTTTTATTTCCTTCAATAGGATTAATAATTGATAGTTGTCTAATTGACAGCTCTCAATTATTAACCTGGCTTAAAGTGACCTTTCAATAGCAAGGTGGCTTTAACCCCTTATTAACCCATTCGCCACCGCTACAGGGCAATGGGAATAGACGGGCAAAGTGCCAGAAAGGGCGAATCTAATTAGAGATTTGCCCTTTCTGGGTGTCTGGGGGCAGATGTTAGTAGCCAGGGGGGGCACAAAAAAATGTACCCTCCCTAGGCTATTATCTGCCCCCACTCGCTGGCTTTGTCTGTCTGGTGGAGAAAATACAGCGGGAGCCCACGCATTTTTTTTCAACGAATTTACACCTTTAATTAACCCCTACATGTGTGAAATTTTGCACACATACACTTATGTAATTGTAAGTTAAAATCATATATCAAAATACATGAAATGACATGGTTAACTGTGTCTAAACAATGTATCATTTCATGTCGGCTTCTGTGATTTCACAAAAGCCGGCAATTGAATTAGCGGCTATTACAGTATGTAGAAGTGTAAGAACTATAAATATATGTATATATATATATATATGTCACAATGACATATATATATGTATTCTATGTGTGTATATGTATTGATTCTATTCTTTATTAAAGCTGTCAGTGTGATTTTACAGTATAGCCGGGGATGAATTGCCGGCTTTTCTAAAGGACACAGGTGTGATTTAATCGCAAGTCACACCTGCAGTCCGTTTGTAATCCGATTTTTCATCGCTCCCATAGACTTGCATTGGCGATAGTCGACCCACAATCGGTGACAATCGCAACATGCTGCAATTGCACTCGGACGTTTAAAACGGACCACAAAAAATCTGATACTGGGAGCTGCTCCATAGATTAACATAGGTCCGACTGCAATGCGATATTTCATCGTATTGCAGTCGTCCGATTTAGTCGCCAGTGTGACCTCAGCCTAACATGTTGATCCAGAGGAAGGCAAAAACCCCATGAGGCAGATGCTAATTGCCTTGTATTAGGCGAAAAATTCCTTCCTGATTCCACATATGGCAATCAGACTAGTTTCCTGTATCAACATCCCATCTCCAAAATAATAATAGCACCCCATAACCTGTAATATTATACTTTTCAAGAACAGCATCCAGGCCGCTCCTTAAACTTTTTTAATGAATCAATTATTGTAGTATCATGTGGCAAAAAGTTCTATATTTCACTGCTCGCACTGTAAAGAATCCATAGTCTCTATCTCACTGCTCGTACAATAAAGAATCCATAGTCTCACTGCTCGTACAATAAAGAATCCATAGTCTAACTGCTCGCACAGTATAGAATCCATAGTCTCACAGCTCGTACAGTACAGAATCCATAGTCTCGCTGCTCTTACAGTAAAGAATCTATAGTCTAACTGCTCGTACAATAAAGAATCCATAGTCTCGCTGCTCTTACAGTACAGAATCCATAGTCTCACCGCTCTTACAGTACAGAATCCATAGTCTCGCTGCTCTTACAGTAAAGAATCCATAGTCTAACTGCTCGTACAATAAAGAATCCATAGTCTCGCTGCTCTTACAGTACAGAATCCATAGTCTCACCGCTCTTACAGTACAGAATCCTAGTCTCGCTGCTCTTACAGTAAAGAATCCGTAGTCTCGCTGCTCTTACAGTACAGAATCCATAGTCTCACTGCTCTTACAGTAAGGAATCCATAGTCTCGCTGCTCTTACAGTACAGAATCCATAGTCTCACTGCTCGTACAGTAAAGAATCCATAGTCTCGCTGCTCTTACAGTACAGAATCCATAGTCTCACTGCTCGTACAGTAAAGAATCCATAGTCTCGCTGCTCTTACAGTACAGAATCCATAGTCTCACTGCTCGTACAGTAAAGAATCCATAGTCTCGCTGCTCGTACAGTACAGAATCCATAGTCTAACTGCTCGTACAATAAAGAATTCATAGTCTTGCTGCTCTTACAGTACAGAATACATAGTCTCACTGCTCTTACAGTAAAGTAGCCATAGTCTCGCTGCTCGTACAGTACAGAATCCATAGTCTAACTGCTTGTACAATAAAGAATCCATAGTCTCGCTGCTCTTACAGTGCAGAATCCATAGTCTCACTGCTCTTACAGTAAAGAATCCATAGTGTCACTGCTCTTACAGTAAGGAATCCATAATCTCACTGCTCTTACAGTAAAGAATCCATAGTCTCACTGCTCTTACAGTAAAGAATCCATAGTCTCACTGCTCTTACAGTAAGGAATCCATAGTCTCGCTGCTCTTACAGTACACAATCCATAGTCTCACTGCTCGTACAAATATATACAGTATGACACGGACACATGGTATACACAATTAAATTACTCTACATGTGTCCATATGGATAGCACAGCTTATCATCTTAAGATTACAACAACCAAAGAACAATTGATGACCAACAAACTAATATAAGAATACAAATTTTATTAGAACCATATTAAAATTCACACACCAATTATTAGAAAAAAATGGGGAAAGGAAAACACATCTGCACAGTGCAGGATCATGTAACGACGCAATCATCTAGGTAGGGAACATATATATCAAATCTGTATAATACAATTATCAATAATAATTAACAATGTCTACTGTCAACATGAATATTAAATGTGCACACTAGCTATAAAAAGCTGTTATTTAAAAATAGTATGTATATATTTATTCAGATCACAACATAATACCCATAATTATGGGATATAAGGTATACGTTTATAATAACAGACAGCCACTGAGGGCTATTACTAAGAGAGTATATATATACAGACACATTCAGATTGCACTATGTTGCCTACCCTGTGGTGGCTAAAAGTTATATATGGCGTTATATATGGCATAGAGACATTTGCCAAACGCCAATGGATATTTTCCACTCCCTACATTTAGTTATATAACAATATGGAACACTGTCACACAAGGATATTTACCAGTGGGTAGTGGCAAACAGATTGGCAGTCCCAGTACCTAGACGAGCGCGTCCGCCCCGACGCGCGTTTCGGACCTTCCTTCTTCTGCTCGTACAGTAAAGAATCCGTAGTCTCGCTGCTCTTACAGTAAAGAATCCGTAGTCTTGCTGCTCTCACAGTAAAGAATCCATAGTCTCACTGCTCTTACAGTAAGGAATCCATAGTCTCACTGCTCTTACAGTAAGGAATCCATAGTCTCGCTGCTCTTACAGTACAGAATCCATAGTCTCACTGCTCGTACAGTAAAGAATCCATAGTCTCGCTGCTCTTACAGTAAAGAATCCGTAGTCTCGCTGATCTTACAGTACAGAATCCATAGTCTCACTGCTCCTACAGTAAAGAATCCATAGTCTCGCTGCTCCTACAGTAAAGAATCCATAGTCTCGTGTTATGATTTGGTAGCTGAGGAGAGCAGGCAAAAAAGGCAATACACCAGAGAGGTTGGAATCTATTGGATTGCAGTACCCTGACTAACCACCACAACTAAAGGCAGCCGTGGAGCGTACCTACGTTGGTCCTAGACGCCTCGTCACAGTCTGAGAAGCTAACTTCACCTAAAGATGGAAAGAGGAAAACTATCTGCCCCGGAGCAGATCCCCAAAGAACATAGGAAGCCCCAAACATGTAATGGCGGTTAGACAAGAGGAAATACAGACACAGACAGAAAATAGTATGAGCAAACGTTGGGGCCCAATCTTCCTAGACAGAAAAGGATAGGAAGGTCACTTACTGCAATCCTAAAAACCCTAAAAAAATACCAACACACTAATTGCAAAAACACCTGAGATCACACGACCTCTACCACCTAAATTAGTTCTCTGGTGTAACAAAACTAAGCCGCAGCCACAGAAAAAACTGGAAAAGGCAAATGAACAAACAACTGGCTGAACTAAACTGAGAGGAGCACAAGCCCCCGGAGGGGACCTGGCAGACCCCCACAGAAGTGCAAGACAAAATCCAAAAAGCAAGCACAAAAAACTAAAAGAAGAAAATGTCTTATCTGTTAGCAGAAGATGCAGGCACGAAACAGCAAGCTTCAAAGTGAACCAGGGACAAAAGTTGAGACCAGAACAATTGATCACCGGCAACCCTGATGGGAGGGAACCTTGTTGTGAATGGACTTGAAATGAGTTCTGAGCAGAGGCTCCCTCTGGTGGTTACAAGCGGTACTGGACTGTCCAGTGAAGATTGTGAGGATTGGGAATCAGGTGTTACTGACTGGTCTTATATAAGGGAGTCACCTTCCCATCAGGGTTGCCGGTGATCAATTGTTCTGGTCTCAATCCTTGATTCCTGTTTCCTTTGTAGCCTGCTGTGTCGTGTCTGCATCTCCTGCTAACAGATAAGACATTTTCTTCTTTTTGCTTTTGTGCTTGATTTTTGCATTTTGTCCTGCACTTCTGTGGGGGCCTTCAGGGTCCCTCCGGGGGCTTTTGCCCTCTCAGTTTTGTTCAGCCACTGATGTTTGTACATTTGCTTTTTCCAGTTTTTTCAGTGGCTGCTGTTTTGATTTTGTTACACCAGAGAACTAATTTAGGTGGTAGAGGTCGTGTGATCTCAGGTGTTTTTGAAATTAGTAAAGTTGGTGCTTTTCAGGGTTTTTTGGGATTGCAGTAAGTGACCTTCCTATCCTTTTCTATTTAGATAGTTTGGGCCCCAACGTTTGCTCATACTATTTTCTGTCTGTGTCAGTATTTCTTCTTGTCTAACCGCCATTACATGTTTGGGGGCTTTCTATGTTCTTTGGGATCTGCTCCGGGGCAGATAGCTTTCCTCTTTCTATCTTTAGGTATAGTTAGTTTCTCAGGCTGTGACGAGGCGTCTAGGACCAACGTATGAACGCTCCACGGCTGCCTCTAGTTGTGGTGGTTAGTCAGGGTACTGCAATCTCATAGATTCCAACTGCTCTGGTGTATTGCCTTTTTTTACCTGCACTCCTCAGCTACAAATCATAACAGTATCACCGGCCTAAACTGAAAATTATATGGTACTCACAGAAGGGAAAAATATTGTGAAAGAAAAAAAAAAGGTTGTCAGAGTTGTCAGAGATATTTTTCTGTTTGTTGCATTTTTTTTTTTTTTCCCTCTGTATCTCTGGGTGCTGGGGAGGATTTTTTCTCTCAATGGAGTTTGCACAGTTGTCTGGCCGTGTGGATCAGCTTGCCACTGAGGTTCAGAGTATTGCTACCTATCTTGCTAGGTTGCCTGTTGTGGAACCTAGGATTCCCATGCCAGATTTGTTTTTGGGGGATCGAGCCAAGTTTCTGAATTTCAAAAATAATTGTAAATTGTTTTTTTGCCTTAAAATCTAAGTCCTCAGGGAACGCAGCGCAGCAGGTTCAAATTGTCATCTCTCTCCTGCGCGGCGATCCTCAGGATTGGGCTTTTTCCCTGACACCTGGGGATCCTGTTTTGAGTGATGTTGATGCATTTTTTCAGGCCTTGGGGTTATTGTACGATGAGCCTAATGTCACTGATCAAGCTGAGGGAGCCTTGTTGGCATTAAGTCAGGGGCTTGATGATGCTGAGTTGTACTGTCAGAGATTCCGTAGGTGGGCAGTCCTGACCAAATGGAATGACGACGCTTTGGCAGCCCTTTTTCGGAAGGGTCTGTCAGATAATGTAAAGGATGTTATGGTGGGATTCCCTGTCCCCTCTGGTCTCAATGATTCTATGTCATTAGCTATTCAAATTGACAGACGTTTGCGTGAGCGGAGAAGTATGCGTGGAATAGTGTTGCCTTGTGAACCTGCTTCTGAACCCATGCAGTGTGATAGAGTGGTTTCTGGGGCACAGCGTCATGAGTTTCGAAAGCGCAATGGGTTATGTTTCTACTGTGGTGATGCCTCTCATGCTATTTCAGTCTGCCCTAAGCGGGGAAGACGTTTTGCACGCACAGTTGTCTTGGGTAGTGTTCAGACTAAGTTTTTATTAACTGTTACTCTGATATGCTCTCTGTCCTCATTTTCTGCTCAGGCGTTCGTTGATTCGGGAGCAGCTATTAACCTGATGGATTTTGATTTCGCTAAACGTTGTGGGTTTCCCTTGATACCCTACAGAAGTCTATTCCCTACTGGGGATCGATTCTACCCCTTTGGCTGAGAATAAACCTCAGTTCT
Organism: Oophaga sylvatica; assembly: GCA_033576555.1. Lineage (NCBI taxonomy): Eukaryota > Metazoa > Chordata > Amphibia > Anura > Dendrobatidae > Oophaga > Oophaga sylvatica. Next base: position 20,375,462 of record JARQOD010000004.1, read on the forward strand.
CTACTCAGGTGATAATGAGGGTTGAACCTGATCATCAGGAGAGCTGCAAATTTTTGGTTCTGTATAATCTGCATGACATTATCGTGCTGGGTTTCCCTTGGTTACAGTCTCATAATCCTGTTTTGGATTGGAAATCTGTGTCTGTAACCAGTTGGGGCTGCCAATGTGTTAATACCAACACTCCTGTTTTTTCTGCCTCCCCCCAGGCTCAGGATGTTCCTGACTTTTTTATTGATTTTTCTGATGTGTTTAGCGAAAGTAAATCTGCATCCTTGCCTCCCCATAGGAGCTATGACTGCGCTATTGAATTAGTGCCTGGTAGTAAATTCCCTAAAGGTCGCCTTTTTAACTTGTCTGTACCTGAACATGACGCTATGCGGTCTTATATCAAGGAGTCTTTGGAGAAAGGTCATATCAGACCATCCTCTTCACCCTTAGGTGCCGGTTTTTTCTTTGTGGCCAAAAAGGATGGTTCATTAAGGCCGTGTATTGATTATCGTCTTTTGAACAATATTACTGTGAAATATCAATACCCGTTACCCTTGATTTCTGACCTGTTTTCCAGGGTGAAAAACGCTACTTGGTTTACCAAGCTTGACCTCAGGGGGGCATATAACCTTATTCGCATTAAGCACGGGGATGAATGGAAGACGGCATTTAACACCCCTGAGGGGCATTTTGAGTACCTTGTGATGCCCTTTGGGCTCACTAATGCTCCTTCTGTCTTCCAGTCCTTCATGAATGACATTTTCAGGGATTTTGTGGATAAATTTCTGATTGTTTATTTGGATGATATCTTGATTTTTTCCGATGACTGGGACTCTCATGTGAAACATGTTCGAACTGTATTCCAGATTTTGAGAGAGAATGCTCTGTATGTGAAGGGATCAAAGTGTCTTTTTGGCGTACAGAGGATCTCATTTTTGGGATTTATTTTGTCCCCATCTGTTATTGAAATGGACCCGGTCAAGGTTCAGGCCATCTGTGATTGGGTCCAACCTACTTCATTAAAGGCTCTTCAAAGATTTTTGGGTTTTGCCAATTTTTATCGTAAATTTATTGGTAATTTCTCGGTTATTGTTAAACCATTAACTGATTTGACCAAAAAGGGTTCTGATGTGGTGAATTGGCCTCCTGAGGCAGTCTCTGCATTTCAGGAACTTAAGCAGAGATTCACTTCTGCTCCTGTTCTACGGCAGCCTGATATTTCTCTGCCATTTCAGGTGGAGGTTGATGCCTCTGAAATTGAGGCAGGTGCCGTTTTGTCCCAAAGAGATCCAGAGACCTCTAAAAGTAATACTTGTGCCTTTTTCTCTCGAAATTTTCTCCTACTGAACGTAATTATGACGTGGGTAATCGGGAGTTATTGGCTATGAAGTGGGCTTTTGAAGAGTGGAGACATTGGCTGGAGGGAGCCAAACATCAGGTGGTGGTCCTTACTGACCATAAGAATCTGGTTTATCTGGAATCTGCCAAGCGACTTAATCCTAGACAGGCCAGGTGGGCCTTGTTTTTCACACGTTTTAATTTTGTGGTTTCCTTTCTTCCTGGCACTAAAGGTACTGCCACACTAAACAATCCCGCTAGCGATCACAATAACGACGCATACTAATGCGATCGCTAGCGGGATTGTTTCTATATCGCTAAGTGCGGCCACATTTAGCGATATAGTTAACGACGCTATCGCCGTTAGCGATCTTCTTAACGACTTTAGCGGTACAAAAGTACCGCTAAATCGCTAAGAAAAGGTGCCACACTAGCGATATATACTTACCCAGCGGGAGCGCCGACGAGAAAATAGGGTCCGGAGCGATTCCAGCGACGAGCGAGATCACAGCAGGAAGCTCGTCGCTGGAAGCTGCCGCACTGAACAACATCGCTAACGGGATCGCTAAATAGTGACGTTTTTTAGCGATCCCGTTAGCGATATTGTTCAGTGTGGCATACCCTTAAGAATGTTAAGGCGGATGCCCTTTCAAGGAGTTTCCTTGCGGACTCTCCTGAGTTATCTGATCCTTCTGTTATTTTGAAAGAAGGTGTAGTTCTTTCCGCCATCTCGCCCAATTTGAGACTGGCTCTGGAGGGGTGTCAGGAGGATAGGCCCGAGCGCTGCCCTGTTGGGAAATTGTTTGTCCCGGACCACTGGAAAAAGAGTGTGATGTCTGAGATTCATTGTTCCGCGTTGGCCGGTCATCCGGAATTTTTGGTACCAGAGACTTGGTTAGTCGGTCCTTTTGGTGGCCTACCTTGTCTCGTGATGTCAGGGAATTTGTGCAGTCCTGCGGGACTTGCTCTCGCTCCAAGCCTTGCTCTCGCTCTAGTGGTTTGTTGATGCCATTGCCTGTGCCCAAGAGACCATGGACCCATAGCTCTATGGATTTAATTTCCGACCTCCTGTTTCTCAGAGAATGACCGTCATCTGGGTGATTTGTGATAGGTTTTCCAAGATGATACATCTTGTGCCATTACCTAAGTTGCCTTCCTCCTCTGAATTGGTACCTTTGTTCCTTCAGCACGTGGTTCGTTTACACGGCATTCCTGAGAACATTGTGTCTGACAGAGGAGTCCAGTTTGTTTCCAGATTTTGGAGGACCTTTTGTTCTAAACTTGGTGTTCAATTGTCTTTCTCCTCGGCGTTTCATCCTCAGACCAATGGTCAAACTGAGAGAACAAATCAGACATTGGAGACTTATCTAAGATGCTTTGTGTCTGCTGATCAGGATGACTGGGTCTCTTTTTTGCCTTTGGCTGAGTTTGCTCTTAATAATAGGGCTAGCTCTGCCACTTTGATGTCTCCATTTTTCTGTAATTCTGGGTTTCACCCTCAATTTTCTTCAGGACAGACGGAGGCTTCTTCCGATATTTTGTTCCCATAGACTTACATTGGATTTCAGGTATCGGAAGTATCGGAATGCTCAACCCTATAATAATCTTCTTGGTTGTGATTATGAGCATTCTGAAAGGTGCAGTTTTTAGAATGGTGTCAATTTTGGGTAGTTCTTGTCACATTGGCCCCTTAAAGGGAATCTGTCAGCAGAATTGCGCTCAGTAACCTACAGACAGTGTATCATTGTACCACTGTATTCAGTATAACGGCGCCGACCTGACACTGTCTGTAGGTCGCTGTGTACAATCCTGCTGACAGGTTCCCTTTAAAGTGACTTCAAATGTGATGTGATCCCGAAAAAAATTGGTTTTGTAAATTTTATGGAAAAATGAAAAATTTCTGATAATAAACTTAAAAGTTCCCTTATAATTTCCGAACAAAAAAAAAAGACTCAAAAATGATGCTGATTTAAAGTAGACATGTGGGAAATGTTATTTATTAACTATTTTGTGTTATGTACCTCTCTGGTTTAAGGGCATAAAAATTGAAAGTTGGAAAATTGCAAAATTTTGAAAATTTTTTACCCAGTTTCCAATATTGTCCTAAATTTACCACTAACATAAAGTACAACGGGTCATGAAAAAACAATATCACAATCACGTTCCAGAGTTACTGCCTCTGGTCAGAATTGTAAAATTTGGCCTGGTCAGGAAGGTGAAAGCAGGCTGTGACGTGAAGGGTTTAATATGAACCATGCACCTGTTAATGAATATGGCACATATTTAGGCTGAAGTATATTTCTGCTATAATTCCTCCACCTGTGTGGCATAAATTTTAGTTGCAAGAAATCAAACCATAGACGTCCATAAATGAAGTTATTATCAGTAGGGAAGTATTCTGTATATTACTGGTGGGCAGGCTGTGAGGTTCTAATAGGCAGGAAATTAGATTATGCCACAGACATTGCACACTGATATCCTGCCCGCGGGGTTCACACACATGTGAGAAATGTGGGAAGCGTTCAGCGTGACGCCAATGCCACTTTCTGGTTAATGTTATATAGGAAAGACATTTTTTATCAAAGCCATGGAATCAAAATTATGTGAGAAAAACTTGTTACATGCCGATCCTTGCTTGCAGCACGTTAGAAGTTGGGCAATGTTCACACGGCCTCTTTTTCAGGCGGATTAAATTCAAATTTATTTCGTAGCCCTTTTGGGACCGGCGGATTTTTTGTTTCTGCTCTTTTGTTTTTTTTCAAATCCCTTTCTTTCAAGAGCTATATATATATATATATTTTATTTATTTATTTCTAGCAATACAATGTCTTAAAAAAAAGGTATTCATACCCAGTGAGCCTTTCTATATTTTTTCATGTTACACCCACAAAATTACCGTATTTTTCGGACTATAAGACGCACCGGACCATAAGACGCACCCCAAATTTTCAGAAGGAAAATAGGGGAAAAAAATAATGTGTCAAATGGGGGTTCGTCTTACAGTCCAAATTTAGCTTACCAGCGAAGGGATCAGCACAGGTAGAGGAGTGGTCACAGGGTTCGTTCAGTGGTCCAGGCTGATGCGGTTGCTGTGTCCGTGGGGTGGCTGTGCACTGTGGGGTGGTTGTGCTCTGTGGGGTGGCTGTGCTCTGTGGGGTGGCTGTGTCCGTGGGGTGGTTGTGCTCTGTGGGGTGGCTGTGCTCTGTGGGGTGGCTGTGTCCGTGGGGTGGCAATATACTCACAAATCCGGTGGCGGCGGTCCCAATGCAGCCTCCCTGTGGTGCGGTGGTGTCGGGGCTCTGTAGTGTGGCTGCAGCGGGGCTCTGTGCTGCGTGGGGGGCTCCGCCGGCATTTCGTCAAAGGCCGAAAGCCCCCCGCAGCTCCGTTGCTGCGACGCGGAGTCCTCCTGAAGCATAGCCGCCAGGGGCCTCCGGAAAGATGCGACGCGGAGTCCTCCTGAAGCATGGTCGCCAGGGGCCTCCGGAAAGATGGCCGCTGGAGGCGGCGCATCCTCCAATTCAGATCTCGGCAACGAGATCTTGTCCCGACTTCTTATGGCTTGCTTTCAAAAAAGTCTTTCTTCTTGCCACTCTTCCATAAAGGCCAGATATGTGGCATACACAACTAATAGTTGTCCTGAGGACAGATTCTCCCACCTGAGCTATAGATCTCTGCAGCTCCTCCAGCGTGACCATGGGCCTCTTGGCTACTTCTCTAATTAGCACGCTCCTTGCTTGGAATGTCAGTTTAGGTGGACGGCCATGTCTTGGTAGGTTTGTAGTGCTGCCATACTCCTTTCATTTTTGGATGATGGATTGAACATCCATGAGATGTTCAGAGCTTGGGCTATTTTAGAAAACCTAACCCTGCTTTACTCTTCTCCACAACTTTATCCCTGACCTGTCTGGTGTGTTCCTTGGTTTTCATGATGCTGTTTGATCTCCAATGTTCTCAAACAAACCGCCGAGGCCTTCACAGGACAGCTGTAGTTATATTGGGGATAAATTGCACACAGATGGACTCAATTTATTAATAACGTGACTTCTGGAGAAAATTGGTCACTCAGGATTTTATTTAGGGATAGCAGACTGCATGGGATGAATAATAATGCACATCGAAGCTCTCAGATTTATATTTTTAAAATATTTAGAAAAATATATATAATTCAGAGGAGTAACAAGAGGGCAGTAATGGGAGCCATGATAATCCATTGGTCCCCTACAATTTTTATCAAGGGAAGCTAGTGGATGCCAGTGGTCGCGCTATTTAATGCTGTTGTCAGAGATTGTATGGAGCGGTAAAGCTCCTGAGCCCACTCCATACATGTGCACCCTGACTGTGACACACATACACAGAAGGGTGTGCAATGAGGTTAAAGTACATATTTAGTCTCAAATGATTTTTCAAAAATAAGCTTTCGAGTGCGTACATAAGGAGTCATATCACACATTATACGACTTGTATCCTACGTCTTTCAACCCAGTTCCCCCTCTGCAGGCTCTATCTCTAATTTTGTCTCTGTAGACTAGCTGCTTTGATGTTTCCCATACACAGCACACAGTGATATGAGGATATCCCGCTCTCCTATCTGCATGTGATGTGTGTTTCCAGGTAGTAAGGACATCATACAGCAGCACTGAGCAGTGTAGCTGGGAATGCAGCACTTGCTGTCATACATCTGCACCATGTCTGTGTGCAACTCTCTCACTCAGTCATATCCTTAAAAAACTTCAATGGGCAGCTGTAATCTGATCCTTCAGTAAGCTAATAGTATGTCAGGTCTTGAGAAAGATGGTTTTCACCTATTTCTTGGATTAATTGTACAAATGTTCTTATATTTGCTATTAATTGATTAGGCAAGTTGCTTAAACAACAGTGACCATTTAAAATTGGGAAACTTTCCTTTTTTGCTATTCCTAAAGTTAGAATATCTTTAAGCTACATGCACCAGACATTAAAGTGAACCTGTCATTTCAAGTAACTTTTCAAAATAAGCTATCTTATGTGTGTATATGAAGAATAACACAATTACACAACACACAGGGTAAGAGAGGGATTACTATGTCATGATCCAGACCGGGTTTTGAGTCCTGTCATCCCCTTTTCCCGATCTGGTCATGTCAGGGGTTAAATTTCTAAGCCTCAGTCTGGTTTTAGATTTGCTATTTATCTCCGCTGCATCCTGCAGGCGGTGTCAGTTATAGTTTCTGCCTACGGCATGTGTAGCTGGCTCTGTTTGCCCTGATTTGTCCTGCTGCTTGCTGACTGAACCCGTGTCTGTTTATCCCCTCTTCCTGTCCCAACTCTGTGTTCCCCTTTCGTGTATTGACTCCCAGGTTTTGACTTGGCTTGGACCCTGACCTGCTGTTTGTCTTCTTTGACATATCTTCTCCTGACCGGTACTGACCCATTTGGCTTTTTTTTTTACTCTGTGCTTGTCTATTCATTTTGTACTGCGCTACTGACTAATATCGACCTGGCTTGTTGACTATTCTGCTGCCACCTGGTGGTGGCCTTGCTGCTGCGTTGCAGGTCTGCTCTTGCTGTGTGCAGTCCTCCTTCCACTCTATTGCCATCTAGTGGAGCTGGCATCTACCTGCATTGCAGCAACCTGACATACTGCTCTTCTTTCTCTATCTAGTACATAATTCTAAGCAGCAGCAGCATGTAATACATTGTACCGCAGTACTGAGCTATGTGGCTGTGAATCCAGCACTGTATCGATCCATGTGGCTGTGAATCCAGCACTGTAGTGAGGTATAACAGTCGTTTGAAGTTGTAGCATGAGTCTGTGTGTCTCACAGTGTGCCCAGTGCTCCTTAATCCCCCTTCCTTCTCTATAGAGTATAACTGGAGGTGTAGCCTGACACCTCAATGCAATCAAACTGCTTCTTCCACCTATATTGCCGTGCCCCAAGTGCACTATCATGGCACACATTTACTATTATTCCAATCTAAGTAAAGGAAATACAGTATATGAATTTATTAAAAGGCACACGCTTCTTAATCAAGTTGGCATCTTACTGTGAAGTACGGTACCTTTGTGCCCAATTTTGCGCCATTTTTTGGCTACTGGCGTTAACCCTTTTAGTAAATGTGAGCCAGGTGTGTTTTCAATGCTGTGTGAAAAATACTGAATATGAGGCATTTATACTTTTGCTCGGAAACATTAACCAGACTTAGGACTGTGGTGTTTCCTCTGTGTGGGAAGAAGATGATCATTCATAAAGATAGCAAACGTTTGTTGATGTCATGAAATGTTTCTCAGAGCTACCAGATATATAGAAAGATAATGAACGAAAATAAATTATAGATCTGACAGCTGCATTGATCTAAACTTCATCCATGGTCACCATCTCTGGTTGACCCAGGTTGTTTTGATGTTCCTGGCCTTCCAGTGAGATGGTAAAGTCCTTTTTGACCCAATGGTGGGTTTCTTATGAAATTCTGACTATTATTATGTAGGTGTAAAAGGGCTCAGACTGGGGCCACAACTCCAACTGTCCTGACTGGTTTCTTGACACTTTGGAAATAGTAAGAAATGCCCACTCAGCTATTCTCTGGCTCTGACGGGTCTCTTCTGCTTTTTCGGAATCTTAGGGTATGTTCACAGTTAAATGGAAGCGCCAGTTAGTCCTTCTACATCAGAAATCCAAGGCTGACACATGGATTTCTGCTCTTGATTTACGGCAAATGTTCTCTAGTTGGGCAGCTGCTCTACACTAGGATTGTCGGCTTTGGGGGGGTTAAACCTTGACTTAGTAGCATGCAACTTATTAGAGATGGTACGAATCAATTCTAGGAACCCAGTCCAGTGGACACATCAATAATAGGAGCCCAGCGAAACGCCACCTACCTGCCAGCAACCATGACCCTTCTTTTGATTAGTCAGCCTCGTGCTGATACGGATCCCTGCGAGACGCCTCTTACTTGACGGCATCCCCGACTCCTCTTTTGATTACCTGGCCTGGCGCAACGTCATCATTACGTCATGATGCACATGTGAGGTCGCGACAGGCCAGCTAATCAAAAGAGGAGTCGGAGATGCCATCAAGTAAGAGGCGTTTCGCAGGGCTCTCTGTCAGTGGCCACAGATCACCGATGTATCTGCTGGACCGGGTCCATCAAACTGATTTGCACCAACGCTACAAATTTTTCTGCCCTGATTATATCCCATAGCATCCAAATTTATTTTTTCTACATGTGAACAAGAGTGAAAATCCTCATTTACATGCATTGGATTTTCCAAGGATTTGGGTCCAGAATCTGCATAGAAATCAGCGTCATATTCGACAAGTGTGAATAATCCCAAATGATTCCCTTGCCACTGATATTATACATCACTGATCTAGGCTTTTCATAACTTGACAACTGGATATTTTTACCAACTTTTCAAAAATGCGACGGACCAAAGACTATTTACCGGTGATTTGTTAATTTGTAGAGACATTCTCTTTAAGTTAAAGGCTATGTTTGCCTTCGGACAGATTTTTTTAATATATATATTTTTATTTGCTTCCTAACTGCAAAGTTAAGCAACTTTCGAAATAGTCTTCATTAAAAAAAAATCTCATGTGTAAAAAAAATCTGATGTGTAAGGATGTCATGGCGGCCTGCTGCACTGAGACCTCAGATGCACAGGGAGAATGATGGAAGAGGGAGTGTCAGCTGATGGCTCCCTCTTCCATCATTGCTTTCAATTGCGGATACAGTTGAAAGACGGGGGGGGACCTCTGACGCTGGCACTGGCCCCATAGTGGCCAAAGGTCTGCCTCTCTGCTCTCCCCTCCTTTCTCTCAGTGTTAGAGATAGCAGCAGGGAGATGGAAGGGGTTGTACACAGATCTCCACAGCTTAGATAGACAAGGAATCTCTCTCAAAAAGGACAAAGAAAACAGGCTATAGAAAAGGAGGTAAGCCCATGAAGAGGAAATTGCAGAGTACAATAGAAGATGTGATGGTAAATGGGCTACTGAAAACCTCAGCACCCTGGATACACACAGACATCACATCTAGCCTATATTACTGAGAGGGACACTCCGACAAGACAAAACGCTGATACCTAGATTAGGCTACAAATTGCTTTTCTGTGGTGTCTAAAAATTAATAAAGGTTAATTAAATAATAATAAAGTTTATCACTCATTTTTTACTTATCAAATATGTCCATAACCTTTAATGTTTTGTCAGTTTAGCCTCTCACCACAAGGTGCGATTGCTGATCCCTTTAAGATTCACTATTGTATATTATTTTATTTCTAGAAAGTGCGCAGTCTTCGTGGTTTTGTGGAAGTGCCTCGTATCAAATTGTGTAGAAATAGTGACCACAGATGTCACAATAGCCTGCAGGAACAAATACGCTTTCCAGGTGAGACATGAGTAACAGTGACGGCATTGTGGGAATCGTATTTTTTCTTTATTTTTAATGGGGTGATTTTAATTTTTATATTTTTATAATTTATTTTTTTTCCTTATTTTTACAAAAAAATTTTTTCACTTTCTACTGCATTTGTTAGGACCCATTGGGGCCGCATAGAATGATGTGCCCCGCTCATGAATAATATTATAGCTTCAATATTTCACCACATCTGAACTTTCCCACTTCTCAGGTCGTCCATGATAATTATTTTCTATACATCTTTGCCCCGGACAAAGAAAGTCGGCAAGAATGGGTTCTGCATCTTAAAGAAGGTATGGCCAAAATGTGAATAGTCTGTACGAGGAAAATTAAAGGTGCTTTTCCCAATCAAATGACATATTGGTGATGATCAATGGAGACCTCGGGGATGTCAACCCATCCTGAGGATGGACAGATGACAGCATTAATGTGTACTGTGCTTAGAACTGCAGCACAGATGGACCCCCACATATCCTAAGATATGTCATTGCTTTATTAAATGGGAATGCTCTTTTAAAGGGAATATGTTAACAGTTTTTTGCTATGTAATCTGAGAGCAACATGATGTGGGGATAGAGACCCTGATTCCAGTGATGTGTCATGTACTAGGCTGCTTAGTCTAGGTTTATTAGCAGGAGATTATCACTAGAGGACTAGTTGTCTTGTGCCAGGTAGTCCTCCTGCACTGTGTAACTCGCCCCCACCACTGATTGGCAGCTTTCTGCTTATGCTCAGTGTACACAGAAAGCTGCCAATCAGTGGTGTGGGTGGGGTTATACAGAGCTCAGCATTCAGAGAACTGATAGATCTGCAGCAGATAAAACAGTGATTTTTTTTCAACACTGCAACAAGCAGCCCAGTTAGTGATACATCGTTGACATCAGGGTCTCAGCCCCTACATCATGCTGCTATCGGATTACATAGCAAAAAACAGATGAGAGATTCCTTTTAATGTGGTTTTACGAATTTAAGCAGCTATAACCGAGTAATGTGAGTTTTTTTTGTGGTTGTCAGTGGCTGATGTTTTTAACTTTATACCCAGTGACAAAGAACAACCATTGTCTGGTGCCCAAGTATCACCCCAATTTCTGGGTGGAAGGACGATGGAGATGCTGCTGCCAGGCGGAGAAGTTGGCAGCAGGATGCACTGTATATGACCCAGGCAGCAGTTGTAAGTAGTCGGACATGTTTCGGCTCCTAGTTATAGTTATTATAGGCATAAATGTACATACAGTATTCATCCCAGTACAGTCCCTGCATATTATACACAGGTAGACACGTTATTATACACATTATTACAAGTATGATTATACATTCCA
>JARQOD010000004.1:20386602-20462122 GCA_033576555.1 Oophaga sylvatica
AGGTGACTTTATTAACTACTGCATCCGTATTGATACTCGTCTGACTGAACGCAGGCAAGAGAGATGGTTCGAAAGCAATCGTACTAACCTTTTCCTACCTTCCTCTCCAGCTAAGGAACCTTTGAGTAGGATTACACGGGAACCTGAACCTGAACCCATGCAGGTAGACTCTTTACAACGACGGGTTAGTGATGCACGCAAGGAACATCGTTTTAAGGAGAATCTATGTTTCTATTGTGGTAAGTCAGGGCACTTCATTATAAACTGCCCCAGCCGTTCTCGTAAGACTACTGCAGCACTCATTCATTGTGAGTGTTGCGAGAGGGGATCTGTCAGGTCCGAGCCTCAGGCTCCAGAGAGATCTGCAGCAACAGATCTTGATTTCTCGGACTTAAACTCCGTTACCTCTGAGGACGTTGACTGTGTAAACGCTGCCATTTTTCAAGTTTCCTCAGCGGTGTCCCAGCTGAGTTGTAAGAAAAACAATTCTCATTGCTTTCTTTCCATCAAACTCTGGGTTGACTCAGCTTGGGTGTCTAGCTCTGCTATGATCGACTCAGGGGCAAGTGGAAATTTTATGGATGTCTCCTTTGCTCTGAAACAGGGAATACGTTCAGTGAAGAAGGCTACTCCAGTACAGATGGAAACTGTGGATGGCTCCCTGCTGACCTCTGGACCAGTGGATCAGGAAACAGAGCCTTTGAGGGTTCTTATGGGTAAAGATCATCAAGAGAAACTGTCCTTTATGCTTATCTCTTCTCCCCACTTTCCCATTATTCTAGGGCTACCATGGCTGCAGGCTCAGAATCCTACCATTAACTGGGAGACCAAGGAATTACACTTTCCAGAGAAACAGATGAGTCCAAAAGTTTCAGCATGCTCTGTTCCTAAAGGAATCATGTCAGTCCCTGAACTACCAGCTGTATACCAGGACTATGTGGATTTATGTGACAAGAAGAACGCTGACCAGCTTCCTCCTCACCGTCCATATGATTGTCCAATTGAATTATTGCCTGGAGCAGAGATACCTTTTGGTAAGATCTACCCCCTGGCGGGGCCCGAGCTAAAGGCTTTAAAGGATTACATAGATGAAAATCTAGCCAAGGGCTTCATACGTCCCTCTTCATCTCCTGCAGGTGCACCCATCTTCTTTGTAAAGAAGAAAGATGGATCTCTGAGACCATGCGTAGACTATAGGGAACTCAATAAGGTTACTATTAGAAACCGTTATCCATTGCCTTTAATCCCTGAGTTATTGGAGAGAGTGCGACATGCCAAAATTTTTTCTAAACTAGATCTTCGTGGGGCCTATAACTTAGTCCGTATTAGACCTGGGGATGAATGGAAGACTGCATTCAGGTCACGCTATGGACACTTTGAATATCTAGTTATGCCTTTTGGTCTGAGTACCGCCCCAGCCACTTTCCAACACTTGGTGAATGACATCTTCAGGGATCTCCTAGATACATTTGTGGTAATTTATTTGGATGATATTCTAATTTTTTCTAACTCCACAGAAGAACATCATGGATATGTGAGAATGGTCTTGGAACGTCTAAGACAAAATCATCTTTACATCAAACTTGAAAAGTGTGAATTCCATAGGACCGAAATTCAATTTCTGGGGTATGTACTGTCTACACAAGGAATTAGTATGGATGGAAGCAAAACCCAAGCCATCAAGGATTGGCCAAGTCCTAGAAATGTGAAGGAGGTACAGCGCTTCATCGGGTTTGCCAACTTCTATAGACGTTTCATTAGAAATTTCTCTGAGGTAGTGTCACCTATCACTCAACTTACCCGGAAAGAGTCTAGGTTTTCCTGGACTCCCCAAGCCCAGGAAGCATTTTCCCGTCTAAAAGATAAATTTACCACTGCACCTATCCTAGTACATCCCAACCCCGAGCTTGCCTTCATAATAGAGGTGGATGCTTCAGACTGTGCCGTTGGAGCTATACTCTCTCAGAGAACAGGTGAGAAGAATGTCTTGCATCTCTGTGCCTTCTTTTCCCAGCAGTTGTCTTCGGCTGAGAGGAACTACGATGTGGGCAATAGAGAGTTGTTGGCCATTATTGCCGCCTTCAAAGAATGGAGACACCTTCTTCAGGGAGCTGCACAGCAAATAGTCGTCCTGACAGACCATCGTAACCTTGAGTTTATCAGGTCGGCTAAGTGCCTGACTCCTCGCCAGGCTCGCTGGAATCTTTTCTTAAACCAATTTAATTTTATCATCTCTTATAGACCAGGATCGCGCAATGGAAAGGCTGATGCACTCTCTAGGATTTACTCAGCAGAGACACGTCCAATTACTCCTCCTAAGACTATTCTTCCTGACTCTAGATTCCTAGGAGTAATTCATAATCAAGACCTACTTAAGGACATCAAGGAAGCATACCATGCGGATTCCTTTTTGGCACAACCCCCAAGGGACGTAAGTCTTGTCTTTAAGAATGGTGTGTGGATTCAGGGACAACGTCTGTATATTCCTGAAACAGTCAGATTAAGAGTATTGCAACTCATTCACGATTCCAAGATAGCTGGGCATAGAGGAATTCTAAAGACACAGGAATTTCTTTCTCGTTTCTTTTGGTGGCCCACTTGCAGGAAGGATGTTTTGAATTATGTCACTTCATGTGAGGTCTGTGCAAGATGCAAAACACCTCGCTCCTCACCAACTGGTCTGTTACAGCCTCTTCCACCCGTCCCGCCCGTGGGGATCCATTTCTATGGACTTCATTGTGGAGTTACCAACCTCTCAGGGGAAGAACACCATTCTAGTGGTGGTTGACCGTCTAACAAAGGCAGCTCATTTTATCCCTTGTGTCGGCTTACCCACTGCAAAACAGACATCAGATTTGATGATTAAAGATGTGTTTCGCTTACATGGAGTACCGGATGAGGTTATTTCGGATCGAGGGGTGCAATTCACTTCTAGGTTTTGGCAAAATTTCTGTGCAGCATTGGACATTAAAGTAAACCTTTCTTCTGCTTTTCATCCCCAGACTAATGGACAGACCGAACGAACCAATCAAACCCTGGAGCAGTATCTCCGCTGCTTTATCTGCCACCTACAGGATGATTGGGTGGATCTACTTCCATTAGCTGAGTTCTCGTATAACAACTCTCAGAGTGCCTCCACTAAACAGTCTCCTTTTTACTCTAATCTAGGTTATCATCCTAACATTCTACCACGATTTCCCATAGAAACGCCTTTACCAGCAGTGGCTGAAAGAATCACGTCTTTACAGAAGAATATGGATCTTCTAAAGGAAAATCTGGAATCGGCTCAAGAAAGGTACAAGAAAGCAGCAGATAAATTTCGTAAACCTGCACCAGCTTTCAAGGTAGGAGACTTGGTCTGGCTGTCAACCAGAAATCTTAAGTTAAGGATTCCATCGTCTAAGTTGGGACATAAGTACATTGGACCCTATAAAATCAGTAAAATTATAAGTGCCGTTGCTTGTCGTCTTCAACTGCCCAGAACTATGAGAATCCACCCTGTCTTTCATGTATCCCTACTAAAGGCTGCGACACCCAATACGTTTTCTGGACGTTCCTCTCCTTGCCCTGACCCAGTGCTAGTCGATGGTCAGGAAGAATTTGTGGTGGAAAGGATTTTAGATTCCAGGTTGTATAGAAATCAGTTACAATATCTGATTAAATGGCAGGGCTACCCAGTGGAGGACAACTCATGGGAACCGGTCAATAACGTTAATGCTCCTCGCTTGCTCCGTCAGTTTCATCAGAGGTACCCACACAAGCCTGGTCTGAGGTCATCCGGAGGTTGTCCTTAAGGGGGGAGTAATGTAAGGTTCTATGTATATATTCCTGAAACTCAGTTTGTTCGTCAGCCATTTTACTTTCTGTCTTGCTGCAGCTATCTTGCCCTCAGTCAAAATGGAGTTTCCAGCTTGCATGTTCCCGCCCTGATTCTCTCCTTTGCTTCTTAAGCAGCCACAGCTGAGCAATCAGTGCTTCAGAATCTAGCCTGCAGTGAACCTGTGACTTGACTCCTGTAAGCCTTGGACCTTGTACTCCAGCTATTCCTACTGAGGAACTCTGAAGCACTTGTGGACTCTGAACCCTGCTCTTTGAAAGACCCACGTTTGCATGGACTTACGGTAACAGAGAAGAAGATCCTGAATCTGTATTGGAGAGTGATTGCTGAGCTTGGATTACTCTGGCCTGCTGTGTCTCCTGTTTCTGTGTCTGCAAACTGTGTGACTATTTCTGCCAACTTGTATGAAGTAATACAGGACTTTTCTATATCAAACCTGTGACTCCTGTGTTTTCATCGCACCCAAGCACAAGACGCTATATGAACTGTACTACATACATTACAGCATTTCACAAGAGGTTTCCGGATAAGCCTGGGCCTAGGGGATCCGGAGGATCCTCTTAGAAGGGGGGGTACTGTTAGAACTCTCCTGTTAGGTTTTTTCTATCTTGCTGGTCTCATGACCATTTTTGTCTATTTAATCCTGCTCCGCCCTTCTGGCTTTGCTGGACTTCATTGTAATTTCTTGTAAGGTTCTTTGTCTCTGTTGACATGTTCCTTGAAACTCAGTTTTCCGTCGGCCATTTTGCTTTCTGCCTTTCTGCAGCTCTTGCCCTCAGTTAATATGGAGTTTCCAGTTTTCATGTTCCCGCCCTGATTCTTCCCTCTTGCTTCTTAAGCAGCCTCAGCTGAACAATCAGTGCTCCTGAATCAAGCCTCAGTCAGTCTGTGACCTGACTTCTGGAAACCTTGGACTTGTACTCCAGCTATTCCCTACTGAGGAGCCTTGGAACACTTTTGGACTCTGGAAACCTGCTGTTTGGTGAATCCATGTTTGCAGAGGAATTACGGTACAGAGAAGAGATCCTGAACCTGCTTTGGAGATTTATTGTAGTGCTTGAAGTTACTCTGGCCTGCTGTGTCTCCTGTCGCTGTTCCTGCAAACTGTGTGAACTTTTCAGCATGCTTGTATGAAGTAATACAAGTCATTTCATTTCAACCTATGTCTCCTGTGTTTTCCTCGCACCCAAGCACAAGACGCTATAGGAACTGTACACTATACATGACAAGATTCAGGAGCCAATGTTTAGTGTCTGCTGGGTCTGGGAAAGCCGTGTCTGCTGTGACTGTGGATATCAGATGTCCGTTTAATACCTTATGTGATGACAGTGGTTGTGACTTCTCACAACCATTCCAGGTGAGCGCATTCCCTTAAAATTTTACTCTGGAGTGTTACCACAGGTAAACACTATTGTTTTTTTTTTCCTTTCCTCTTCTCCTTCCAGCACTTCTGCCTTAAAAGATCTGGAAGATGGAGGCCCGCATAAAGGAACTTTGCGGAGTGACTGATACAATCCTTTCAGATGTACAGATTTTAAAAACCCGTTTTGCAAGCCTACAGGACCTCACTAATCATAATTTGCAAGTGTTTGGACAGACTACCCAGGAATTGCGAGCCAGGATTGAGGCTCTAGAGGAACGAGCCCAGGCTCCTGCCATAACCCCGAGTTCTGGGATCCCCAAATTACCTCCTTTTCGTTTTGGCGGTGAACGTGAGAAATTCAGGGGATTTATTAATCAATGCAATTTATTTTTCTTTGCACATGCTTCACAATTTCCCACTGAACGATCCAAAGTGCTTACTATAATCATGTTGCTTACCAATAAGGCTTTGATGTGGGCAAACCCTCTGATTGAGACTGAGGATGATTGTTTGAATCACCTTGATGCTTTTATTTCAGCCATGGGGCAGGTGTTTGATGACCCCAATCGAGGTGCAACAGCTGAAGCAGCCATGCTAACTTTGCGCCAAGGTAAGCGTTCAGTAGCCGAATATGCCCTGGATTTCAGGAGATGGGCTCTTGATACCACTTGGGACACTTCCGCTAAAAAAATCTATTTTTCGAAAGGGGTTATCTCCACTGATTAAGGATGAACTTGCTCGTGCCGACCCTCCCACTGCGTTAGGTGACTTTATTAACTATTGTATCCGTATTGATGCTCGTCTGACTGAACGCAGACAAGAGAGATGGTTCGAAAATAATCGCACTAACCTTTTACTACCTCCCTCCTCAGCTAAGGAACCTTTGAGTAGGATCACAAGGGAACCAGAACCTGAACCCATGCAGGTGGACTGTTTACAAAGACGGGTTAGTGATGCACGCAAGGAACATCGTTTTAAGGAGAATCTATGTTTCTATTGTGGTAAGTCAGGGCACTTCATTATAAACTGCCCCAGCCGTTCTCGTAAGACTACTGCAGCACTCATTCATTGTGAGTGTTGCGAGAGGGGATCTGTCAGGTCCGAGCCTCAGGCTCCAGAGAGATCTGCAGCAACAGATCTTGATTTCTCGGACTTAAACTCCGTTACCTCTGAGGACGTTGACTGTGTAAACGCTGCCATTTTTCAAGTTTCCTCAGCGGTGTCCCAGCTGAGTTGTAAGAAAAACAATTCTCATTGCTTTCTTTCCATCAAACTCTGGGTTGACTCAGCTTGGGTGTCTAGCTCCAGAGAGATCTGCTGCAAGAGATCTTGATTTCTCGGACTTAAACTCTGTTAGTTCTGGGGACGATGACGGTATAAACGCTGCAATTTTTCAAGTTTCCTCAGCGGTGTCCCAGCTGAGTTGTAAAAGAAACAGTTCTCATTGCTTCCTTTCCATCAAACTCTGGGTTGACTCAGTCTGGGTGTCTAGCTCTGCTATGATCGACTCAGGAGCAAGTGGAAATTTTATGGATATCTCCTTTGCTCTGAAACAGGGGATACGTTCAGTGAAGAAGGCTACTCCAGTACAGATGGAGACTGTGGATGGCTCTCTACTGACTTCTGGACCAGTGGATCAAGAAACAGAGCCTTTGAGGGTCCTTATGGGTAAAGATCATCAGGAGAAAATGTCTTTTTTGCTTATCTCTTCTCCCCACTTTCCCATTATTCTAGGGCTACCATGGCTGCAGGCGCAGAATCCTACGACTAACTGGGAGACCAAGGAATTACACTTTCCGGAGAAACAGATGAGTCAAGGAGTTTCAGCTTGCTCTGTTCCTAAAGGAACCATGTCAGTCCCTGAACTACCAGCTGTATACCAGGACTATGTGGATTTATGTGACAAGAAGAACGCTGATCAGCTTCCTCCTCACCGTCCATATGATTGTCCAATTGAATTATTGCCTGGAGCCGAGATACCTTTGGTAAGATCTACCCCCTAGCGGGGCCCGAGCTAAAAGCTTTGAAGGATTATATAGACGAAAATTTAGCCAAGGGCTTCATACGCCCCTCTTCATCTCCCGCAGGTGCACCCATCTTCTTTGTGAAGAAGAAAGATGGATCTCTGAGACCCTGCATAGACTATAGGGAACTCAATAAGGTTACTATTAGAAACCGTTATCCATTGCCTTTAATCCCTGAGTTGTTGGAGAGAGTGCGGCATGCCAAAATTTTCTCTAAACTGGATCTCCGTGGGGCCTATAACTTGGTCCGTATTAGACCTGGGGATGAATGGAAGACTGCTTTCAGGTCACGCTATGGACACTTTGAATATCTAGTTATGCCTTTTGGTCTGAGTACCGCCCCAGCCACTTTCCAACACTTCATGAATGATATCTTCAGGGATCTCCTAGATACATTTGTGGTGATTTATCTGGATGATATTCTAATTTTTTCTAACTCCACAGAGGAACATCATGGACATGTGAGAATGGTCTTAGAACGCCTAAGACAAAACCATCTCTACATAAAACTTGAAAAATGTGAATTCCATAGGACCGAAATTCAATTTCTGGGGTATGTACTATCTACGCAAGGGATTAGTATGGATGGAAGCAAGACCCAAGCCATCAAGGATTGGCCAATTCCTAGAAATGTGAAGGAGGTGCAGCGTTTCATCGGGTTTGCCAACTTCTATAGACGTTTCATTAAGAATTTTTCTGAGGTAGTGTCACCTATCACCCAACTTACCCGGAAACAGTCTAGGTTCTCCTGGACCCGCAAGCTCAGGAAGCATTTTCCTGTTTAAAGGATAAATTTACCACCGCACCTATCTTAGTACATCCCAACCCCGAGCTTGCCTTCATAATAGAGGTGGATACTTCAGACTGTGCCGTTGGAGCTATACTCTCTCAGAGAACAGGTGAGAAGAATGTCTTGCATCCCTGTGCCTTCTTTTCCCAGCAGTTGTCTTCGGCTGAGAGGAACTACGATGTGGGCAATAGAGAATTGTTGGCCATTATTGCCGCCTTCAAGGAATGGAGACACCTTCTTCAGGGAGCTGCACAGCAAATAGTCGTCCTGACAGACCATCGTAACCTTGAATTTATCAGGTCGGCTAAGTGCCTGACTCCTCGCCAGGCTCGCTGGAATCTTTTCCTAAACCAATTTAATTTTGTCATTTCTTATAGACCAGGATCGCGCAATGGAAAGGCTGATGCACTCTCTAGGATTCATTCAGCAGAGACACGTCCACTTACTCCTCCTAAGACTATTCTTCCTGACTCTAGATTCCTGGGAGTGATTCATAATCAAGACCTACTTAAGGACATCAAGGAAGCATACCATGCGGATTCTTTGTTGGCTCAACCCCCAAGGGACGTAAGTCTTGTCTTTAAGAATGGTGTGGATTCAGGGACAACGTCTGTATATACCTGAAACAGTCAGATTGAGAGTATTGCAACTCATCCACGATTCCAAGATAGCCGGGCATAGGGGAATTCTAAAGACACAAGAATTTCTTTCTCGTTTCTTTTGGTGGCCCACTTACAGGAAAGATGTCTTAAACTATGTCACTTCATGTGAAGTCTGTGCAAGATGCAAAACACCTCGCTCCTCACCAACTGGTCTGTTGCAACCTCTTCCCACCCCGTCCCGCCCGTGGGGATCCATTTCTATGGACTTCATTGTGGAGTTACCAACCTCTCAAGGGAAGAACACCATTCTAGTGGTGGTTGACCGTCTAACAAAGGCAGCTCATTTTATCCCTTGTGTCGGCTTACCCACTGCAAAACAGACATCAGACTTGATGATTAAGAATGTGTTTCGCTTACATGGAGTACCGGATGAGGTCATTTCGGATCGAGGGGTGCAATTCACTTCAAGGTTTTGGCAAAATTTCTGTGCAGCATTGGACATTAAAGTAAACCTTTCTTCTGCTTTTCATCCCCAGACTAATGGACAGACAGAACGAACCAATCAGACCCTGGAGCAGTATCTCCGCTGTTTTATCTGCCACCTACAGGATGATTGGGTGGATCTATTTCCACTGGCTGAGTTCTCTTATAACAACTCTCAGAGCGCCTCCACTAAGCAGTCTCCTTTTTACTCCTATCTAGGTTATCATCCTAACATTCTTCCTCGATTTCCCATAGATACGCCCTTGCCGGCAGTGGCTGAAAGAATCACTTCTTTACAAAAGAATATGGATCTTCTAAAGGAAAATCTAGAATTGGCCCAGGAAAGGTACAAGAAAGCAGCAGATAAATTTCGTAAACCTGCACCAGCTTTCAAGGTAGGAGATTTGGTCTGGCTGTCAACCAGAAATCATAAATTAAAGATTCCATCGTCTAAATTGGGACATAAGTACATTGGACCTTATAAGATCAATAAGATTATAAGTGCTGTTGCTTGTCGTCTTCAACTGCCCAGAACTATGAGAATCCACCCTGTCTTTCATGTATCCCTACTAAAGGCTGCAACACCCAATACGTTTCCTGGACGTTCATCTCCTTGCCCTGACCCAGTGCTGGTCGATGGTCAGGAAGAATTTATGGTGGAAAGGATTCTAGATTCCAGGTTGTACAGAAATCAGTTGCAATATTTGATTAAATGGCAGGGCTACCCAGTGGAGGACAACTCATGGGAACCAGTCAATAATGTATATGCTCTTCGCCTGCTCCGCCAGTTTCATCAGAGGTACCCTGACAAGCCTGGTCTGAGGTCATCCGGAGGTTGTCCCTAAGGGGGGAGTAATGTAAGGTTCTTTGTCTCTGTTGACATGTTCCTTGAAACTCAGTTTTCCGTCGGCCATTTTGCTTTCTGTCTTTCTGCAGCTCTTGCCCTCAGTTAATATGGAGTTTCCAGTTTTCATGTTCCCGCCCTGATTCTTCCCTCTTGCTTCTTAAGCAGCCTCAGCTGAACAATCAGTGCTCCTGAATCAAGCCTCAGTCAGTCTGTGACCTGACTCCTGGAAACCTTGGACTTGTACTCCAGCTATTCCCTACTGAGGAGCCTTGGAACACTTTTGGACTCTGGAAACCTGCTGTTTGGTGAATCCATGTTTGCAGAGGAATTACTTTACAGAGAAGAGATCCTGAACCTGCTTTGGAGATTTATTGTAGTGCTTGAAGTTACTCTGGCCTGCTGTGTCTCCTGTCGCTGTTCCTGCAAACTGTGTGAACTTTTCAGCATGCTTGTATGAAGTAATACAAGTCATTTCATTTCAACCTGTGTCTCCTGTGTTTTCCTCGCACCCAAGCACAAGACGCTATAGGAACTGTACACTATACATGACATTTCTACTCTTAAGCTAGCCAGGTGCTTTGTTACCTTAGTCAGTTCTGCTTGGTCTTCGGACCTCAATGTTCTATGTTGTTTTTTGTCTTTTACTGCTACAACTTCTGTTAGGAGGTGTCCATCTTTCTCCCAGTCCATAGTTCTTGTAGGGATCTGTTATGTTTTGGTAGCTGAGGAGAGCAGGCAAAAATGGCAATACACCAGAGAGGTAGGAATCTATTGGATTGCAGTACCCTGACTAACCACCACAACTAAAGGCAGCCGTGGAGCGTTCCTACGTTGGTCTTAGACGCCTCGTCACAGCCTGAGAGATTCACTACACCTAAAGATAGAAAGAGGAAAGCTATCTGCCCCGGAGCAGATCCCCAAAGAACATAGGAAGCCCCCAAACATGTAATGGCGGTTAGACAAGAGGAAATACAGACACAGACAGAAAATAGTATGAGCAAACGCTGGGGCCCAATCTGCCTAGACAGAAAAAGATAGAAAGGATACTCACTGCAATCCAAAAAAACCCTAAAAAATGCCAACGCTACTGATTGTAAAAACACCTGAGATCACACGACCTCTACCACCTAAATCAGTTCTCTGGTGTAACAAAACTAAGCCGCAGCCACTGAAAAAAATGGAAAAGGCAAATGAACAAATAACAATGGCTCCAGCGGAACTGAGAGGAGCCCAAGCCCCCCGGGGGGGAACCTGGCAACCTCACAGAAATGCAGAGAAATATGCAAATGGAAAGCACAAAAACAGAAAATATCTTATCTGAAAGCAGAAGAGGCAAGACTCAGCAAGCTTCCAAGTGAACCAGGAACCACAGTTGAGACAAGAACAATTGATCATCGGCAACCATGATGGGAGGGAACCTCCCTTATATCAGACCAGTCTGTAACTAATGATTGCCAATCCTCATTGAATGGTTCAGTACTGTTTGTAACCACCAGAGGGAGCTTCTGCTCAGAATTCATTTCTAAAACATTCACAACAGTACCCCCCCTTGAGGAGGGGTCACCGAACCCTCACCTGTGCAACCAGGTCGGTCAGGATGAGCTCGGTGATAGGCACGGATCAGTCTCCTAGCATGGATGTCCGAAGCAAACACCCAAGAATTGTCCTCCTGACCATAACCTCTCCACTTAACCAAATACTGGAGTTTCCGTCTAGAAAAACGAGAATCCAATATTTTCTCAACCACATATTCCAGATTGCCCTCAACCAAAACAGGGTCGGGAGGCGCAGCCATAGGAACCACTGGCTCGACAAACCTCTTCAATAAGGATTTGTGGAACACGTTATGGATCTTAAATGTCCCTGGAAGAAGTAAACGAAAGGAAACAGGATTAAGAATCTCCATGATCTTATAAGGTCCAATGAACCTAGGCTTAAACTTAGGAGATGCAACTCTCATAGGGATATTTCTTGAGGACAACCAGACCAAGTCCCCCACTTTAAACCGAGGACCATCAGTCCTATGCCGGTTGGCAATTGGTGGGCCTTCTCCTGAGAGAGGGACAACCTCTCCACTACCTGGTCCCAAATCTGCTGCATACGCTCCACAACAGAGTCAACACCCGGACAGACAGAAGCCTCCGTCTGTCCCGAAGAAAATCGAGGATGAAACCCAAAATTGCAGAAAAATGGAGACATCAAAGTGGCAGAGCTTGCCCTATTATTAAGAGCAAACTCAGCCAAAGGCAAAAAAGAGACCCAGTCATCTTGATCAGCAGACACAAAGCATCTCAGATAAGTCTCCAATGTCTGGTTTGTTCTCTCAGTTTGTCCATTGGTCTGAGGATGAAAAGCAGAGGAGAAAGACAATTGAACACCAGGTTTAGAACAAAAAGTCCTCCAAAATCTGGAAACAAACTGGACTCCTCTGTCAGACACAATGTTCTCAGGAATGCCGTGTAACCGAACCACGTGCTGAAGGAACAAAGGCACCAATTCGGAGGAGGAAGGCAACTTAGGTAATGGCACAAGGTTACTTTTAGAGGTCTCAGGATCTCTTTGGGACAAAACGGCACCTGCCCCAATTTCAGAGGCATCAACCTCCACCTGAAATGGCAGAGAAACAGGAACAGGAGCAGAAGTGAATCTCTGCTTAAATTCCTGAAACGCAGAGACTGCCTCAGGAGGCCAATTCACCACATCAGAACCCTTTTTGGTCAAATCAGTCAATGGTTTAACAATAACAGAGAAATTACCAATAAATTTACGATAAAAATTGGCAAAACCCAAGAATCTCTGAAGAGCCTTTAATGAAGTAGGTTGGACCCAATCACAGATGGTCTGAACCTTGACCGGGTCCATTTCAATAACAGATGGAGACAAAATGAATCCCAGAAATGAGATCCTCTGTATGCCAAAAAGACACTTTGATCCCTTCACATACAGAGCATTCTCTCTCAAAATCTGGAACACAGTCCGAACATGTTTCACATGAGAGTCCCAGTCATTGGAAAAAATCAAGATATCATCCAAATAAACAATCAGAAATTTATCCACAAAATCCCTGAAAATGTCATTCATGAAGGATTGGAAGACGGAAGGAGCATTAGTGAGCCCAAAGGGCATCACTAGGTACTCAAAATGCCCCTCTGGGGTATTAAACGCCGTCTTCCATTCATCCCCGTGCTTAATGCGAATAATGTTATACGCCCCCCTGAGGTCAAGCTTGGTAAACCAAGTAGCACTTTTCACCCTGGAAAACAGGTCAGAAATCAAGGGTAACGGATATTGATATTTCACAGTGATCTTGTTCAAGAGACGATAATCAATACACGGCCTTAATGAACCATCCTTTTTGGCCACAAAGAAAAAACCGGCACCCAAGGGTGAAGAGGATGGTCTGATATGACCCTTCTCCAATGACTCCTTGATATAAGACCGCATAGCGTCATGTTCAGGTACAGACAAGTTAAAAAGGCAACCTTTAGGAAATTTATTACCAGGCACTAATTCAATAGCGCAGTCATAGCTCCTATGGGGGGGCAAGGATGCAGATTTACTTTCGCTAAACACATCAGAAAAATCAGTCAAAAAGTCAGGAACATCCTGAGCCTGGGGAGAGGCAGAAAAAACAGGAGTGTTGGCATTAACACATTGGCAGCCCCAACTGGTTACAGACACAGATTTCCAATCCAAAACAGGATTATGAGACTGTAACCAAGGGAAACCTAGTACAATAATGTCATGCAGATTATACAGTACCAAAAATTTGCAACTCTCCTGATGATCAGGTTCAACCCTCATTATCACCTGAGTAGAAAACTGGGGTTTATTCTCAGCCAAAGGGGTAGAATCAATCCCCAGTAGGGGAATAGACTTCCGTAGGGGTATCAAGGGAAACCCACAACGTTTGGCAAAATCAAAATCCATCAGGTTAATAGCTGCTCCCGAATCAACAAAAGCCTGAGCAGAAAATGTGGACAGGGAGCAAATCAGGGTAACAGTCAACAAAAATTTAGTCTGAACACTACCCAAGACAACTGAGCGTGCAAAACGTCTTCCCCGCTTAGGGCAGACAGAAATAGCATGAGAGGCGTCACCACAAAAGAAACATAACCCATTGCGTTTTCGAAAAACACATGACGCTGTGCCCCAGAAGCCACTCTATCACACTGCATGGGTTCAGAAGCTGGCTCACAAGGCAACACTATTCCACGCATACCTCTACGCTCACGCAAACGTCTGTCAATTTGAATCGCTAATGACATAGAATCATTGAGACCAGAGGGAGCAGGAAACCCACCATAACATCTTTTACATTCTCTGACAGCCCCTTCCGAAAAAGGGCTGCCAAAGCATCATCTGTTGTGAATGTGTTGGAGATGAGTTCTGAGCAGAAGCTCCCTCTTGTGGTTGCAGACAGTGCTGAACCATTTAGTGAAGATTGGCAATCAGGAGTTACTGACTGGTCCTATATAAGGGAGGTTCCCTCCCATCAGGGTTGCCGGTGATCAATTGTTCTTGTCTAACTGCTGTTGTTCCTGGTTCACTTGGAAGCCTGCTGAATCTTGCCTCTTCTCCTGCTCTCAGATAAGACATTTTCTGTTTTTATTTCTGTGCTTGCTTTTTGCATTTTTTCCTGCACTCTTGTGGAGGTCAGCCAGGTCCCCTCCGGGGGGCTTGTGCTCCTCTCAGTTTATCTGAGCCTCTGTTATTTGTTCATTTGCCTTTTCCAGTTTTTCAGTGGCTGCGGCTTAGTTTTGTTACACCAGAGAACTAATTTAGGTGATAGAGGTCGTGTGATCTCAGGTGTTTTTGTAATTAGTAGAGTTGGTACTTTTTAGGGTTTTTTGGGATTGCAGTAAGTTTTCCTTCCTATCCTTTTCTGTTTAGGAAGATTGGACCCCAACGTTTGCTCATACTATTTTCTGTCTGTGTTTGTGTTTCCTCTTGTCTAACCGCCATTACATGTTTGGGGGCTTCCTATGTTCTTTGGGGATCTGCTCTGGGGCAGATAGTTTTCCTCTTTCTATCTTTAGGTGTAGTTAGCTTCTCAGGCTGTGACGAGGCGTCTAGGACCAACGTAGGTACGCTCCACGGCTGCCTTTAGTTGTGGTGGTTAGTCAGGGTACTGCAATCCAGTAGATTCCAACCTCTCTGGTGTATTGCCGTTTTTGCATGCTCTCCTCAGCTACCAAAACATAACAGTATCACCGGCCAAGCTGAAAATTGTATGGTACTCACAGAAGGGAAAAATAGTGTAAAAAAAAAAAAAGTTGTCAGAGTTGTCAGAGATTTTTTTTTCTGTTTGTTGCGTTTTTTTTCCCTCTGTTTCTCTGAGTGCTGAGGAGGATTTTTTTTTCTCTCAATGGAGCTTGCACAGTTGTCTGGCCGTGTGGATCAGCTTGCCACTGAAGTTCGGAGTATTGCTACCTATCTTGCAGGGTTGCCGGTTGTGGAACCTAGGATCCCCATGCCAGATTTATTTTGGGGGGATCGAGCTAAATTTCTGAATTTCAAAAATAACTGTAAGTTGTTTTTTGCCTTGAAACCTAAGTCCTCAGGGAACACAGCACAGCAGGTTCAAATTGTCATCTCTCTCCTGCGTGGCGACCCTCAGGATTGGGCTTTTTCCCTGACACCTGGGGACCCTGTTTTGAGTAATGTCGATGCATTTTTTCTGGCTCTGGGGTTATTGTACGATGAACCTAATGTCACTGATCAAACTGAAAAAACCTTGTTGGCATTAAATCAGGGGCTTGAGGACGCTGAGTTATACTGTCAGAAATTTCGTAAGTGGGCAGTCCTGACCAAATGGAATGATGATGCTTTGGCATCCCTTTTTCGGAAGGGTCTGTCAGAGAATGTAAAAGATGTTATGGTGGGTTTCCCTGTTCCCTCTGGTCTCAATAATTCTATGTCATTAGCGATTCAAATTGACAGACGTTTGCGTGAGCGTAGAGGTATGCGTGGAATAGTGTTGCCTTGTGAACCAGCTTCTGAACCCATGCAGTGTGATAGAGTGGATTCTGGGGCACAGCGTCATGAGTTTCGAAAACGCAATGGGTTATGTTTCTACTGTGGTGAAGCCTCTCATGCTATTTCAGTCTTCCCTAAGCGGGGAAGACGTTTTGCACGCTCACTTGTCTTGGGTAGTGTTCAGACTAAATTTCTGTTGACTGTTACCCTGATTTGCTCCCTGTCCACATTTTCTGCTCAGGCTTTTGTTGATTCGGGAGCAGCTATTAACCTGATGGATTTTGATTTTGCTAAACGTTGTGGGTTTCCCTTGATACCCCTACGGAAGTCTATTCCCCTACTGGGGATTGATTCTACCCCTTTGGCTGAGAATAAACCCCAGTTCTCTACTCAGGTGATAATGAGGGTTGAACCTGATCATCAGGAGAGTTGCAAATTTTTGGTGCTGTATAATCTGCATGACATTATTGTAATAGGTTTCCCTTGGTTACAGTCTCATAATCCTGTTTTGGATTGGAAATCTGTGTCTGTGACCAGTTGGGGCTGCCAATGTGTTGGTGCCAACACTCCTGTTTTTTCTGCCTCTCCCCAGGCTCAGGATGTTCCTGACTTTTTGACTGATTTTTCTGATGTGTTTAGCGAAAGTAAATCTGCATCCTTGCCCCCCCCATAGGAGCTATGACTGCGCTATTGAATTAGTGCCTGGTAGTAAATTCCCTAAAGGTCACCTTTTTAACTTGTCTGTACCTGAACATGACGCTATGCGGTCTTATATCAAGGAGTCATTGGAGAAGGGTCATATCAGACCATCCTCTTCACCCTTGGGTGCCGGTTTTTTCTTTGTGACCAAAAAGGATGGTTCATTAAGGCCGTGTATTGATTATCGTCTCTTGAACAATATCACTGTGAAATATCAATATCCGTTACCCTTGATTTCTGACCTGTTTTCCAGGGTGAAAAGTGCTACTTGGTTTACCAAGCTTGACCTCAGGGGGGCGTATAACCTTATTCGCATTAAGCACGGGGATGAATGGAAGACGGCATTCAATAACCCAGAGGGGCATTTTGAGTACCTAGTGATGCCCTTTGGGCTCACTAATGCTCCTTCTGTCTTCCAGTCCTTCATGAATGACATTTTCAGGGATTTTGTGGATAAATTTCTGATTGTTTATTTGGATGATATCTTGATTTTTTCCAATGACTGGGACTCTCATGTGAAACATGTTCGGACTGTGTTCCAGATTTTGAGAGAGAATGCTCTGTATGTGAAGGGATCAAAGTGTTTTTTTGGCGTACAGAGGATCTCATTTCTGGGATTCATTTTGTCCCCATCTGTTATTGAAATGGACCCGGTCAAGGTTCAAGCCATCTGTGATTGGGTCCAACCTACTGTAAGGTTCTATGTATATATTCCTGAAACTCAGTTTGTTCGTCAGCCATTTTACTTTCTGTCTTGCTGCAGCTATCTTGCCCTCAGTCAAAATGGAGTTTCCAGCTTGCATGTTCCCGCCCTGATTCTCTCCTTTGCTTCTTAAGCAGCCACAGCTGAGCAATCAGTGCTTCAGAAACTAGCCTGCAGTGAACCTGTGACTTGACTCCTGTAAGCCTTGGACCTTGTACTCCAGCTATTCCTACTGAGGAACTCTGAAGCACTTGTGGACTCTGAACCCTGCTCTTTGAAAGACCCACGTTTGCATGGACTTACGGTAACAGAGAAGAAGATCCTGAATCTGTATTGGAGAGTGATTGCTGAGCTTGGATTACTCTGGCCTGCTGTGTCTCCTGTTTCTGTGTCTGCAAACTGTGTGACTATTTCTGCCAACTTGTATGAAGTAATACAGGACTTTTCTATATCAAACCTGTGACTCCTGTGTTTTCATCGCACCCAAGCACAAGACGCTATATGAACTGTACTACATACATTACAAGATTCTGAAGCCAAAACGTTGGTGTCTGCTGGGTCTGGAAGGCTGTGTCTGCTGTACTGTGGATATCAGACGTCCGGTTGTACTTTCTGTGATGACAGTGGTTGTGACTTCTCACAACCATTCCAGGTGAGCAATTCCCTTAAGTTTTTTCTTTTTGCAGTGTTACCACAGGTAAACACTATTGTTTTTTTTTTTTTTCCTTTCTTTTCTCTTTTTTGTCTGCTGTAACTCTGGATATCAGATGTCTGGTTGAAACTTTCTGTGATGATAGTGGTTGTGACTTCTCACAACCATTCCAGGTGAGCAGTTCCCTTAATTTTTTTTTTCTCTCTGCAGTGTTGCCACAGGTGAACACTATTGTTTTTTTTTTCTCTCCTCTTCTTCCAGTAATCCTGTCTTAAAAGATCTGGAAAATGGAGGCCCGCATAAAGGAACTTTGCGGAGTGACTGATAATATCCTTGCAGATTTGCAGAATATAAAGACCCGTTTTACAAATCTACAGGACCTCAATAATCACAATTTGCAAGTGGTTGGACAGACTACCCAGGATTTGCGAGCCAGGATTGAGGTTCTAGAGGGGCGAGTCCAGGCTCCTGCCGTAGCCCCGAGTGCTGGGATTCCCAAGTTGCCCCCTTTTTGTTTTGGCGGTGAACGTGAGAAATTCAGGGGATTTATTAATCAATGCAATCTTTTTTTTTCTGCACATGCTTCACAATTTCCCACTGAACGATCTAAGGTGCTTACTATAATTATGTTGCTTACCAACAAGGCTTTAATGTGGGCAAACCCTCTGATTGAGACTGAGGATGATTGTTTGAATCACCTTGATGATTTTATTTCAGCCATGGGGCAGGTGTTTGATGACCCCAATCGAGGTGCAACAGCTGAAGCAGCCATGTTAGCTTTGCGCCAAGGTAAGCACTCGGTAGCTGAATATGCCTTGGATTTCAGGAGATGGGCCCTTGATACCACCTGGGACAGTTCCGCCAAAAAATCTAATTTTCGAAAGGGGTTATCTCCACTGATTAAGGATGAACTTGCTCGTGCCGACCCTCCCACTGCGTTAGGTGACTTTATTAACTACTGCATCCGTATTGATACTCGTCTGACTGAACGCAGGCAAGAGAGATGGTTCGAAAGCAATCGTACTAACCTTTTCCTACCTTCCTCTCCAGCTAAGGAACCTTTGAGTAGGATTACACGGGAACCTGAACCTGAACCCATGCAGGTAGACTCTTTACAACGACGGGTTAGTGATGCACGCAAGGAACATCGTTTTAAGGAGAATCTATGTTTCTATTGTGGTAAGTCAGGGCACTTCATTATAAACTGCCCCAGCCGTTCTCGTAAGACTACTGCAGCACTCATTCATTGTGAGTGTTGCGAGAGGGGATCTGTCAGGTCCGAGCCTCAGGCTCCAGAGAGATCTGCAGCAACAGATCTTGATTTCTCGGACTTAAACTCCGTTACCTCTGAGGACGTTGACTGTGTAAACGCTGCCATTTTTCAAGTTTCCTCAGCGGTGTCCCAGCTGAGTTGTAAGAAAAACAATTCTCATTGCTTTCTTTCCATCAAACTCTGGGTTGACTCAGCTTGGGTGTCTAGCTCTGCTATGATCGACTCAGGGGCAAGTGGAAATTTTATGGATGTCTCCTTTGCTCTGAAACAGGGAATACGTTCAGTGAAGAAGGCTACTCCAGTACAGATGGAAACTGTGGATGGCTCCCTGCTGACCTCTGGACCAGTGGATCAGGAAACAGAGCCTTTGAGGGTTCTTATGGGTAAAGATCATCAAGAGAAACTGTCCTTTATGCTTATCTCTTCTCCCCACTTTCCCATTATTCTAGGGCTACCATGGCTGCAGGCTCAGAATCCTACCATTAACTGGGAGACCAAGGAATTACACTTTCCGGGAGAAACAGATGAGTCCAAAGTTTCAGCTTGCTCTGTTCCTAAAGGAATCATGTCAGTCCCTGAACTACCAGCTGTATACCAGGACTATGTGGATTTATGTGACAAGAAGAACGCTGACCAGCTTCCTCCTCACCGTCCATATGATTGTCCAATTGAATTATTGCCTGGAGCAGAGATACCTTTTGGTAAGATCTACCCCTGGCGGGGCCCGAGCTAAAGGCTTTAAAGGATTACATAGATGAAAATCTAGCCAAGGGCTTCATACGCCCCTCTTCATCTCCTGCAGGTGCACCCATCTTCTTTGTAAAGAAGAAAGATGGATCTCTGAGACCATGCGTAGACTATAGGGAACTCAATAAGGTTACTATTAGAAACCGTTATCCATTGCCTTTAATCCCTGAGTTATTGGAGAGAGTGCGACATGCCAAAATTTTTTCTAAACTAGATCTTCGTGGGGCCTATAACTTAGTCCGTATTAGACCTGGGGATGAATGGAAGACTGCATTCAGGTCACGCTATGGACACTTTGAATATCTAGTTATGCCTTTTGGTCTGAGTACCGCCCCAGCCACTTTCCAACACTTGGTGAATGACATCTTCAGGGATCTCCTAGATACATTCGTGGTGATTTATTTGGATGATATTCTAATTTTTTCTAACTCCACAGAGGAACATCATGGACATGTGAGAATGGTCTTGGAACGTCTAAGACAAAATCATCTTTACATCAAACTTGAAAAGTGTGAATTCCATAGGACCGAAATTCAATTTCTGGGGTATGTACTGTCTACACAAGGAATTAGTATGGATGGAAGCAAAACCCAAGCCATCAAGGATTGGCCAAGTCCTAGAAATGTGAAGGAGGTACAGCGCTTCATCGGGTTTGCCAACTTCTATAGACGTTTCATTAGAAATTTCTCTGAGGTAGTGTCACCTATCACTCAACTTACCCGGAAAGAGTCTAGGTTTTCCTGGACTCCCCAAGCCCAGGAAGCATTTTCCCGTCTAAAAGATAAATTTACCACTGCACCTATCCTAGTACATCCCAACCCCGAGCTTGCCTTCATAATAGAGGTGGATGCTTCAGACTGTGCCGTTGGAGCTATACTCTCTCAGAGAACAGGTGAGAAGAATGTCTTGCATCCCTGTGCCTTCTTTTCCCAGCAGTTGTCTTCGGCTGAGAGGAACTACGATGTGGGCAATAGAGAGTTGTTGGCCATTATTGCCGCCTTCAAAGAATGGAGACACCTTCTTCAGGGAGCTGCACAGCAAATAGTCGTCCTGACAGACCATCGTAACCTTGAGTTTATCAGGTCGGCTAAGTGCCTGACTCCTCGCCAGGCTCGCTGGAATCTTTTCTTAAACCAATTTAATTTTATCATCTCTTATAGACCAGGATCGCGCAATGGAAAGGCTGATGCACTCTCTAGGATTTACTCAGCAGAGACACGTCCAATTACTCCTCCTAAGACTATTCTTCCTGACTCTAGATTCCTAGGAGTAATTCATAATCAAGACCTACTTAAGGACATCAAGGAAGCATACCATGCGGATTCCTTTTTGGCACAACCCCCAAGGGACGTAAGTCTTGTCTTTAAGAATGGTGTGTGGATTCAGGGACAACGTCTGTATATACCTGAAACAGTCAGATTAAGAGTATTGCAACTCATTCACGATTCCAAGATAGCTGGGCATAGAGGAATTCTAAAGACACAGGAATTTCTTTCTCGTTTCTTTTGGTGGCCCACTTGCAGGAAGGATGTTTTGAATTATGTCACTTCATGTGAGGTCTGTGCAAGATGCAAAACACCTCGCTCCTCACCAACTGGTCTGTTACAGCCTCTTCCCACCCCGTCCCGCCCGTGGGGATCCATTTCTATGGACTTCATTGTGGAGTTACCAACCTCTCAGGGGAAGAACACCATTCTAGTGGTGGTTGACCGTCTAACAAAGGCAGCTCATTTTATCCCTTGTGTCGGCTTACCCACTGCAAAACAGACATCAGATTTGATGATTAAAGATGTGTTTCGCTTACATGGAGTACCGGATGAGGTTATTTCGGATCGAGGGGTGCAATTCACTTCTAGGTTTTGGCAAAATTTCTGTGCAGCATTGGACATTAAAGTAAACCTTTCTTCTGCTTTTCATCCCGACTAATGGACAGACCGAACGAACCAATCAAACCCTGGAGCAGTATCTCCGCTGCTTTATCTGCCACCTACAGGATGATTGGGTGGATCTACTTCCATTAGCTGAGTTCTCGTATAACAACTCTCAGAGTGCCTCCACTAAACAGTCTCCTTTTTACTCTAATCTAGGTTATCATCCTAACATTCTACCACGATTTCCCATAGAAACGCCTTTACCAGCAGTGGCTGAAAGAATCACGTCTTTACAGAAGAATATGGATCTTCTAAAGGAAAATCTGGAATCGGCTCAAGAAAGGTACAAGAAAGCAGCAGATAAATTTCGTAAACCTGCAGGAGGTAGGAGACTTGGTCTGGCTGTCAACCAGAAATCTTAAGTTAAGGATTCCATCGTCTAAGTTGGGACATAAGTACATTGGACCCTATAAAATCAGTAAAATTATAAGTGCCGTTGCTTGTCGTCTTCAACTGCCCAGAACTATGAGAATCCACCCTGTCTTTCATGTATCCCTACTAAAGGCTGCGACACCCAATACGTTTCCTGGACGTTCCTCTCCCTGCCCTGACCCAGTGCTAGTCGATGGTCAGGAAGAATTTGTGGTGGAAAGGATTTTAGATTCCAGGTTGTATAGAAATCAGTTACAATATCTGATTAAATGGCAGGGCTACCCAGTGGAGGATAACTCATGGGAACCGGTCAATAACGTTAATGCTCCTCGCTTGCTCCGTCAGTTTCATCAGAGGTACCCACACAAGCCTGGTCTGAGGTCATCCGGAGGATGTCCTTAAGGGGGGAGTAATGTAAGGTTCTATGTATATATTCCTGAAACTCAGTTTGTTCGTCAGCCATTTTACTTTCTGTCTTGCTGCAGCTATCTTGCCCTCAGTCAAAATAGAGTTTCCAGCTTGCATGTTCCCGCCCTGATTCTCTCCTTTGCTTCTTAAGCAGCCACAGCTGAGCAATCAGTGCTTCAGAAACTAGCCTGCAGTGAACCTGTGACTTGACTCCTGTAAGCCTTGGACCTTGTACTCCAGCTATTCCTACTGAGGAACTCTGAAGCACTTGTGGACTCTGAACCCTGCTCTTTGAAAGACCTACGTTTGCATGGACTTACGGTAACAGAGAAGAAGATCCTGAATCTGTATTGGAGAGTGATTGCTGAGCTTGGATTACTCTGGCCTGCTGTGTCTCCTGTTTCTGTGTCTGCAAACTGTGTGACTATTTCTGCCAACTTGTATGAAGTAATACAGGACTTTTCTATATCAAACCTGTGACTCCTGTGTTTTCATCGCACCCAAGCACAAGACGCTATATGAACTGTACTACATACATTACACCTACTTCATTAAAGGCTCTTCAGAGATTCTTGGATTTTGCCAATTTTTATCGTAAATTTATTGGTAATTTCTCTGTTATTGTTAAACCATTGACTGATTTGACAAAAAAGGGTTCTGATGTGGTGAATTGGCCTCCTGAGGCAGTCTCTGCGTTTCAGGAACTTAAGCAGAGATTCACTTCTGCTCCTGTTCTACGGCAGCCTGATGTTTCTCTGCCATTTCAGGTGGAGGTTGATGCCTCTGAAATTGGGGCAGGTGCCGTTTTGTCCCAAAGAGATCCAGAGACCTCTAAAAGTAACCCTTGTGCCTTTTTCTCTCGAAAATTTTCTCCAACTGAACGTAATTATGCCGTGGGTAATCGGGAGTTATTGGCCATGAAGTGGGCTTTTGAAGAGTGGAGACATTGGCTTGAGGGAGCCAAACATCAGGTGGTGGTCCTCACGGACCATAAGAATCTGGATTATCTGGAATCAGCCAAGCGACTTAATCCTAGACAGGCCAGGTGGGCCTTGTTTTTCACACGTTTTAATTTTGTGGTTTCCTTTCTTCCTGCCACTAAGAATGTTAAGGCGGATGCCCTATCGAGGAGTTTCCTTGCGGACTCTCCTGAGTTATCTGATCCTGCTGTTATTTTGAAAGAGGGTGTAGTTCTTTCCGCCATCTCGCCCAATTTGAGACTGGCTCTGGAAGGGTGTCAGGAGGATAAACCCGAGCGCTGCCCTATTGGGAAATTGTTTGTCCCAGACCGGTGGAAAAAGAGTGTGATGTCTGAGATTCATTGTTCCGCGTTGGCCGGTCATCCCGGAATTTTTGGTACCAGAGACTTGGTTAGTCGGTCCTTTTGGTGGCCTACTTTGTCTCGTGACGTCAGGGAATTTGTGCAGTCCTGCGGGACTTGCTCTCGCTCCAAGCCTTGCTCTCGCTCTAGTGGTTTGTTGATGCCATTGCCTGTGCCCAAGAGACCATGGACCCATATCTCTATGGATTTCATTTCCGACCTCCCTGTTTCTCAGAGAATGACCGTTATTTGGGTGATTTGTGATAGGTTTTCCAAAATGATACATCTTGTGCCATTACCTAAGTTGCCTTCCTCCTCCGAATTGGTGCCTTTGTTCCTTCAGCACGTGGTTCGGTTACACGGCATTCCTGAGAACATTGTGTCTGACAGAGGAGTCCAGTTTGTTTCCAGATTTTGGCGGACTTTTTGTTCTAAACTTGGTGTTCAATTGTCTTTCTCCTCGGCTTTTCATCCTCAGACCAATGGACAAACTGAGAGAACAAACCAGACATTGGAGACCTATCTGAGATGCTTTGTGTCTGCTGATCAGGATGACTGGGTCTCTTTTTTGCCTTTGGCTGAGTTTGCTCTTAATAATAGGGCTAGCTCTGCCACTTTGATGTCTCCATTTTTCTGCAATTTTGGGTTTCACCCTCGATTTTCTTCGGGACAGACGGAGGCTTCTGTCTGTCCGGGTGTTGACTCTGTTGTGGAGCGTATGCAGCAGATTTGGGACCAGGAAGTGGAGAGGTTGTCCCTCTCTCAGGAAAGGGCCCAGCGGTTTGCCAACCGGCATAGGACTGATGGTCCTCGGTTTGAAGTGGGGGACTTGGTCTGGTTGTCCTCAAGAAATATCCCTATGAGAGTTGCATCTCCTAAGTTTAAGCCTAGATTCATTGGACCTTATAAGATCATGGAGATTCTTAATCCTGTTTCCTTTCGTTTACTTCTTCCAGGGACATTTAAGATCCATAACGTGTTCCACAAGTCCTTATTGAAGAGGTTTGTCGAGCCAGTGGTTCCTATGGCTGCGCCTCCTGACCCTGTTTTGGTTGAGGGCAATCTGGAGTATGTGGTTGAGAAAATATTGGATACTCGTTTTTCTAGACAGAAACTCCAGTATTTGGTTAAGTGGAGAGGTTATGGTCAGGAGGACAATTCTTGGGTGTTTGCTTCGGACATCCATGCTAGGAGACTGATCCGTGCGTATCACAGAGCTCATCCTGACCGACCTGGTTGCCCAAGTGAGGGTTCGGAGACCCCTCCTCAAGGGGGGGGTACTGTTGTGAATGTGTTGGAGATGAGTTCTGAGCAGAAGCTCCCTCTGGTGGTTGCAGACAGTGCTGAACCATTTAGTGAAGATTGGCAATCAGGAGTTACTGACTGGTCCTATATAAGGGAGGTTCCCTCCCATCAGGGTTGCTGGTGATCAATTTTTCTTGTCTAACTGCTGTTGTTCCTGGTTCACTTGGAAGCCTGCTGAATCTTGCCTCTTCTGCTCTGAGATAAGACATTTTCTGTTTTTATTTCTGTGCTTGCTTTTTGCATTTTTTCCTGCACTCTTGTGGAGGTCAGCCAGGTCCCCTCCAGGGGGCTTGTGCTCCTCTCAGTTTATCTGAGCCTCTGTTATTTGTTCATTTGCCTTTTCCAGTTTTTTCAGTGGCTGCGGCTTAGTTTTGTTACACCAGAGAACTAATTTAGGTGGTAGAGGTCGTGTGATCTCAGGTGTTTTTGTAATTAGTAGAGTTGGTACTTTTTAGGGTTTTTTGGGATTGCAGTAAGTTTTCCTTCCTATCCTTTTCTGTTTAGGAAGATTGGGCCCCAACGTTTGCTCATACTATTTTCTGTCTGTGTTTGTGTTTCCTCTTGTCTAACCGCCATTACATGTTTGGGGGCTTCCTATGTTCTTTGGGGATCTGCTCTGGGGCAGATAGTTTTCCTCTTTCTATCTTTAGGTGTAGTTAGCTTCTCAGGCTGTGACGAGGCGTCTAGGACCAACGTAGGTACGCTCCACGGCTGCCTTTAGTTGTGGTGGTTAGTCAGGGTACTGCAATCCAGTAGATTCCAACCTCTCTGGTGTATTGCCGTTTTTGCCTGCTCTCCTCAGCTACCAAAACATAACAATCATCATTCCATTTGGTTAGCACTGCCCATTTTCGGTTCTTTCAGCTTGATCAGTGACATTAGGCTCATCATACAATAACCCCAGAGCCAGAAAAAATGCATCAACATCACACAAAACAGTGTCCCCAGGTGTCAGGGAAAAAGCCAAATCCTGAGGATCGCCGCGCAGGAGAGAGATGACAATTTGAACCTGCTGTGCTGCGTTCCCTGAGGACTTAGGTTTTAAGGCAAAAAACAACTTACAGTTATTTTTGAAATTCAGAAATTTGGCCCGATCTCCCAAAAACAAATCTGGCATGGGAATCCTAGGTTCCACAACCGGCAACCCAGCAAGATAGACAGCAATACTCCGAACCTCAGTGGCAAGCTGATCCACATGGCCAGACAGCTGTGCAAGCTCCATTGAGAGAAAAAAAAATCCTCCTCAGCACCCAGAGAAAAAGAGGGAAAAAATGCAAGAAACAGAAAAAAAAAAAAAATCTCTGACAACTTTTTTTCTTTCCACACTGTTTTTCCCTTCTGTGAGTACCATACAATTTTCAGTTTGGCCGGTGATAATGTTATGTTTTGGTAGCTGAGGAGAGCAGGCAAAAACTGCAATACACCAGAGAGGTTGGAATCTATTGGATTGCAGTACCCTGACTAACCACCACAACTAAAGGCAGCCATGGAGCGTTCCTACGTTGGTCCTAGACGCCTCGTCACAGCCTGAGAGATTAACTACACCTAAAGATAGAAAGAGGAAAGCTATCTGCCCCGGAGCAGATCCCCAAAGAACATAGGAAGCCCCCAAACATGTAATGGCGGTTAGACAAGAGGAAATACAGACACAGACAGAAAATAGTATGAGCAAACGCTGGGGCCCAATCTGCCTAGACAGAAAAGGATACTCACTGCAATCCAAAAAAACCCTAAAAAATGCCAACGCTACTGATTGCAAAAACACCTGAGATCACACGACCTCTACCACCTAAATCAGTTCTCTGGTGTAACAAAACTAAGCCGCAGCCACTGAAAAAACTGGAAAAGGCAAATGAACAAATAACAATGGCTCCAGCGGAACTGAGAGGAGCCCAAGCCCCCCGGGGGGGAACCTGGCAACCTCACAGAAATGCAGAGAAATATGCAAATGGAAAGCACAAAACCAAAAACAGAAAATATCTTATCTGAAAGCAGAAGAAGAGGCAAAACTCAGCAAGCTTCCAAGTGAACCAGGAACCACAGTTGAGACAAGAACAATTGATCACCAGCAACCATGATGGGAGGGAACCTCCCTTATATCAGACCAGTCTGTAACTCCTGATTCAATCCTCATTGAATGGTTCAGTACTGTTTGTAACCACCAGAGGGAGCTTCTGCTCAGAATTCATTTCTAAAACATTCACAACAGGGATCCCTTCCTCGCATCTATAGGTCTTCGTACAGACTAGCTGAGGACTTTAGCGGGTCTGATCGCAGGATCAGGTTCCCCATTACATCTTAGGGATCTAGCTTAGTCCTATCGTAGGGACAGATCTCCCTTCTTTCCTTAGTGTTTGTAGCAGAACATAACACAGACCTCCTCTGATATTAACATCAGCACAAACACTGCGCCCCTGCCGGGAGCTTCATGGTCGAGCAGCCGCATGCAGCCTTACATCACCAAGCACAATGCCGTGCATCAGATGGAGTGGCGTAAATAAGCCACCACTCTCTGCAGTGACAGATCACATTTCTCTACTCGACGTCTAAGGGTTGAGTCTGGGTTTAGCAAATTCAAGAAGGTTGACCATTGTGTCAGATGTAAAGTTTGTTGGAAGAGGGATAATGCTGTGGGTAATTTTCTATAATATGTAAATGCATACTCAGAGCGCTTTCTCGAGTGTCAGGCAAACAGAACATACTAGAGGGTTGTCTCATAAATACAACTGATCAAATTTATTAAGACTTTTGAAAAGTTTTTTATACCAGTCTAAACTAAAATTTGTTTTGGGAAAATGCAAATCTCTAAGAAGGCCAATACTTGAGGCTTGTGTGTCTCAGTACATGTCTGTACATTACTCAGCTGCATCGCTCTCCTCCTCTGGATAGTCCTGCCTCTTTTCCTGCATGCATCCCGACATCCTCTGATGACGTCATACCAATGCGTCATTCCACCCAGCTCAGGTATCGGAATACCACCTGATTATCCATCTAGTTGTCATCATTGTTATTATATTAGTCTCTACTTTTCCATTGCTCAGCTCTGCTGCATCAATTCTCTTCTACATCGTTGCACAGCTCTGCTGAATTAAAGAGAACCTGACAGCTGATTCATGTTGCCCAATCCAGACGCTGTGTGATTCAGCCATGTATGTTTGACTCTGAAACGATGCAGCATTTCAGAGAAAAACATACTACCAAGCCTCAGAAATGACTAGTCAAAAAGCCCAATCCCTGTTGGCTTCTGCCTGCTTGCATGCATGTATAGGTAGAAACCTGTCACTCTTTGGCCGCAAGAAGCCGCAAGGGACCGACCTGTACAAATAGTCTCCTGTGCAGCTCGGCCCCCTGCAGCTTTTAAAATATGTTTTTCTCTTAAATGCCACAGCATTTCAGAGTCAAACTTACATGGCTGAAATCATGCTGTCTGTTTCTGATACCTGCTGGCCGTGAATCAGCCAGCATGTATCCGCTATCAGGTTCCCTTTAAAGCCCTACTACATTGTTACTTAGCTTTGCCAAATAAAGTCTCTACTACTCTGCTCTTCCAATTCTGTTGCATCTGGTTTTCACTACAAAACTCCGCTGTTCCAGCTTTACTTTATCTGGCCTCTTTTTCCATGGCACCATTACTCAAGCCCTTTTGCATCGATTTTCCATTACAACTGCACCCCTATTCCAGCTTTGCTCCATCTAGTCTCTATTTTTATGACCCCACTGTTCTAGCTCCACAACATCTCATCTCTAGCACAACTCCACTGTTCCAGCTCTGCGGCTTTTGGTCTCTACTACAACTTTGCTGTTCCAGTTCTGCTGCATTTTATCTCTACTACAACTCCGATGTTCCAGTTCTGCAGAATCGAGTCTATAATACAACGCCGGTGTTCCTGATCTGAGGCATTTGGTCTTTACTACAAATTCGTTGTTCCTGCTCTGCTGCATTTAGTCTCTAATACAACTCCACTGTTCCAGCTTTGCGGCTTTTGGTCTCTACTACAACTTTGCTGTTCCAGCTCTGCTGCATTTCATCTCTACTACAACTCCGCTGTTCCAGTTCTGCAGAATCTAGTCTATACTACTGTACAACACCGCTGTTCCTGATCTGAGGCATTTGGTCTTTACTACAACTTCGCTGTTCAACTGCACCCCTATTCTAGCTTTGCTCCATCTAGTCTCTATTTTTATGACCCCACTGTTCTAGCTCCACAACATCTCATCTCTAGCACAACTCCACTGTTCCAGCTCTGTAGCTTTTGGTCTCTACTACAACTTTGCTGTTCCAGTTCTGCTGCATTTCATCTCTACTACAACTCCGATGTTCCAGTTCCGCAGAATCGAGTCTATAATACAACACCACTGTTCCTGATCTGTGGCATTTGGTCTTTACTACAACTTCACTGTTCCATCTCTGCTGCATTTCATCTCTACTACAACTCCACTGTTCCAGTTCTGCAAAATCTAGTCTATACTACTGTACAACACCACTGTTCCTGATCTGAGGCATTTGGTCTTTACTACAACTTCGCTGTTCAAGCTCTGCTGCATTTAGTCTCTAATACAACGCCGCTGTTCCAGCTTTGCTGCATTTTGTCTCTGCTACAACTTCGCTGTTCCAGCACTGCAGAATCTGGTCTATACTACAACGTCGCTGTTCCAGCTCTTCAGAATCTCGTCTATACTACAACGTCGCTGTTCGAGCTCTGTCGAATCTGGTCTCTGCTACAACAACTCACTGTTCCAGCTCTGCAGAATCTGGTATCCAGTACTGTGACCTAGTTGTTCCAGTTTTGGAGCATCTGATCTCCAGCACAACCAGACCCCTATTCCAGCTAAGCTTCATCTAGTTTCCATTTTTATAATTTTGCTATTCAGCTCTGCAGCATCTGTTCCCCATAATATGACTCTCCTGTTCCACTCTGCTGCATCTAGTCTCGACAGCTACAGTGCTGCTGCAGCTGCTCAGCTTTAATACATTAATTCAGCTTCTCTACTGAGGCTCACAATATCTTTGCCATCACAACGCACTGACTTTTCCATCCTGCTGCACAAGTGCCATTTGCTTAAGAACTGCCTTCCAGACCAGAGATTCCTAGGATCCACCTCACCAGGTGACACAGAAAGTGACCTGATAATCATCTTTAGTATGTTAGAAAAAACTGGGCAATCACTTTGGTCTCTCATAACTGCACGATAACCTTAAGCGGGGGAGAGCGCTAAATAGTTCCACTGTTAACAAATTATATAGCCCCACCCATGAGGAGCGGGATGTACATTTATGAATATATTTGCATAGCTATTCATATATTTGCACAAAAAATATTCATTTAGTCATTACGATAGTTCTTTATCCCGGAATATACTACACAGATTTCTTCCCCAGTAAGAAACCAGCAAGACTTGCTGGCTTGTGCAGTTCATCTGTCCTTACTGAACATATAGTAAAGCTACTTTTACTCATATTTCTCATTTTTTGCCTCCATGTATAATTGCACGTCCACAATCAAATGCTTCTGAATAATTGAGTATAATTATGGATCTGGTGTATGTTTGAGTGTGTATCTGTATATAATTTCTGAGTAATTATGTATTATTTTGTGATTGTAAACCAGCTTGTGTGTAATTACACACCCGCATGTGGTGCGATAAGTCTGTATACTCTGTAATAGATTGCTTGTTTCGTACGCATGTCGATGTGTCTTCCAGCGGAATAAACAAAAGGATCCCTGATTGTAAAGATATTGTCTCTAAATCAGTTATTTTTAG
Organism: Oophaga sylvatica; assembly: GCA_033576555.1. Taxonomy (NCBI): domain Eukaryota; kingdom Metazoa; phylum Chordata; class Amphibia; order Anura; family Dendrobatidae; genus Oophaga; species Oophaga sylvatica. The sequence goes on from JARQOD010000004.1 coordinate 20,417,703, forward strand.
ATATGTCTCTTTCTTTTGGAGCTTTTAGCAACTTTGATTGAAGATCCTATAAGTGCTCAAAATCTAATGCCAGTTCTATGGCTTTCACCTAAAGCATTGAGACACTTACAGGCATTTCCTATAGTATCACATAGACTTTAAAGGGGTTTTCCAGTTTCAGAAAACCCCTGTTACTTGGCTGTAATTTGATTAAAAAAAACAAAATTTGCCTTACTCACCCTCCCCGGATCTAGTGCTGAGTCATCACCACTGATCCCGATGTCATTGTTTGCAGTGTTGATGTCACGTAATTTGCAGTCAATCAATGAGCTCAAAGGCGGTATAAACCGCTGAGAGCCCTTGAGCTCACTGATTGGCTGCTGTGTTGCCGACGTGATGTCAGCAGTGTATACAATAACACTGAGCGCAGTGGTGGAGGCAAAGACGTTATTAAATCACAATTTGTTTGCTTTTTAAAACAAACAGCAGCCGGGGAACAGGGGTTTTCAGAAATAGTAAAACTGCTTAAAGACTGGGGCTTAACAATAGAGTATGAAACTTGAACATGAGTGACCGAATACTGCCAGAACTTACCACAAGACTTCAAAGAATCCCTAATTTTGTCAAATTTGCATAAGCCTCACCCTGTCTCAATTCAGTATAGTCTAATTAAGATTTATTAAAGGAGTCCATGTCATTCCTTCAATTAAAGGACTTTTTTCTGGGTGTCTGTGTTTTTATAGGATATGACTATGGGGTTAGTAATGGGGGCGTCTTATTGACACCTCTCCATTACTAACTTCAGGACTTGATGTCACCTGACAATACAAAGGTGACATCAACCCTCCCAACTATCACCCCACTTGCCACCGCTACAGGGCAAGTGGGAAGACAGAGGCTAAGTGCCAAAATTGGCACATTTTATAGATGCGTCTTTTCTGGGGCGGCTAAGAGCTGATGTTTTTAGCCTGGGGGCAGTATCCATGGCCACTTTCTAGGCTATATCAGCTGCATGCTGTCTGACTAGCGCTTGTTGGTTATTAATTATAGGTGGACCCTATGTCAATTTTTTTGGGAGGTTCCCCCATTTTAATAGCCAGTAAAAGGCTAAGTATACAATTGTGAGCTGATATTAATAGCCTGGGAAGCTCCAGGGGTAATACCTCCTTCCCAGGCTATAAACATCTGTCCCCAGCCGTCGGCTTTCCCTGTGCAGGTTAAGAAAATTACGCGGGGCCCACGCCATTTTTTTGAGGAAAAATAATCTTTTATTAATTAAATACATGTACAGTAAGCTGCACACACACTGTACTAATTGTATTTTTCACTGACATCTGTATATCTACCTATTCTATGTGTATTTACTGTATGTAATCCATTTCTTCTATCCTGTCGGCTCCTGCAGTGATTGTATACTACGTGGCTGCTGAATTACTGGCTATCTAACTATCTATCTATCATATATACAGTGCCTACAAGTAGTATTCAACCCCTGCAGATTTAGCTGGTTGACACATGCAGAATTAACTTGGCATTGTGACATTTGTACTGTAGATCAGCCTGGAAGTGGGAAATGCACTGCTGCAAAAATTTTTGTTGTGATTTTTTTTTTTTTTTTTTAAAACGTTAAAAGTTAATTCAGAGTGTCATTTATTATTCAACCCCTCAAACCACAAGAATTCTGTTTGGTCCCCCTAAAGTATTAAGAAGTAGTTCAGGCACCAAGAATAATGAGCTTCACATGTGACTATTTAAGACCCTCCCCAAACTTGTGAACAGCACTCATACATGGTCAACATGGGAAAGACAAAGGAGCATTCCAAGGCCATCAGAGACAAGATCGTGGAGGGTCACAAGGCTGGCAAGGGGTACAAAACCCTTTCCAAGGAGTTGGCCCTACCTGTCTCCACTGTTGGGAGCATCATCCGTAAGTGGAAGGCTTATGGAACTACTGTTAGCCTTCCACGGCCTGGACAGCCTTTGAAAGTTTCCTCCCGTGCCGAGGCCAGGCTTGTCCGAAGAGTCAAGGCTAACCCAAGGACAACAAGGAAGGATCTCCGGGAAGATCTCATGGCAGTGGGGACATTGGTTTCAGTCAATACCATAAGTAACGTACTCCACCGCAATGGTCTCCGTTCCAGTGTAATGTATGTAGTACAGTTCATATAGCGTCTTGTGCTTGGGTGCGATGAAAACACAGGAGTCACAGGTTTGATATAGAAAAGTCCTGTATTACTTCATACAAGTTGGCAGAAATAGTCACACAGTTTGCAGACACAGAAACAGGAGACACAGCAGGCCAGAGTAATCCAAGCTCAGCAATCACTCTCCAATACAGATTCAGGATCTTCTTCTCTGTTACCGTAAGTCCATGCAAACGTGGGTCTTTCAAAGAGCAGGGTTCAGAGTCCACAAGTGCTTCAGAGTTCCTCAGTAGGAATAGCTGGAGTACAAGGTCCAAGGCTTACAGGAGTCAAGTCACAGGTTCACTGCAGGCTAGATTCTGAAGCACTGATTGCTCAGCTGTGGCTGCTTAAGAAGCAAAGGAGAGAATCAGGGCGGGAACATGCAAGCTGGAAACTCCATTTTGACTGAGGGCAAGATAGCTGCAGCAAGACAGAAAGTAAAATGGCTGACGAACAAACTGAGTTTCAGGAATATATACATAAAACCTTACATTACTCCCCCCTTAAGGACAACCTCCGGATGACCTCAGACCAGGCTTGTGTGGGTACCTCTGATGAAACTGACGGAGCAAGCGAGGAGCATTAACGTTATTGACCGGTTCCCATGAGTTGTCCTCCACTGGGTAGCCCTGCCATTTAATCAGATATTGTAACTGATTTCTATACAACCTGGAATCTAAAATCCTTTCCACCACAAATTCTTCCTGACCATCGACTAGCACTGGGTCAGGGCAAGGAGAGGAACGTCCAGGAAACGTATTGGGTGTCGCAGCCTTTAGTAGGGATACATGAAAGACAGGGTGGATTCTCATAGTTCTGGGCAGTTGAAGACGACAAGCAACGGCACTTATAATTTTACTGATTTTATAGGGTCCAATGTACTTATGTCCCAACTTAGACGATGGAATCCTTAACTTAAGATTTCTGGTTCACAGCCAGACCAAGTCTCCTACCTTGAAAGCTGGTGCAGGTTTACGAAATTTATCTGCTGCTTTCTTGTACCTTTCTTGAGCCGATTCCAGATTTTCCTTTAGAAGATCCATATTCTTCTGTAAAGACGTGATTCTTTCAGCCACTGCTGGTAAAGGCGTTTCTATGGGAAATCGTGGTAGAATGTTAGGATGATAACCTAGATTAGAGTAAAAAGGAGACTGTTTAGTGGAGGCACTCTGAGAGTTGTTATACGAGAACTCAGCTAATGGAAGTAGATCCACCCAATCATCCTGTAGGTGGCAGATAAAGCAGCGGAGATACTGCTCCAGGGTTTGATTGGTTCGTTCGGTCTGTCCATTAGTCTGGGGATGAAAAGCAGAAGAAAGGTTTACTTTAATGTCCAATGCTGCAAAGAAATTTTGCCAAAACCTAGAAGTGAATTGCACCCCTCGATCCGAAATAACCTCATCCGGTACTCCATGTAAGCGAAACACATCTTTAATCATCAAATCTGATGTCTGTTTTGCAGTGGGTAAGCCGACACAAGGGATAAAATGAGCTGCCTTTGTTAGACGGTCAACCACCACTAGAATGGTGTTCTTCCCCTGAGAGGTTGGTAACTCCACAATGAAGTCCATAGAAATGGATCCCCACGGGCGGGACGGGGTGGGAAGAGGCTGTAACAGACCAGTTGGTGAGGAGCGAGGTGTTTTGCATCTTGCACAGACCTCACATGAAGTGACATAATTCAAAACATCCTTCCTGCAAGTGGGCCACCAAAAGAAACGAGAGAGAAATTCCTGTGTCTTTAGAATTCCTCTATGCCCAGCTATCTTGGAATCGTGAATGAGTTGCAATACTCTTAATCTGACTGTTTCAGGAATATACAGACGTTGTCCCTGAATCCACACACCATTCTTAAAGACAAGACTTACGTCCCTTGGGGGTTGTGCCAAAAAGGAATCCGCATGGTATGCTTCCTTGATGTCCTTAAGTAGGTCTTGATTATGAATTACTCCTAGGAATCTAGAGTCAGGAAGAATAGTCTTAGGAGGAGTAATTGGACGTGTCTCTGCTGAGTAAATCCTAGAGAGTGCATCAGCCTTTCCATTGCGCGATCCTGGTCTATAAGAGATGATAAAATTAAATTGGTTTAAGAAAAGATTCCAGCGAGCCTGGCGAGGAGTCAGGCACTTAGCCGACCTGATAAACTCAAGGTTACGATGGTCTGTCAGGACGACTATTTGCTGTGCAGCTCCCTGAAGAAGGTGTCTCCATTCTTTGAAGGCGGCAATAATGGCCAACAACTCTCTATTGCCCACATCGTAGTTCCTCTCAGCCGAAGACAACTGCTGGGAAAAGAAGGCACAGGGATGCAAGACATTCTTCTCACCTGTTCTCTGAGAGAGTATAGCTCCAACGGCACAGTCTGAAGCATCCACCTCTATTATGAAGGCAAGCTCGGGGTTGGGATGTACTAGGATAGGTGCAGTGGTAAATTTATCTTTTAGACGGGAAAATGCTTCCTGGGCTTGGGAGATCCAGGAAAACCTAGACTCTTTCCGGGTAAGTTGAGTGATAGGTGACACTACCTCAGAGAAATTTCTAATGAAACGTCTATAGAAGTTGGCAAACCTGATGAAGCGCTGTACCTCCTTCACATTTCTAGGACTTGGCCAATCCTTGATGGCTTGGGTTTTGCTTCCATCCATACTAATTCCTTGTGTAGACAGTACATACCCCAGAAATTGAATTTCGGTCCTATGGAATTCACACTTTTCAAGTTTGATGTAAAGATGATTTTGTCTTAGACGTTCCAAGACCATTCTCACATGTCCATGATGTTCCTCTGTGGAGTTAGAAAAAATTAGAATATCATCCAAATAAATCACCACGAATGTATCTAGGAGATCCCTGAAGATGTCATTCACCAAGTGTTGGAAAGTGGCTGGGGCGGTACTCAGACCAAAAGGCATAACTAGATATTCAAAGTGTCCATAGCGTGACCTGAATGCAGTCTTCCATTCATCCCCAGGTCTAATACGGACTAAGTTATAGGCCCCACGAAGATCTAGTTTAGAAAAAATTTTGGCATGTCGCACTCTCTCCAATAACTCAGGGATTAAAGGCAATGGATAACGGTTTCTAATAGTAACCTTATTGAGTTCCCTATAGTCTACGCATGGTCTCAGAGATCCATCTTTCTTCTTTACAAAGAAGATGGGTGCACCTGCAGGAGATGAAGAGGGGCGTATGAAGCCCTTGGCTAGATTTTCATCTATGTAATCCTTTAAAGCCTTTAGCTCGGGCCCCGCCAGGGGGTAGATCTTACCAAAAGGTATCTCTGCTCCAGGCAATAATTCAATTGGACAATCATATGGACGGTGAGGAGGAAGCTGGTCAGCGTTCTTCTTGTCACATAAATCCACATAGTCCTGGTATACAGCTGGTAGTTCAGGGACTGACATGATTCCTTTAGGAACAGAGCAAGCTGAAACTTTTGGACTCATCTGTTTCTCTGGAAAGTGTAATTCCTTGGTCTCCCAGTTAATGGTAGGATTCTGAGCCTGCAGCCATGGTAGCCCTAGAATAATGGGAAAGTGGGGAGAAGAGATAAGCATAAAGGACAGTTTCTCTTGATGATCTTTACCCATAAGAACCCTCAAAGGCTCTGTTTCCTGATCCACTGGTCCAGAGGTCAGCAGGGAGCCATCCACAGTTTCCATCTGTACTGGAGTAGCCTTCTTCACTGAACGTATTCCCTGTTTCAGAGCAAAGGAGACATCCATAAAATTTCCACTTGCCCCTGAGTCGATCATAGCAGAGCTAGACACCTAAGCTGAGTCAACCCAGAGTTTGATGGAAAGAAAGCAATGAGAATTGTTTTTCTTACAACTCAGCTGGGACACCGCTGAGGAAACTTGAAAAATGGCAGCGTTTACACAGTCAGCGTCCTCAGAGGTAACGGAGTTTAAGTCAGAGAAATCAAGATCTGTTAAGACAGATCTTTTAAGACAGGATTACTGGAAGAAGAGGAGAGAAAAAAAAACAATAGTGTTCACCTGTGGCAACACTGCAGAGAGAAAAAAAAATTAAGGGAACTGCTCACCTGGAATGGTTGTGAGAAGTCACAACCACTATCATCACAGAAAGTTTCAACCAGACATCTGATATCCAGAGTTACAGCAGACAAAAAAGAGAAAAGAAAGGAAAAAAAAAAAAAAACAATAGTGTTTACCTGTGGTAACACTGCAAAAGAGAAAAACTTAAGGGAATGCTCACCTGGAATGGTTGTGAGAAGTCACAACCACTGTCATCACAGAAAGTACTGATATCCACAGTACAGCAGACACAGCCTTCCAGACCCAGCAGACACTAACGTTTTGGCTTCAGAATCTTGTAATGTATGTAGTACAGTTCATATAGCGTCTTGTGCTTGGGTGCGATGAAAACACAGGAGTCACAGGTTTGATATAGAAAAGTCCTGTATTACTTCATACAAGTGGCAGAAATAGTCACACAGTTTGCAGACACAGAAACAGGAGACACAGCAGGCCAGAGTAATCCAAGCTCAGCAATCACTCTCCAATACAGATTCAGGATCTTCTTCTCTGTTACCGTAAGTCCATGCAAACGTGGGTCTTTCAAAGAGCAGGGTTTAGAGTCCACAAGTGCTTCAGAGTTCCTCAGTAGGAATAGCTGGAGTACAAGGTCCAAGGCTTACAGGAGTCAAGTCACAGGTTCACTGCAGGCTAGATTCTGAAGCACTGATTGCTCAGCTGTGGCTGCTTAAGAAGCAAAGGAGAGAATCAGGGCGGGAACATGCAAGCTGGAAACTCCATTTTGACTGAGGGCAAGATAGCTGCAGCAAGACAGAAAGTAAAATGGCTGACGAACAAACTGAGTTTCAGGAATATATACATAGAACCTTACATCCAGACGAGCCCGTAAGGTACCTTTACTTTCAAAGCGTCATGTCAAGGCTCGTCTACAGTTTGCTCATGATCACTTGGAGGACTCTGAGACAGACTGGTTCAAGGTTCTATGGTCTGATGAGACCAAGATCGAGATCTTTGGTGCCAACCACACACGTGACGTTTGGAGACTGGATGGCACTGCATACGACCCCAAGAATACCATCCCTACAGTCAAGCATGGTGGTGGCAGCATCATGCTGTGGGGCTGTTTCTCAGCCAAGGGGCCTGGCCATCTGGTCCGCATCCATGGGAGGATGGATAGCACGGCCTACCTGGAGATTTTGGCCAAGAACCTCCGCTCCTCCATCAAGGATCTTAAGATGGGTCGTAATTTCATCTTCCAACAAGACAACGACCCAAAGCACATAGTCAAGAAAACCAAGGCCTGGTTCAAGAGGGAAAAAGTCAAGGTGTTGGAGTGGCCTAGTCAGTCTCCTGACCTTAACCCAATTGAAAACTTGTGGAAGGAGCTCAAGATTAAAGTCCACATGAGACACCCAAAGAACCTAGATAACTTGGAGAAGATCTGCATGGAGGAGTGGGCCAAGATAACTCCACAGACCTGTGCCGGCCTGATCAGGTCTTATAAAAGACGATTATTAGCTGTAATTGCAAACAAGGGTTATTCCACGAAATATTAAACATAGGGGTTGTATAATAATTGACCCACACTTTTATGTTTAAAATTTATTAAAATTCAACTGAGCAACACAACATTTTGTTTTGTAAGATTTATTGTCATGACCTAGGACGGGGTTTTGACTTTGCCCCGCTCTGGTCAGACTGGGGTTAATGGTTTCAGCCTCTCTCTGGCAGAGGGCGGCTATTTAGTTGCCAATTGACCTAGGTCTGGTGTCAGTTATACTCCTGACCTCGGCTGAGTTAGTTGACCTCCTGTGTGCCTGTGCCTTGTGCCTGATCTTGTTGCTTGTTTGGTTTTGACCCGGTCCGTCTCTTTGTTGTGAGTTTGTCTACTGTCTTGGTACTGTGTATTTGCCCGTTCTGGTTTTCTGATCCCTTGGCTACGTTCTGGTTATTCTCTGCCTGCTCCACTTGTACTGCGTTGCTCCCTCTGTGTATGACCTGGCTATCCTGACTATCCGTTTTGTCTATGCCCCTTGGTAACTCTGTCCCGTAGTTACCCTTCTAGGAGTTTTCCTTCTGCTCATAGCTCTCTGGAGCTTAGGCCACGCCCATCAGCAGTCACGTGCTTAAGGTCCTCTGGCCTGAAACAATCTCTGTCTGTTACTGCCTTCTCTGAGAGACCTGTGGCCGGCGCCGCCCCTTGGCAGTCACGTGCTTAGGGTCCTGTTAGTCTGAAGCACGCATCTTCACCGCTACTGCCCCACTCCACAGGTATCTTTGAGTGCAGTCTGTCTTACTCAGGACACGCGCACTGGCTCAGTGAGCAAGTGCAGTGCGGTGTTCGTGATATTATAACTGACCGCTACCTTTTTTTTTCTTCTGTGTGTGTTATGGATCCTATGTATGCCCTTTCTGAGTAGGTAAAGCACCTGACTCAGATGTTTCAGAAACTGAATGAGGAACAACGAGTTCTGGCTCAGTCTCAGCAGCTGATGGCTGACACTGTGCAGGGGGGTTTATCATCTGGTGCTCATGGGACAGGGGTTCAAGATGTTACATTAGTTTCCCCAGAGCCCCCGGTTAAATTACCGGATACCTTTTCCGGAGATAGAAAGGAATTTAAAGTTTTCAAAGAGGGCTGTAAGCTTTTTTTTTCTTTAAGACCGCACTCTTCTGGGGATGAAAGTCAGAGGGTGGGGGTCATTATGTCTCTGTTAAGGGGAGCCCCCCAGGCTTGGGCTTTTTCCCTTCCTACCACCGCCCCTGAGAGAATGACTGTGGATGCATTTTTTGAGGCCCTGGGGCATATTTATGATGAGCCTGATCGAGTGCTGATGGCTGAGGACATGGTGATGAGTGTATGTCAGGGGAAGCACTCAGCCGAGTGGTTTTGCTCAGAGTTCAGACGCTGGGCTGCTGAGGTCTGTTGGGATGATGCCGCCCTCCGGGGCTTGTTCCGTAGAGGCCTGTCTGAACGTCTGAAAGATGCCTTGGCACTTCACCCTCCGCCTGATTCTCTGGAGGACGCCATGACGCAGGCCGTCCGAATGGATCGCAGGCTGCGGGCGAGAGGTGTGATGCAGGCTGAGACACCATTTTTCTCCAGTGGAAGGGGAGCCAGTCCTGTATTGGAGTCCATGGAGATGGGAGCCATCGACCTCAAACAGAAAGAAAGGAGACGGAGGCGCTTAGAAAAGCTGTGTTTTTACTGCAGTGATCCTGGACATTGGAAAAGTAACTGTCCCTCCTGCCCACCGACTAACAAGCGAATGAGACTGGGTGATCATCGTGGAGGTCACTCAGACTCTCAGGTACCCTTTCCTTCATTTTCTAAGATACTGTTAAAGGTGGAACTTGGTGTGAAGAACTGCTTTTTCCTTACTTCAGCTTTTGTGGACTGTGGGTCATCCTTGAACCTGATTGACTCTAAGCTGGTGGCCAGCTGTAGATTAGGGACAGTTAGGTTGGAGACTCCTATAAAAATAATGGCCATTGATTCTACACCTCTCACCAAGGATGGTGTCCATTTTGTCTCTGAAGAATTCACCCTCAGGGTGGGGGCCCTTCACCAGGAGCGTATGTCATGTTTTGTTTTGGATAACCTCTCTGCTGGCCTGGTGTTAGGGTTTCCCTGGTTGCAACGGCATAACCCGATTATTGACTGGGATTCCCGTGATATTGTTAAATGGGGATCTAATTGTTCTGAAAGATGTCTTGCTACTGTGTCTGTGTCGTCCGTTGGTCTGGAAGGTATTCCGGAGTACCTGAAGGACTATGCGGACGTTTTCTCTGAAAAAGAGGCTGAAGTTTTACCACCACACCGCCCATTTGATTGTGCCATTGACCTGGTTCCAGGTACTAAATTGCCCAAGGCCCGCTTGTATAACCTCTCGGGTCCCGAGCGGCTGCTATGAAGATACATTTCCGAGAGCCTTCGTAAGGGACACATTCGTCCTTCTGTTTCCCCCATGGCGGCGGGGTTCTTTTTCGTTAAGAAAAAAGACGGTGGTTTGCGTCCATGCCTCGATTTTCGAGAGTTAAATAAGATAACTGTGAGAAATACTTACCCCCTCCCACTTATTCCTGATTTGTACAACCAGTTGTCTGGGGCTAAGTGGTTTTCGAAATTGGATCTGCAGGGGGCATATAACTTTATCCGGGTCCGGGAGGGGGATGAGTGGAAGACTGCTTTTCTCACTACTGAAGAGTTGTTTAAAAACTTGGTCATGCCTTTCGGTCTGACCAATGCACCAGCAGTCTTCCAAAATTTTATTAATCATGTGTTCTCTGACTTTATTGGGCGTTTTATGGTTGTGTATTTGGATGACATTCTTATCTACTCGCCTGATAAACAAACTCACATTGATCATCTTCGGGCAGTTCTCCAAAGGCTCCGGGAGAACTGTCTCTTTGCTAAGCTAGAGAAATGTTCATTCTTCGTTCAGGAACTGTCATTTCTGGGGTTCATTGTGTCTGCTGAGGGGTATCGCATGGATCCTAATAAGGTGCAGGCCATTGTTGATTGGGTACAACCTCGTGATTTGAAGGCTCTGCAGCGTTTCTTAGGATTCGCAAATTACTATCGCAAGTTTATAAGGGGGTTCTCGCAGGTAGTTAAACCTCTCACAGATCTGACTCAAAAGGGGGCTGATGTCAAGAATTGGTCAGCCGCAGCGGTGGCGGCGTTTTCAGTTCTTAAAAAAATGTTTCATGTCTGCTCCGGTTCTTATTCAACCGGACCCGTCTGAACCATTTATTGTTGAGGTGGACGCCTCAGAGGTGGGGGTGGGGGCAGTGTTGTCCCAGGGACCCGCCACTTTGACTAATTTGAGACCCTGTGCCTTTTTCTCTAAGAAATTCTCTCCTGCGGAAAGAAACTATGATGTTGGGAATCGAGAACTTCTGGCCGTGAAGTTGGCCTTTGAAGAATGGAGGCATTTTTTGGAGGGTGCTGTCCATCCTATTACCGTGGTTACGGACCACAAGAACCTAGCTTACATTGAGTCTGCTAAAAGGTTGACTCCTAGACAGGCAAGATGGTCGCTTTTTTTTTCCAGATTCCAGTTCTCCATCACTTTTCGGCCAGGATCCAAAAATGTCAAGGCTGATGCCTTGTCACGCAGTCTGGATCCGGTGTCTCCCCCGAACCTCCATCCTCCATTCTTCAGCCTGGGGTGGTGGTGGCAGTTGTTTCTGCTGGGTTGGAGCAGGAGATTCGGGAAGCTCAGTCTCTTGCCCCTCCGGCTAAGCCAGTGGATAAACTTTTTGTACCAGTTCAATTTCGTCTCAGGGTCCTTCGGGAATTCCACGACTCAGTTCTGGGTGGACATCCTGGAATCTCGGCTACCCGAAGGGCCATCTCTAGGATATTCTGGTGGTCTTCTTTAGCCTCTGATGTTGGGGAATTTGTGTCTGCTTGTGGGGTATGTGCCCGTGCGAAACCCCCCATAACCGGCCGACCGGGGAATTGGTGCCACTGCCAATTCCTGATAGACCATGGACCCATTTGTCCATGGATTTTATCACCAACCTTCCTCCTTCCAAGGGTAATACCGTCATTTGGGTAGTGGTGGACAGGTTTAGTAAACAAGCACATTTTGTACCCTTGTCGGCTTTACCTAATGCAGAAACGTTGTCCAGATTGTTTGTTGAGCATGTGGTGCGGTTGCATGGGGTACCCTTGAATGTGGTGTCTGATAGGGGGGTACAATTTGTTTCCAGATTTTGGAGGGCATTTTGTAAGAGGTTGGGTATTGATCTGTCTTTTTCATCCGCTTATCATCCAGAGACTAATGGGCAGACTGAGCGGACCAATCAGTCTTTAGAGCAAATCCTGCGTTGCCTGACCTCAGCCCGACAGGATGATTGGTGTACTGCGTTACCTTTGGCTGAGTTCGCGTTTAACAACCGCACTAACCAGTCTACGGGCACATCTCCCTTTTTCTGCAATTATGGGTTTCATCCACATTTTGGGGAGTTCTCCCGTTTGGACTCTGGGTGTCCTGGGGCGGATGGGACAATACAGCGGTTGGGGGAGTTATGGCAGGAGGTCCAAAGGAACATTACGAAGGCTCAGTCTAAATATAAGTTTTTTGCTGACAAAAAAGGTCTGTGGGGCCGGTGTTCCAGGTTGGGGATAAGGTATGGTTATCTACTAGGAATATAAGGCTCAAGGTCCCCTCTGCGAAACTTGGACCTAAATTTATTGGTCCTTATGAAATTACGGAAGCAGTTAACCCAGTGGCATTTCGGTTGCGTCTCCCTCCGTCTCTACGGATTCCCAACGTTTTCCATAGGGCCCTTTTGAAACCTGTGGGGTCCTGTAGGGAAGGATCGTTGTCTTCCCCACCACCGGTTTTGGTAGATGGGCAGTCTGAGTACGAGGTGGAACGAATTCTTGACTCTAGGTTTGTCCGTCGTGCTCTTCAGTATCTGATACATTGGAAAGGCTACGGTCCAGAGGACCGGTCGTGGGTTCCTGCCCGATCTGTTCATGCGGATCAGTTGGTCCGGGCCTTTCATGCCAGGTGTCCTGAGAAACCCGGGGGTCCGGTGGCCCCCCGTTGAGAGGGGGTACTGTCATGACCCAGGACGGGGTTTTGTCTTTGCCCCGTCCTGGTCAGACTGGGGTTAATGGTTTCAGTCTCTCTCTGGCAGAGGGCGGCTATTTAGTTGCCAATTGACCTAGGTCTGGTGTCAGTTATACTCCTGCCCTCGGCTGAGTTAGTTGACCTCCTGTGTGCCTGTGCCTTGTGCCTGATCTTGTTGCTTGTTTCGTTTTGACCCGGTCCGTCTCTTCGTTGTGAGTTTGTCTACTGTCTTGGTACTGTGTATTTGCCCGTTCTGGTTTTCTGATCCCTTGGCTACATTCTGGTTATTCTCTGCCTGCTCCACTTGTACTGCGTTGCTCCCTCTGTGTATGACCTGGCTATCCTGACTATCCGTTTTGTCTATGCCCCTTGGTAACTCTGTCCTGTAGTTACCCTTCTAGGAGTTTTCCTTCTGCTCATAGCTCTCTGGAGCTTAGGCCATGCCCATCAGCAGTCACATGCTTAAGGTCCTCTGGCCTGAAACAATCTCTGTCTGTTACTGCCTTCTCTGAGAGACCTGTGGCCGGCGCCGCCCCTTGGCAGTCACGTGCTTAGGGTCCTGTTAGTCTGAAGCACGCATCTTCACCGCTACTGCCCCGCTCCACAGGTATCTTTGAGTGCAGTCTGTCTTACTCAGGACACGCGCACTGGCTCAGTGAGCAAGTGCAGTGCGGTGTTCGTGATATTTATGCTTCTGTTAATAAATCCTACTCTCGTTTGCAGTTTGAAGGCTCTAACTTATTTGCATCTTATCAAACCAGCTAAATCTGCAGGGGGTTGAATACTACTTGTAGGCACTGTATATATATATATATATATATATATATATACGTGTATATATATATATATATATATGTTTTGAAGAATATTTCCTTTGTAAATGACTTAGAGAATTGCTCTACGTAAAAGCTCATGTTAAAAGCACATTGCAGTCGCATAGCAATGACACTGCATTAGGATGTAAATCTGATGCAAGGTATGAAAAATCGGATTGTATTCGCATGAAAAACGCATGACACTCGCATGACACTCGTCCAACTTTGCAGGAACAAAATCGGACCGATTTTAAAATCGCTAGTGTGACTCCAGCCTAACAGGTGTTTTGGTCCTGAGGAAATTAAACTGATTTGGAGGTTGGGTAATAATAATGATAATAATGATAATCTTTATTTATATGGCGCCAACATATTCAGCAGCGCTTTACAATTCAACAGGTCATATACAACAGTCATAACAAAGTTAACGATAATACAATAATTAATGCAAAGATAATGACACCATCATCAGTGGTATGATACCACTTGTGTGCCTGCTGGAAACAACACTTCAGGCAATGATGCATGAGGTAGTGGCACAAAGAGGAAGAAGAAGAGCAGAGACCATTTTCTATGTTATCAGGCCTGTTGTCCACACATGGCTCGGACGGTGGGTTGTTGTACCAACAGCGACCAAGAACAAAAGTGTCCAGCCAGGGGACAGTTTTAGAGGTTGAGGAGGATAACAGCCATGTTCACAGGTGGGTGGCTCTCAGAGCACCTCACGGCATCACTGGTGCGTGGCTGGGGGATAGTGAGGACCCATACGACGATACACCTCCCATCGAGGACAGCTTGTCTTTCGCTTTGGGCAGCCTGGCACATGAGTCAATACATGCTGCAGTGCCTGCGCAACAACAGCTGAGTTGCGGGTATTGTATCACCAGTGCAGATTACTGGGTGGCCACCCTGCTGGATCTCCGCTACAAGGACAACGTGCCATCATTGCTTTCATCACTGACGAGGGATTGAAAAATGTAGGAATACAATGTGCCCATATAATATTTGCATTGCTAAGCGTTGACAAATGCTATCGCACAGCCCGAGCAACCAGTTCACATTGAGTTGAGTGTGAGAGCGCGGTCTGCCTATAACCCACGGTGACATCATTTCCAGGCTACGCGGTAACATTTGTCACAGCTCAGCAATGCAACCAGATGTAGCAGAGTTGAGGATCATCATGGGACACAGGGCCGGCGTCAGCACCCGGCACACCCGGGCAAGTGCCGGGGCCCTGAGCAGGCGGGGGGGCCCACTCGCCGTCTGGCACCCCGGCGCCCGTTAGCGGTGTCAGCGCCGCCACTGGGCCCCCCCCGCTTGCTCAGGGCCCCGGCTGCGGCCGGCTCAATACTCACCTCTCCCCGTGCTTCCGCTGCCGCAGCTCCGCCTCCAGGCTCCAGGGGGCGCCTGCAGGACGCCGGCGCTTCCTCTCACAGCAGCGCCGCTGACTGACGTCATCATTCAGCGGCCGGCTGCGGCAGTGAGTGCGCGGACGCCGGACAGGTGAGGTGTGTGTGTGTCTGTGTATGTGTCTCTGTGTGTATGTAGTGCGATGCTTTGTGTGTGTGTCTGCTGTATGTGTGATGGTGGTGGGGGGAGGGCAGTGATGATGATGATGGGGAGGCAATGATGATTGATGATGATGGGCAGGCAATGATATTGCTGTGGAGACAATGATGATTATGGGCAGGCATTGATGATGATGGGCAGCAGTGAAGATGATGGGCAGGCAGTGATGATGATGGGCAGGCAATGATATTGATGGGAGGCAATGATGATTATGGACAGGCATTGATGATGATGGGCAGGCAGTGATGATGATGGGCAGGCAGTGAGATGATGGGCAGGAAGTGATGATGATGGGCAGGCAATGATATTGATGGGGAGGCAATGATGATGATGGGCAGGCAATGATATTGATGGGGAGGCAATGATGATTATGGGCAGGCATTGATGATGATGGCAGGCAGTGATGATGATGGGGAGGCGATGATGATGATGGGGAGGCAATGATGATGATGGGGAGGAGATGATGATAATGGGCAGGCAATGATGATGATGGGCAGGCAATGATGATGATAATGGGCAGGCAATGATGATGATGGGAGTCTTTCCACGGCGCCCTTTCCTGAGCCGTAACAGTGCAGAACGCAGCCCAGTGCAGAGGAGAGCTCCATATTTTGTATGGAGCTTTATATGGGAACCAGTATCCTGTATGGAGCATTATATAGGGGATGGAGGGGTGACATCCTGCATGGGGTATTATATGGGTGATGAGGAGGAGACTGTGGTGCCCATAATATTGTATGGAGGACTGTACTGTCCAGTCTATACTGTGCACTGTGAGGATTTGGCGGTTTTTGAGCTATTGTACAATTTACAATAGCTATCAGTCGTAATGGAAGAAGAGAAGTGTTTGGCGTTGTGCTACACCCATATTTCTCTGCAGTATCTGTGCATCTGTGTTAAAGGGGCCCACTGAGACTCTTTCGCCCGGGGCCCATGAAAACCTGGAGCCGGCCCTGATGGGACATCATCATTATGGATTATCGGCGGAAAGGTGAATATAACTTTGTTTTGTTTTTTTTTTACATTAATAAATGGGTAAAAGAGGATTATTCTGGGGAAATGTTTTGTTCAATTAAAGGACTTTTTCTGTGTGAGTCTCTCTTACTTTTCATTGCAAGCTTAGTAATGGGGTGTCTTGTAGATGCCTCTCCCTTACTAACCCCTGGGCTTGGTGTCAGCAGACATAAAACAACTGACATCAACCCCAAAACTATTACCCCACTTGCCACAACACCAGGGCAAGTGGGAAGAGTTGGGCAAACTGCCAGAATTGGAGCATCTAATGAATGCACATTTTATGGGGCGGCTGCAGGCTGCTATTTTTAGGCTGGGGAGGACCAATATCCATGGCCCTTTCCCAGTCTGAGAATACCAAGCCTCAGCTGTCTGCTTTAGCTTGGCAGTTCAAAAATAGGGGGAACCCCATGTTTTGTTTTTTTTAAATAATTACGGTGTGGGGACCCCTCTATTTTTGATAACCAGCCAAGATAAATCTGACAGCTGAGGACTGCAGCACGCAGCTGTCAGCTTTACCTGCGCTGGTTAGCAAAAATAGAGGGGACCCCTCATGTTTTTACTTTTATTTATTACCTAAATACATGTACTGAAAAATACACATACACTGCACTAATTACTTCACTGACTACTACTATGGACAGGCACCGACTGGTGAATACGCTCATCAGCGTCCCCTCTGATATCCCCTCACGGCTATCAGCTATACCAGGCTTATGCTGAAGAGAGTAGCACTCATCATCCGACGCCTGATGGGCGGGAACCTTTTCACTGCCGGTCACAACTGCTGGCTCACACGCAGCACTGTGACTGGTAGTAACACCGATCGTAGTTGGTGTTTCTAACTTTGAATTCCCATCCAACACCTTTGGGATGAACTAGACTGGAGATTGTGAGCCTGGCCTCTCCTCCAACATCAGGGTCTGACCTCACAAATGCTCTTCGGTATGAAGAGGAAAAATTCCCAGACAAATCCCAAAAATTTTGTAAAAAGTCTTCCTAAAATAGAAGCTGGAAACCAACTCCATAATAATTGCTATGGATGTAGAATGGGAGATCATAAAAATTTCCAATAGATCTAATGTGGAGGAGGTCTGATACTTTTGTCCATAGAGTTTAGTTTATCGGTCTTTGGGGAATAAGGAGCTGAACCAACAACCGGTGTCTACAAGTAGCCCTCAAGGCGAGTCCATTAATTATATGTTGAGCTCTTGTCTTTAAACCCTTACTTGCTATTTTTAATTTTCGGTGCAGTTGATTGCTTTTAAGAATTAATGAATTAATAAAAGGAGCCTAATTTAATCTTTTAAATACAGAAGTGAATATATCCTTTATAGGAAAGTGCCCATGTCTGGCCATATAATGATATGCAAATGGATGAAAACCACCTCTTAAGCCCAGCTTGACCTCTCCACTTCAGTATTAATTGAAATTTGAATTTACCTCCGCTCCTCGTAAGGCTCTAATTCTTGCAGTCAACTTGGGGATGCCACGAGGAATCTCACGACTCAGCATTTAAACAAATCAGCCTCCTCTCACCAGCTAAACACTTAGAAAGGTGTCAGAAAGTGTTAGGATTCCCGATACGGAGATGTCCCACTATAAGAGAATCAGCAGTTCTTTCATGAAATTCATGTGATAGCACCAATTAGAGCTAGCGGTGCCGTGTGCTACGAGGAGGCATGTCATGTCAGGAATGGTAAGAGTCTGTGATCACGCCGGATCAACATTTACAGAAAGTGCCAGCCTTTGATATGAAGGAGAGGCAACATTTCTTGAAATGGGATTTTGTTGACAGTGGCCTAAGGCGTCTCCAGATGAGGGACATCAGAATGATTTCATATCTTATTTCATCTTTTTTTTATGTGCCTGGTCAGTGAGATGTGGCTAGTGGTAATCCGACGGTGCAGCCAAGTTTACTTTCACAAAGCCGATTGAGAAAAAAGCTGGCAGCATTTTGGCGCTCACTTTTGCGGTGGCTTCACCACCATTCGTCATTCCTTACATCTTCTATTAAGAGAGTGTATCACATGCTACTTCTTTTAACAAAAGACTGAACATGTGCACAACGATGCTGTTTTGACATTGGTGTTCATTATGTCCATTTTTTTTAGTTGGTTTCGCCGTGCCTTTTCAGGTGGATTCCTCCCTCCCGGAAAAAGACGTTTTGTGCTTGGAAACATTAATAATATGATTTTTTAAAATGTATTAATACAAAAACATTTAAGTAGAATTAAAATATGTTTTTAGAGTGGCAAATTAATAAGTGAAAAAAAATATATAAAAATCGGCATCACTGTACTTGAAAAAAAGTTGTTGAACCAACAGCGAGCGCCACAAAAATAAAAATCAAATAACCGTAGCAGAATTGCTTTTATTTTCTTCTGAAAAAAACAAACAAAAAGTTATGACCTGCAGAATAAATCTAAAACCAAGCATTATGATACAAAATGGTGCAAAAGTCAACATGTAAATGTAATTTTTAATTATTTTCTAGAAATACAGTATTTGTCTGATCAATAACACCATATTGTAACCTGTTATGTTTCGGTAGCTGAGGAGTGCAGGTAAAAAAGGCAATACACCAGAGCAGTTGGAATCTATGAGATTGCAGTACCCTGACTAACCACCGCAACTAGAGGCAGCCGTGGAGCGTTCCTACGTTGGTCCTAGACGCCTCGTCACAGCCTGAGAAACTAACTATACCTAAAGATAGAAAGAGGAAAGCTATCTGCCCCGGAGCAGAACCCCAAAGATAATAGAAAGCCCCCAAACATGTAATGGTGGTTATACAAGAAGAAATACTGACACAGACAGAAAATAGTATGAGCAAACGTTGGGGCCCAAACTAACTAAATAGAAAAGGATAGGAAGGGCACTTACTGCAATCCCAGAAAACCCTGAAAAGCACCAACTCTACTAATTTCAAAAACACCTGAGATCACACGACCTCCACCACCTAAATTAGTTCTCTGGTGTAACAAAATCAAAACAGCAGCCACTGAAAAAACTGGAAAAAGCAAATGTACAAACATCAGTGGCTGAACTAAACTGAGAGGGCAAAAGTCCCCGGAGGGGACCCTGAAGGCCCCCACAGAAGTGCAGGACAAAATGCAAAAATCAAGCACAAAAACAAAAAGAAGAAAATGTCTTATCTGATAGCAGGAGATGAAGACACGACACAGCAGGCTACAAGGGAAACAGGAATCTAGGATAGAGACCAGAACAATTGGTCACCGGCAACCCTGATGGGAAGGTGACTCCCTTATATAAGACCAGTCAGTAACACCTGATTCCCAATCCTCACAATCTTCACAATCTTCACTGGACAGACCAGTACCGCTTGTAACCACCAGAGGGAGCCTCTGCTCAGAACTCATCTCAAGCCCATTCACAACAGTAACCACCATCAATGTGAAATCGGTGGGGGTCTGATCCAATCAGCTGTTATTTGTTCAGGCAACGGCTGGATGTGGACACCTGGAATGAAGCTGCAGAGCACAGCTCCACTCCATACGTAGCAGCCGCTGCCATGTACTGAAGAGCAACTCCACCCTTTTGAATAGGGGCAGTTTTGCAGCACTTGGCAGCCACCACTACACGTAGAGTTGAGCTGCATTTTTCACCTCTGTTCCATATACATGTGGCCACTGTCAGAGCTGATCGAAGTGGGTACTGGGTGGTGGGCTCTCACTAACCTCAAATTCAATGTAGGTCATCAATATGGTATGATCGGACAACCCCTTTAACCCTACAATGCTTTTAACGTAGAATAAGTCCTATATGACTGTTCCATTTTTGGTCTCTTGGTCTCGTGTTGGCATGACTATTTTCCTATTGTCCAGGTGTTAATTATTATTATTATTATTATTCATTTATATAGAGCCATTTATTCCATAATTAGCCTAAAATGCCAGCGGTGGGGTCACCAATATTACCACCGTTCTATATACCATGCTCTTTTTATACTTTAGTTCTAGTTCAAGAATAGAAAGTATTGGTTTTAAAACTAAAATGTGATTGCAGTTAAAACATAAATAAAGAAAAAAAATGTGAAAAAATGTTAATATAAAAGTTGAGACAAAAAAAATATGGTTGTAAATCAGGAGGTAAAAATGTCAGCAAAAATATAAAAGGCAAAGTATTTAAAGGCGATAAAAATGTTATTTAAATGTCAACCTGTACGTAAGTTTACCATTTACTGTGTTTGCAGGATTTCTCCGTCTTAATCCTTTGTACCGGATGAACACGTCATTTGTCTGTATATGAACGGCTTCATGTTTTCCTCAAAAATGTTCAGACATAAAAAGTCCAAAGGTTTTGAGTGAGAGATAAATATAAATGTTGATTAAAATCTGCAATGACTTAACAAATCTTATCTGCACACATTAGTAAATAGACAGTGGCGTAACTGGAGTCCGATGGACCCTGATGCAAAATTTGGACCTGGGCCCCCACCTACATGTTCATCAAATGTATTGGTCCTTGTAAGGTTCCAAATCCCGTGAAGACATATGTGTTCACCCCCCATCCTGAGCTCCTTTATTACTCATTTCTCCCATCCAGGGCCCCTTCCTGGTATAATATCCCCCATCCTGGATCTCTTCCTGATGTAATGTCTCACATCCTTGGCCCCTTCTAGGTATAATGTCCTCCATCCTGGGCCTTTTATTTGCATAATATTCCCCATCCTGAGCCCCTTCCAGTAATAATGTCCCCTATCCTGGACAACTTCCAGTAATAATGTTCCCCATCTTGGTATAATGTCCTCCATCCTGGGCCCCTTCCTGGTATAATGTCCTCCATATTAGGCAACTTCCTGGCATAATGTCCTCCATCTTGGGTCACTTCCTGGTATAATGTCCTCCATCCTGTACCCCTTCCTGGTATAATGTCCTCCATCTTTGGTCACTTCCTGGCATAATGTCCTCCATCCTGGGCCCTTTCCTGGTATAATGTCCTCCATCCTGGGCCCCTTACTGGTATAATTTCCTCCATATTGGGCCACTTCCTGGCATAATGTCCTCCATCTTGGGCCACTTCCTGGTATAATGTCCTCCATCTTGGGCCACTTCCTAGCATAATGTCCTCCATCTTGGGCCACTTCCTGGTATAATGTCCTCCATCTTGGGCCACTTCCTGGCATAATGTCTTCCATCCTGAGTCCCCTGTAATAATGTCCATTCTACGGCTCTTTTCTAGATTTCAGCGTGCAAACGACGGGCAAAGCATAACATCACTGCCATGCACCACCAGTGAAGGGCACGCCAAATCCAGCTGCCAGTCTCTGATTGGCTATCTGCGTGTATTGCAGTGCAGAGAGCGCCACAATAAGTTTCAGGTGAATGTGCATCCTCAGACGCACATCCAGCTGAAATAGCCGTTGTTGTCGGCAGACCCCCCCAACATGGGCTTAGTAGCGGTTACACCCTCTATGACCGAGATCATTATGCCCCTGTAAATAGATCTCTTAGTGTGGATGGTGTACTAACTTTAACTCCTTAGAGTTGCAGGAAATTTTTGTTTTTTTCCTCCACTCCTGCCATAATCTTTTGTATTGCTCATTAGACATAGCTGTATGAAGTCTTGTTTTTTATGGGACAAATTGTAGTTATCAAGGATACTCTTCACTTTATCATACAATGTACAAAAAAAGAGAAAAAAATAAAATTCCAGCTTGGGTGGAATTTAACAGAAGAAAAAATAAAACAGCAATTCCACTGTTATTTTTTTTTATTTTGTTTCTGTGGATATGATCCATGACCTGAGTGAATTCCTGCACCCGGCAGCCCGTCTTTCAATCCTGGTCTCAGCTTCTCAATTACTCTACCTGACCTTCTGTAACCATCTATCATGCGTCTGTGTTTGAACCCTTGAGCCTGTGCTTTGTGGTCGGCTTCTCTATCTGCTTAGCCACCCTTTCTCCAGATATTTATAGTCTGTTATCCTGGTTTTAGTCTTTTTAGGTTAACAGGTGTTTTCATGTATTCATTTGTCTGCCCTATCACCTCTCGGGTGCGCTTATATATACTTTTTCCCTGATGGCATTTCCTGCTGGTGGTAGTCTCGTTTTTAATTTTGTGGTTTGTTTTAACTCAGTCTGGAATCTCTTTCTATCTCAGCACTCCTTCCCTTCTATGGGTAAATTGTACTCTGCTCTGCCCTCCGATTTCTAAGGAGGAATGTGAAGCCCTTGACTGCAGCATTGGTCTGAGCTGCCATCGTTTAGTCTGTTGTTGGGGCTATTCCAGCCCATGTAGGCTCCTCTAGGGACTGAATCTTTAGTCTGTGCAGTTTTCTAGTGTTTTACCTATTTTCCTGTGTGAGTTGTTACACAATCATAACACCTTCTACCAAGGCTGTGTCTGATCATCTTTGTGCCCCGATCTTGACCTTGACACCTACACATCTACCTCTCCATTACAAACCAAATCCTCCATGAGGGCAACGACCTGTGAGTAAATCATTAGACTGCTCCTTCCCCATTCTCTGAAGAACCAATATCAACCTGCTAATTGATACCTTTGCAGAACTGTGGGGTCCTACTCAAGAGAAAGACCAACATCCTATAAAATTAGATTCCTAAATCAATAATAATAATAATTTTATTTCTATAGCGCCGACATATTCCGCATCACTTTACATTTTAGAGGGGACTTGTACAGACAATAGACACATAGATCAAAACAGATCCCAAGAGGAATGAGGGCCCAGCTCGCAAGCTTACAATCTATGAGGAAAAGGGGAGACACGAAAGGTGGATGGTAACAATTGCTTTCGTTGTTCGGACCAGCCAAAGTGTAAGAATCGGGTGTTCATGTAATGCTGCATGAACCGGTTATCAGCTTAAGTTAAGTATGTAACAGTACAGACACAAGAGGGCTATTAAATGCATAAAGCATGTGAGAACATGATGCGAGGAACCTGGTTATGGTAAAAGATTTTGAATGGGCAACACAGGGATAGTTAGGTTAATGCTTTGAGGCGGTATGCCAGTCTGAACAAATGCGTTTTTAGGGCACACCTAAAACTGTGGGGATTAATGGTATTAACTTGGGTAGTGAATTCCAAAGAATTGGCGCAGCACGTGAGAAGTCTTGGAGACGGGAGTGGGAGGTTCTGATTATTGAGGATGCTAACCTCAGGTCATTGGCAGAACGAAGGGCACAGGTAGGGTGGTAGACTGAGACGAGGGAGGAGATGTAGGGTGGTGCTGAGCCATGGAGTGTTTTGTGGGTGAGGGTAATAAATTTGTAATGGATTCTGGAGTGGATGGGTAACCAGTGTAATGACTGGCACAAGGTTCAACATTCAACTCTTCAGCTTTAAAGACCAAACTACAAACCAAACTACAGGTGCACACGTGCTTTGCATCATACTTGTAAGACAGGCGATGTTGAAATATCACCATTTAGATCCTTGCACATTGAGAGGTGGATGCGTCCAAGGAGAAGATGGGCTTGCTTGGCATTTTAGGCACCTGAAAAGATAAATCTAGGCATCATGGACCCTCATTATAATGTCCATATGCCTTAAAACCGCATATGCCTTCATTATACAACCCTTTAAGATATAAGGGGACCATATACTGCCTGTATAAATAGAACATAAACATATAATGAAAGGATTTCCTGATTTTAATACCTATAATATCACATGACACAAGCCGTCGGTTTCGGCTCATTAGCTCATTTTGCATTTTTACAATTGCTCATATTTCTTGGTTTATTGGATTTTGCCTGTTGATACTGAGTTTATATATTTTAAATAGTATCGATTATGTGATGACGATGATTCTAAATCATAGAATATTCTCTCTTAACCTTATTTATTAGTTAGAGGCTCCAGGCTCCATATTGATTGCTTTCTTATTTAGATGATTTATATGTTTAATGAGTAGGAATGTAAGTTATTCTCTGCTGTTTTCTGTTTCCTTTTTATCATTGGAGGATTTCATTTTCGAAAACGCATTTTGTGGCTCTTCTGCTTTGGTTTTCCTTGGACTATTGTAGCTCATGATCATCCATTCTAATCTGTCATAAATCCTGGTAACTGAGACGAGTGATCCAAAATGTTTTTTTGTGTGATCCTTCACCCCTTAGAATTGGCCCATAAATTACGCCTTAGGCTAAGTAGTTAAAATTAATCAATAGCTCTACAAAAAGTCACAGGTGGATCATGGAGCAGCTCAGACAAGTGGTGCTGGTGCAGCAGGAAAAAGGAGTAACTATAGATAAGATGCTGAAAGGATGTAGCAGAGCTAGATTAGTAATGAATGGTGTAGCAGAGCTGAATCGGCAAAGATTGGTGTTTCAGAGCTAGATAAGAAATGACTGGTGTGACAAAGATGGATCAGTGATGACTAGTGTAGCAGAGCCAGACTTGACGTGGCGGGATGGCTTGTACATTCTTTTGATCAAAATTATGTTTACTAAATACCCTTATTATTATTACTACCTTCATGCATTTTTTGCAAAAAAAATTTTTTTATTTTATTTTAGGATATTTGTGTCTTGTTTTTTTGGTTTTCTCTGTGTAATGGTCATGTGTTAATATGCTTTATATTTTGCATGCACATTAACTTACTTTTTCAGCTCAGACCTAGTTTTTCATAGAGATAATTGGTGTAGCAGAGCTGAATCAATGAAGAGGTGCAGCAGAGCTGGATCAGCAGTGACTGGTTTATCAAAGCGGGATCAGCACTAACTAACTAACCCAATATCTTCCTTCACGTAATCTTCGATCCTCCCAAGACCTCCTACTATCCTCCACACTTATTCGTTCCTCACACAACCGCCTCCAAGACTTCTCCCGAATATCCCCCATGCTCTGGAATTCCACACCTCAACATGTAGATTATCCACCACCCATGGATCTTTCAGACGGAACCTGAAAACCCATCTCTTCAGGAAAGCTTACAGCCTGCAATAACCATTCTGCCGCCTCGCCACCATCCGAGCTTCCGCCTTGCCACCACCACCCGAGCTGCCGCCTCGCCGCCACCACCTGAGCTTCCGCCTCGCCACCACCATCCGAGCTTCCGCCTCGCCACCACTACCCTAGCTGCCGCCTCGCCACCATCACCCGAGCTGCCGCCTCGCCACCATCACCCGAGCTTCCGCCTCGCCACCATCACCCGAGCTGCCACCTCGCCACCATCACCCGAGCTTCCGCCTTGCCACCACCACCCGAGCTGCCGCCTCGCCGCCACCACCCGAGCTTCCGTCTCGCCACCACCCGAGCTGCCGCCTCGCCGCCACCACCTGAGCTTCCACCTCGCCACCATCACCCGAGCTGCCGCCTCGCCGCCACCACCCGAGCTGCCGCCTCGCCGCCACCACCCGAGCTTCCGTCTCGCCACCACCACCGAGCTGCCGCCTTGCCGCCACCACCTGAGCTTCCGCCTCGCCACCACCACCCAAGCTTCCACCTCGCCACCACTACCCTAGCCGCCGCCTCCACCCGAGCTGCCGCCTCGCCGCCACCACCTGAGCTTCTGCCTCGCCACCACCACCCGAGCTTCCGCCTCGCCACCACTACCCTAGCTGCCGCCTCCACCCGAGCTGCCGCCTCGCCACCACCACCCAAGCTGCCGCCACCACCCGAGCTGCCGCCACCACCAGAGCTGCCGCCACCACCAGAGCTGCCGCCACGCCGCCAGCACCAGACCTGCCGCCTCGCCGCCATCACCAGAGCTGCTGCCTCGCCGCCACCACCACCAGAGCTGCCGCACCCCCCGACCTTCTGTGTCTTCCCCATTATCCCGTAGAATGTAAGTCCGCAAGGACAGGGTCCTCTCCCCTCTGTACCAGTCTGTCATTGTAAATTTGTTTACTGTAAACGATATCTATAACTTTGTATGTAACCCCTTCTCATGTACAGCACCATGGAATTAATGGTGCTTGAATAATAAAATATAATATATAATAATAATAATAACTGGTGTAGCAGAGCTGAATCAGTGAAGATTGATGTAGCAGAGAGAGATCAGTAATGACTGGTGTGTCAAAGATGGATCAGCGATGGCTTGTGTAGCAGAGCTGGATCAGCACTGACTGGTGTAGCAGAGCTGGATCAGTGATGACAAGTGTAGCTGGGTCAGATTAAAGATAATTGGTGTAGCAGAGCTGCATCAAAGAAGAAGGAGGAGTGTCAGCAGAGCTGCGATCAGCACTAATTGGTGTAGCAGAGCTGGATCAGCACTAATTGGTGTAGCAGAGCTGGATCAGCACTAATTGGTGTAGCAGAGCTGGATCAGCACTGGCTGATGTAACAGAGCTGGATCAGCGATGACTGGTGTAGCAGAGTCAGATTAGCAATAATTGTTAGTGTAGCTGAGCTGAATCAGTGAAGAGTGGTGTAGCAGAGCTGGATCAGCAATGATTAGTTTATCAAAGCGGAATCAGCACTACGTTTCGCAGCAGAGCTGGATCAGCATAGACTGGTGTAGAGGAGCTGAACCAGCGAAGCAGCAGAATTGTTCCCATAATGTAGCGGTGTTGGATCCACGGAGTAGCAGTGCTGTACAGAATAATTTGATGCAGCAGTGCTGAAACCATGGAATAAGTTTTACATTGTGGTTTTATGAAGCTGGAACCATGATGGTCAGAAGAGCAGTGAGATCTATAGTCCGTGGCTGCTCTGTCCCTGTTTAGAGGAACCAGCATACATAGCTAATTTCTAAGATTAAGCCAAGTTCCTCTTAAATCTCCTACTAGACTGCACGTAAATGTTACATTTGGAATTAACCAGCTTTCATAACTATTTAAGGGGCAGCGATTATTTCTGCCCAGGGTAACATTTCATACTGCCTGGAGCTCTTTCTTTATGCCAGGATTGGGTTATATATGACTATCTTGAAGAGGCTATAAAAAAAATCAATCACGCAATGCATCAAATAAAAGCATCTGTGCTAAAAGATACACAAAATAAAGCAAATATGGATTTTCTCCGAAGTCACATAAATATCCAAATGTCCCGGTCAGCGTTCAAGAAAGAGAACTGGCGATAAAGTATGGATGGACCGGTGGGGGGTACATTCACCATGCCTGACAATCAGATACTCTCAGTGTCCCATAACCCACAACCGCTGTACAGCACCATGTATAATGTATAAACTACAGTATATTAACCTCATCACCCCCTGAGACCACAAGATATATTAAGTATTAACCACTAAGCCATCAGGAGTATGACAGCAATACTATCAATCACTCATAAAACAACCTATGTCGAATGTTTAGAGCTTGTAAATAAGAAAAAAAATGTCACAGGTGATGTCTTCTCTAACTGGAATCGACCACTTTTCCATTTTTTTAATCCAGATCTAGACCGCCATGACGATGTTGAGATCGCAGGAACGCGGGATGTCGCCACGGACAGGAGACAGATCAAGAGTTAAAATATTTATTAAACAAGGAATGTACTCCATGTAGGGAGTGAGTGATTGTAGGGTGATGGTAAGGAATGGGGCAGAACTAGGAGAGTGAAAGAGTAGGTCAGGGACGAAGGTACGTTCAGTAATAAGGCTTATTAGGTTAGTGGTTCCTGATATACAATTGGCCACTAGGGCAGGAAGGAATAATTGACATGTCCCCACCCATTATCCCAAAATGTTCATACTTACAACTCTGCTGCAGCAGTGTAATCATCTATGAAAGCAGTTTGCCTATTAACCATTTGTTTGCTGCAACCATACAACTCTGCTATTACCATTTGTCTGCTGCAAATAGCAGATTGATGATACAGTATATCTATTGTTCCCATATATATTCATTCATACATTTAAGTTTGCTATGTTCTGGTGTCTCCTCCACTTGTTTGTCTGCTGCCCTGCCTAGTTTTTACTGATCCATGTGCTGTCCGCCTTGAGTCCATGCTACTCACCCTGATCTATTGCTTAGAGAATCTACCTCACCAGGTGAACCCTTAACGATCTTATTTTTAAGAAGATCTTAAAGAATTCCAAATTGAATAACGAAATCGTGTGTTTCATACATTTCAAGCCCTCCTCACGGTAACCTTGCTGAGATAAGTAGGTGACTACGTTTTATCTTATGTGCACAGTTCAATTATCGTCAAGAGAGCTTGTTATCGAGGGCATCGTAGCAGTAATTGAACCATGTATATGAGCCTTAAGAAAACGAGAGAATAGAGGTCTCCAAAGCTTTGGCACATGCTGTCTAGCGTACCTGCAAGGTTTTAGAAAGATGTCTCATGCTTAATCCAAGTTTCTAGAAGCTTAGAAGTAATTTTTGATAAGACGGAATTTAAACTTGAAGATTCTAAATTAGGAACAAGCTGAATGTTCAGCTAAGATTTCAATTTATATAATCCTGAAATTGGGAATATGGTGAGGTTGGATCTTCTTTAATATGACTGCAGGCAGCAGCAAGACGAAGCGGAGCAGCAGAGATATTTTTGACAGTTGAATTATTAGGAATATAGATTCATAGTAAATTTCTCTGATGTATTTTTTAATGTGAAGAAAATCTAAGTAATGAGCAAGAATATTTGACAGAGCAGCATTTGACACATACATATATATATTCTACTTGCATATAAACTCTATACATACAGTGTGTGCGTCGGAAAAGTATATGCTCCCTCATATCAAGGTGACCGACATGCTTGTTTGGTTTGGTCTTTCACCAAGGCTGAGAATATGGTGTGGGATCTTCCCAAAAATCAGTAGAACTAGCAGCTTGTTGGGCCCTTCCAAAAAACTTGGAAGGGATACACTTAGTAAGCTAAGGGGTCCAGTGGGATGCCTTCAAATGGCCAGCTCAATGCTCTTAATTCTAAGTTCTTAATTCAATGCTCTACATTCTAATGTAAAATCGGTATCTACTAATTCAGTACATTTCCTCATTCTTGTTTTGCCTTCAGAAACTATATGCTTGGGAAGTGATTTAGTACCCATTAAAATGAGGATGACCAAAGTTATAGACCCCCTTGGGGTCTTGGACTGCACTAATGAGTGAGAAACCCTTGAACTCCCTAATATTCACCATTTATCCGTTGTACAGTGGCATGTAAATGTTTTGGCACCCCTGGTGAAAATTACTGAAGGCCTAGGGTTATGTAAAAATTACAAAAAGGAAAATGGGCAAATGCAAAAGCATGGTTAGTACCTAGTAGCACCCAATTTTGAAAGTTTCACAGCTTGAAAACGCTTTTTGTAGCCAGACAAGTATCTTTCAATTCTTGTTTGAGGAATTTTCATGCATTCTTCCTTGGAAAATTGTTGGGTAAATAAGGGGAGCGTGAGGACCATTGTAAAACCTTCAGCTTGCGCCTTTTGAGGTCGCCTGTTGGGATTTTGACATGTGTTTAGGATCATTATCCATTCATAGAAGCCATCTTCTTTTCAACTTCAGTTTTTTACAGATGGTGTTATGTTTGCATCAAGAAATTGTTGAAATTTAATTGACTCTATTCTTCCCTCTACCTGTGAAATGTTCCCTGTGTCATTGGTTGTAACACAACCCAAAACATGATTGATCCACCCCCATGCTTAATGGTTGGCGAGATGTTCTTTTCC
The DNA here is from genome assembly GCA_033576555.1 of Oophaga sylvatica. NCBI lineage: Eukaryota > Metazoa > Chordata > Amphibia > Anura > Dendrobatidae > Oophaga > Oophaga sylvatica. The sequence goes on from JARQOD010000004.1 coordinate 20,447,394, forward strand.
TGAAATTCTGTGCCCTTTTTTCTCCACACATACATTTGATCATTGTGGCCAAAGAGTTCTTATTTAACTTCATTGGTTTACAGGATTTGTTTCCAAAATATATCAGGCTTGTTTATATTTTCTTTTGCAGACTTCTGACGCTGAATTTTATGGTGAGGAAGCATTAGAGGTTTTTTTTGATGACTCTTCCATGAAGGCCATATTTGTGCAGGTGTCTCTGAACAGTAGAACAATGTGCCTGTTGTGAATGGACTTGAAATGAGTTCTGAGCAGAGGCTCCCTCTGGTGGTTACAAGCGGTACTGGACTGTCCAGTGAAGATTGTGAGGATTGGGAATCAGGTGTTACTGACTGGTCTTATTTAAGGGAGTCGCCTTCCCATCAGGGTTGCCGGTGAACAATTGTTCTGGTCTCAATCCTTGATTCCTGTTTCCTTTGTAGCCTGCTGTGTCGTGTCTGCATCTCCTGCTAACAGATAAGACTTTTTCTTCTTTTTGTTTTTGTGCTTGATTTTTGCATTTTGTCCTGCACTTCTGTGGGGGCCTTCGGGTCCCCTCCGGGGGCTTTTGCCCTCTCAGTTTAGTTCAGCCACTTATGTTTTGTACATTTGCTTTTTCCAGTTTTTTCAGTGGCTGCTGTTTTGATTTTGTTACACCAGAGAACTAATTTAGGTGGTAGAGGTCGTGTGATCTCAGGTGTTTTTGAAATTAGTAGAGTTGGCGCTTTTCAGGGTTTTTTGATTGCAGTAAGTGCCCTTCCTATCCTTTTCTATTTAGATAGTTTGGGCCCCAACGTTTGCTCATACTATTTTCTGTCTGTGTCAGTATTTCTTCTTGTCTAACCGCATTACATGTTTGGGGGCTTTCTATGTTCTTTGGGGATCTGCTCCGGGGCAGATAGCTTTCCTCTTTCTATCTTTAGGTATAGTTAGTTTCTCAGGCTGTGACGAGGCGTCTAGGACCAACGTAGGAACGCTCCACGGCTGCCTCTAGTTGTGGTGGTTAGTCAGGGTACTGCAATCTCATAGATTCCAACTGCTCTGGTGTATTGCCTTTTTTACCTGCACTCCTCAGCTACCAAATCATAACAGTGCCGCAATACCAGAGTCTGCTAAATCTTTCTGAAAGTCTTGTGTATTCAAGCCGGGGCTCTGAGTTTCCTCTTTAGCAATCCTAAGAACAGCTCTCATTGAAATTTAGCTTGGTCTTCCAGACCTTATCTTGACCTCCACTGTTCCTGGTAATTGCCATTTCTTCATTACATTTCGAACTGAGGAAAGGGAAACTTGAAAACACTTCGCTATCTTCTTATAGCCTTCTACTGCTTTGTGGGTCTCCACTATTTTAATTCTCAGAGTACTAGGCAGCTGCTTAAAAGAACCCATGGCTGCTGTTTTTGTCACAAGGTTAGAGGAGGGTGGATTTTTATAAAGCTTGGGAAGTTTGCATCACCTGACCTTTCCTAACGATGATATTAAACAAGCCATAACCCAAACAGGCTAATTAAGGTCTGAAACTTTGGTCAAAGTTATCTGAGCACACAAATCTCCTAGGGTGCACAAACTTTTGCATTGTCCCATTTTCCTATTTGTAATTTTTAAAATGTAAAAAAATTACAATTTATATATTTTTTTGCCTAAAATACAAAGGAAATGTATTCTCTTTAACTTTAGGCCTTTTAGAGATCATTTCATCAACTTGCTTAACTGTTCACAATAACAGTAATTTTAACCAGGGGTGCCCAAACTTTTACATGACAATGTACATGAATGTAAGCTTTGCTGAAGGGCTTCCTAAGATATAGATTAGTTACAATTGATGGAAGCCTAAATATATGAACAAAACAAGATCCCAGAAACGTAGTCAGGCAAGCTGATGACTGGGCAGACAGAGCTTATGCAATACACTAGTCAAGCAGAATGTTACAGAAAATTTTAAAGAAAGAGTTAACTCACTAACATTAGAAGTCCGATGCACAGAGACCGGCAGTGCCGCAGGAAAAATGAAGAACAAGGATTCCAGCATTTATTAGATAAGTATTAAAAACAGTTATGTAGAAAAAAATATATAGATAGGAAAAAATATGTCACAACCACCCTGGGGAGACATTACGGGCAAACGCGTTTCAAGCAGAAGTCTTTAATCATTGCATTCAAAGAAAAGTGGAGTAGATTGTCGTTTTATGTCTCATCCTGTTAGGACACATGACCAGCAAGCTCCAATCTGAGAAAAAGTTAAAAACAGAAATAAGTAAGAAATGTAAGAAAAAAAATTAATAGCAATGTTAAGGTTTGCATTGCATTCATAAAGGTAAAATCAGATCCCAAATGGCAACCTAGTATTTAACTTGTAGATCCACCATGATTCCCGATTAAGTAACTTTCTTCTATGATGTCCTCCTTTATAGAGATTATTAACCTGTTCTAAGACCTGTGATAATGCAAGAAGAGGTGTCTCCATTATGTTCAATGGAAAAATGTTTTGAGGCTGCGAAACATTTAGATGTGAGCCTATTTTTGGCATCATACAAATGGCGACCTGATGTGTGTTTTTAAAGAACTTGTTGTGCAGCCCACATATTGTATATCACAAATATTACAGGTAATAAAGCAGATTACAAAACATAAATTGCAATTAATGAAATTATTGATGCCATCTACTTTTTTAGTGGCTGGGGACATAAATATAGTAGTATTTTCTGTGTGCCTGCAACAAGTGCAGACCGTATCACCGCATTTGTAAAATTTGTCATTTTTTCTGAAAGGTACAACTGAGACCCCTGTGATTGGATCATTTGTTAGTGTAATATCTAATAAACCTATATTTTTATCTTCAATGTTATGAGTAAATTTTACATTCATATCAGTGTTATTAAGATATTGAACGAATTTCAATGCTGACTCTCTGGTACCATCCCATATCAGGAGGAGGTCGTCTATATATCTTCCGTACCAACTGATATGGAAAGAAAATGGGTTTGAATCAGAAAACAAACATAGTTCTTCTCACCTGGATATATAAATGTTTGCTACAGATGGTGAGAAACCAACCCCCATGTAAGCACCCTGTTTTTGGAGATAAAAAGTCCCATTAAGGGAAAAATAATTATGGTGCAACAAAAAATCCAAGATTATGAAAATAAATTCTTGAATTTCAGTGGGATAATTACTGTAAGTGTATAAATGGTAAATTAACACTGATACTGCATGGTCATGTGAAATACTGGGGTAGAACCTGATGACATCACAGGTTAACCATATACAGGTTTTGGGCCTAATGCTATTGTCCATGTTTTGTGTCCCGAATCTAGCTAGGGAGACTGACTAAAAGCTGCAGTTATAAATTAACCCAGGAGCTGAACCTCTCCCCAAACTTCCAATTCCAGCCACAATGGGTCTCAGAGGAGGTGGGACTTTGTTTTTGTGAATTTTTGGAAAAGAATGAAAATATTGGAACTACAGGAAATTGTACCATTAGATACTCAGATAATTTCTTTGATACAGCACCCATAGAAACTCCTTCTTTGAGGAGTGTGTCTAATTTAGCTTGGAATTTAGCAGTGGGGTTGATTGAAGCTCAGCTCCTGATATACATTAGAATCCTGTAGCATAGAAAAATGTAATAGTTTATAAAGACCTGCATTGAGTAACACCCAATGGAGAAAGAGCGCATGTCGCTCGAAAACGCGTCAAAAGATGCCTGTATTCTCTTTTTTTGTGAACACACAATTTTAATTTCTTTCTCGCTTCATTAAAATGCACTTTTTTGGATTTCATCTGTGAGCTGGATTTTTTATGCTTTCTCCATTGGATGTTGCACCCTGCCCAGGTGCTATCCGTTCTCCAGAAGTGTGGAATTGCAGGTGGTGAGCTGGATTTTCTTCTGTGATTGAGTAACACCACTGCGCCTCCCTTGCCCGCCTGTCTAACAAGTAAATCTCTATTTTCCCTTAATTCCAGTATGGCTTCTCTTTCATTCTTCATTACATTAGATGAGATGTCTTGCGTTTTAATAGATTTTTTCAGAAGGTGAAGTTCTTCCTCTATGGCCTCTTGAAATTAATCCAGTATAGGAGGGCGAATCTGGATGGGATAGTAAATGGGGTTCTTTGCTTTAAAAAAGGAATTCAAATTTATGGAGTCTTGTTTTATTTCACTGGCTAATTATTTGATTTTTAATATGTAACGTTGTTCCTGAAAAAGTACTATATTAGTCACATCAGGTAGATAGGAAATTCTTATATTATTGCTGGTTTTAGAAACCTGTTCATCTGTATCATGAAAATGACAGCATAATGTCTTGCAAATTTGTTCACATCCAGAAGCGTTTTATGAACGTCAAATTCATTAGTGGATGAGTAGGACAGTCCTTTGGACAACAATGAAATTTGAGAATTATTATTTATTATTATAGCGCCATTTATTACATGGGGTTTTACATGTGAGGAGGGGTATACATAATAAATACAAGTACAGTAATCTTACAATACAAGTCTCAGCTGGTACAGGAGGAGAGAGGACCTTGCCCCCGAGGGCTCACAATCTACAAGGGATGGGTGAGGATACAGTAGGTGAGGGTAGAGCTGGTCGTACAGCGGTTTGGTGGATCAGTGGTTGCAGGTTGTAGGTTTGTCGGAAGAGGTTGGTCTTCAGGTTCCTTTTGAAGGTTTCCACGGTAGGTGAGAGTCTGATATGTTATGGTAAAGAGTTCCAGAGTAGGGGGGATGCGCGGGAGAAATCTTGTATGTGACTGCGGGAAGAGGAGATAAGAGGGGAGGAGAGAAGGAGATCTTATGAGGATCGGAGGTTGCGTGCAGGCAAGTACCGGGAGACTAGGTCTCAGATGTATGGAGGTCACAGGTTGTGGATGGCTTTGGATATCATGGTTAAGGTTTTGAACTGGAGTCTCGGGGTAATAGGGATCACTCAGAATGTAGCTAGATAGGTTCACTAATGAGTCTTGTGCTGTTTCTTGTGATATGATGTGTGTCTGTTAAACTCTCTTGTGTTTTCTGCCACCAAGCCTTCTCTTTTTGCGTTGTTTTAAATATTGTCCTTGTATGGGAGCTAATGAAGCTTTTATAATAGATAGTATTTCTTCCCATAGCATTGACATGTTGATTTTCTGTTGAAGAATTCGAGCAGTCTTCTGTTGTGGTTCCATCTGAGATATTAAAGGAAGAATCCGTGTCTGTGAAACTGACTCTTTTAGAAAAAAAAATTTTTTTGAGAGCATCTTTTGTCCCACTTACTTTTTGAGGATTGGTTTGGAATTTTTGAAGATTTTATCTTGATTTCTTTTCCACAGATTTATTGTTTGTATAATCTGAGCGATCTCTCTCAAATTTTGACCTTTTTTAGCTATAATTTGTTCTTCCAAACGAGAAATTTTCTCTTTTATGAAACGATTACTATCCTCATATTGTTTAGAGGAAGAGTAAGGAGAAATAGTAGATTTAAGCTGAAGTATATCTGTTTTAATAGAGGTCAATGATTCTTCTTCATGTGCCACAATCAGTTGCATAAGTTGGAAAGAACATTTATCTAGAATGTCGTGCCACTTTTTGTTAAATTCAACTGAATACACAGTGGTTGCTAATTTCTTAATGCGGAGTCCCTGCGGGATCATGTGTTTCTCAAGGTAGGAATTAAGAGTGGTTCTAACCCACCACATTTTTAACTCTTTATTGAGATTTTCCATTGTTCACATGTGTGTATCCATTTCATTGACCCATTTTCCATTGTCTAATTTTTTCAAAGAAAAAGTTGAGGCTGCTTTATCTTGTCTACTGTAAATGAGTAATAATCCTCACTTGAAAAATCAGAAATCAAAAAGTCCCCTGTACGTTACGTATATGTTGTGGTTGTGACATAACAGATGTTAATCTGGACTCTTCCTCAACTATTATTATTATGATAATCAATGTATATTTCAATAGGTATTCAGAAAGGGAGGTCAGATATTGGAAAAATAAAAATAAATATACGTGTAAAATGGGAAGCACCACAGTACTCACGGAGAAACAGAAAAATTTGAAGAAAGAGTCAGCTTAGCAGCATTAGAAGTCCGATGAACGGAAAATGTTAGGGGTGGGCAGAGTTTACTCAATATTGAAGACTAGCAGAAGATCAGGGCAGGTAGCAGGCAAACATATAGGTAAGGGTACAAGCCGATTCACTAACTGGAAGACAATTCAGAAAAACAACTTTACACAGCTAGGATCTTGTATGAGGGTCCCATAAATATCCTACATTAGTTTAACAATAGTTGAGGAAGGTAAACTAGAGTGGAAACTGGAGTCAGAAGCAACAACAGGAGAGCAGAGAAGACCATCGGAGGACTGGGGATGATCGGACATGGTGGTGTTGGTGAGCAAATATGACTGAGGATATGGAGTCAGGAACAATGACAAGAGAGCAGAGAAGACCATCGGAGGACTGGGGATGACTGGACATGGTGGTGTGGGTGAACTAATATGACTGGGAATATGGAGTCAGTAACAACAACAGGAGAGCAGAGAAGACCATCGAAGGACTGGGGATGACTGGACATGGTGGTGTTGGTGAGCTAATATGACTGGGGATATGGAGTCAGGAACAACAACAGGAGAGCAGAGAAGACCATCAAAGGACTGGGGATGACCGGACATGGTGGTGTGGGTGAACTAATATGACTGGGGATATGGAGTCAGGAACAACAACAGGAGAGCAGAGAAGTCCATTGAAGGACTAGGGATGACCGGACATGGTGGTGTGGGTGAACTAATATGACTGGGGATATGGAGTCAGGAACAACAACAGGAGAGCAGAGAAGACCATTGAAGGACTGGGGATGACCGGACATGGTGGTGTGGGTGAACTAATATGACTGGGGATATGGAGTCAGGAACAACAACAGGAGAGCAGAGAAGACCATCAAAGGACTGGGGATGACCGGACATGGTGGTGTGGGTGAACTAATATGACTGGGGATATGGAGTCAGGAACAACAACAGGAGAGCAGAGAAGACCATCAAAGGACTGGGGATGACAGGACATGGTGGTGTTGGTGAGCTAATATGACTGGGGATAAAACCAGCCTCAAATGTCTTTCTTCAGTGGCCCCAAAGCAGTACCCGTAATCGCATGTATATGTCCATATGTCTATCTAGTTAAATATGCTAGACTTTTGTCAATATAACCAGTGTTAAGACTCTTGTAGGGTAGAAAAAATGAGAACCTAGAAGAAGTTTAGTTTATTGAGACAGAGAAAGAAAGTCAGGCATTGAGTTCCTTCCGATTTCATTATCTTAATGGTTGTTCTGTGGATATTACTGTGTGAAACTTTGGCACTTCCCTAAGTCAGACTAATTACAAGGAATTACAATCAATACCTGAACTAAGTAGGATGCCACTCGTCTTTAGTGCTGCTTAAAAAAAAGAAAATCAAAGGGTTACCATATTTTTTAATAGTTTTTATGTCAATGGCGAAGATCAATATAGCTGCAAGAGAAATCCGTAGAGGGTTTTACCTAGATTCATTCCACTATTATTAGCTTGTGTTTAGCTATCTTATAGTACAAGTGGCAAAGAAAATCTTAAAAGCAGAAGACAAAGCTCGTCTTATATTAATATGTCCTTGATACTTTATAAAAATTAGATAATTAAAAGAGACAGTGGACTTTATAATATAGGGTCCCAAGAATTATGGATGCGAAGAACTGGTCAGAGATTCTAAACCCTTTCTGTCCTGCCCATGGAGTAACTGTTCATTAACTCGTCCAATATCAGATGCCCGAAAATTACAGATAGACTACAATTTGTAAGGGAAGGAATAAGTACATACTCCACCCACCAGCTGGATCTTTAAGCAGTAAAAATCACTTTATTCAATGAAAGTGGAGCGCCTGCCAGGGCCGGGGGTACTCGGTACCGGGCCGGTTTTTAAGAGGATGTGTCACGGTAGCAGTGACCCGGTCCATGGCCCTGGGCATCCAGTGAAAATGATGAAAAGGGGATGATAAAGTTTATGAAAGAAAGTTCATGATGCCACCTGTGGTACTCAGCAATAACGATGTTAGCCGACACTGCTCCAAGGTCCGGTGCGGCTGATGGTGATACAGCAGAGTTGTTACAGCTTTCCACAGGTAGAGCTAGGCCACAGGGCAACTGTATGTGTAAGAGATTATGGTGGTTGTAGTGTAGGGCAGATGACGCAGCAAATAACTGAGGACACAGCAGGGTGCAGTCTTTTCAGTTTCCTCACAGATTGAGGTGCAGACCAGGGCACTGAGCACAGATGGTAATAGAGGTCTGGGCAGTCTGGAAGCAACTTAGGATCCACTAAGCCAGATGGGTTGGAGGCCTCCTTTCTGCACTGTCCTATGAGATCCTTGCTGCCTAAAGCTATGCTAGGTCCTCTGTTCCTTACTATTCTTTAGTCCTTGCCTGTATGGCAGGCAAATTGAGCCTTTAACAGGTGTCACTACTTTGTGGTGGCTCCGGCTCTGGTATGCTGCTGTGCCTTCAGGAGTGTGATGGGGCCAGAAGGCATGCAGTCTCCTGCCCTCCGGATTTGGCTGCTGGGACTGTTGTACCTGTCCAGTCACGGACTCCAGCGTCTGGTTTCAAGCGCTCTGCCCTGGGGTGAGCTTGGTCACAGCTCCAATCCTCAGGGTTCCCTAAACTTCTCCTTTCCTCTCTCTTTACTCTGCTCTTGGGACGAGCTCCTCACAGCTCCAGTCCCTTGTACAGACTCTCACAGACTGACTAACCAGGCCAGAACTAATAAGGAAGCTTTCCTGAAACCAAGTTTTGAGCTCCCTCTTCTAGTCTGGAGTCAGGAAAGGTGTTTCACTCACTTCCTCAAGTCATCAACTTGTGCATACGTAGATGTGAAGCTTGGTTCCGATTGGGAAACTTGCGCTATATATAACAGTACATGTAGATCATAGAGACCTGTAGGATATTGTTGAATTCCCACCAGGGATAAGGCAAAAAGTTTCCTTTCTGGCACAAAAATTGGAACCGTGCTGGTGGAAAAGGACATCATCTCTTGGGCCTAAAGATAAAAATTGGTGCATTGTTAGTTAATAGAACTCCGAATTTTTCTAAGTTCAATGCACGGGTAGTTGAGTCTGGCCCACAGACTTTGAATGGAACAACTGTGAGCATTCTCATCCATCACTCCATTCAAAGGGTAACTCCAGAACCCCATTCTTAGGATCAGTGGTGGTCCCAGCCTATGAATAGGAAATTAATTATTATGACGGACCAATCTCTGTATGCAGTAAGCTGCTACGCTTCTTCATAATTTTAATTTTTGATACCATGTCTGTACTGGGCATTCGCAGCATGAAGAGATAATTAGAAGTTGATCAATACAGAGCTTTAGACCTTTGTAGATTAAAAAATAAAAGTGGAGATCACGGCTGGAGGGCCACTTGTCAATAGTACATATTGGTTTCATATCAATTTTGAACCATTTGGCTTCCAATCAAAATTTTATTTGTACAGTTTGGTTAATGATGGTGTAGGGTTCTTACTTTGACACTAAATTATGAAACATTCTTCTACCAGCCACCATTACTTTCAGAATGACGGCAAGCTGGTGGCATCATTGAGGGTTAAAGAATCAAAAATCTTGCCAGTCAGAATGCTGTGTGTTCTATTTGATTTTTAGTCTTTAGTTAAAAATTACTTAGTTTCCATAGTTCATAATCCTAGTCTCTAAACTGACCTCTCTGTGAAGTCTTCGGATACTTCATTGCTGAACCTGGACCTCAGCCCAGTTATGCCTGACTACAGTTCTGCTGGCGTCTTGCATGCTATACCTGGTACCTGTCATGATCTCCTGTACCTTTATCAGATGGGTGTAGACCCATATTCACTACTTGTCCAAATGTTTCCCTGCTTTCTGGGAGGTTTTGGCAGCACTTAGGAGATTATTTGCTAAATCCTTCAGAAGTCCAGAAGGTATCTCCTTTTTCAGGGCGTCTCGCTGGCATTCTGGGAGAGTCGTTAAGAATGGATATAGCCAAACTAATGGAAAAAACCCTTAAAGAGGTTATCCAGGCTTATGATATTGATGACCTATATGAAGGATAAGTCATCAATATCACATTGGTGGAGGTCTGATTACCAGGACCTCCACCAAACAGCTGATCTCTGCTCTAGCCATATGTAAGCAATGTATGGACTGGAAGAGTGTAGATCCATATGTTGTTTTTTTAGCCGCCCCCAAAGTGGTCAGCTACGAAAAAACAATGTATGTAGCTACACTCTTCCCCTTGGTAGATGGTTTACATACGGCCACTGCCAGAGCAAATATCACCTGATTGATGGGGGTGCCAGGTGTTGGACCCCCCAAAATCTGACATGTATGGCCTATCTTGCACATAGGCCATCGAAATTGGATCTGCTATACAGATATCAATGTAGACAACAAATTATAATCTGAACCTGTCAGAGAGCTGTAAATTCAGAGTCCCCATTCATTTTCTGCGTCTTCGCAGACTCCCAACGTTACCCATTCCTATTAATTGTCAGTCAATCGTCTCATCACTGGAAATAAAAGACATGCAAAGTAATAGAGAATAAATGGTCCTAGAAAATGCAGAAAACATGAATAATGGAAATCAGTTTATGCCTTATTTATAAGGTAACGTGTCTGTCAGCGCAGGAAAAAATGGCAGATAAAGACTTCTAAATTAGAACACAATGTAAACAAATCTGGCGTTATCACAATATTACACGCGATGCAGCGGAGACAGGAACAGGGAAACCACAACCGCCTTTATACATATACTGTATATATGCAACTCTTTTTTCAAGATATAGCAAAGTCATGCAGAGGAGAATAAAGATGAACTTCGGACTGAAAAGACGAATTCTTGCTTGCAGACTGTTTGGAGTCTACTTGGGTAAAGTCATTTGGGTACAAACTCCTAAAAGATGAGGTTAGCGAGATAGGAACCACAGGTGGCAAGAGGCGGTTATAGTTGTCTAATATGAGATGGTAGTAGTTGTATGGTATGGGGTGGTGGTAGTTGTATGGTATGGGGTTGTGATAGTTGTATGGTATGGGGTGGTAGTTGTATGGTATGAGATGGTAGTAGCTGTATGGTATGAGGTGGTGGTAGTTGTATGGTATGAGATGGTGGTAGCTGTATGGTATGAGGTGGTGGTAGTTGTATGGTATAAGATGGTGGTAGCTGTATGGTATGAAGTGGTGGTAGTTGTATGGTATGGGGTTGTGATAGTTGTATGGTATGGGGTGGTAGTTGTATGGTATGAGATGGTGGTAGTGTTATGGTATGAGGTGGTGGTAGTTGTATGGTATGGGGTGGTGGTAGTTGTATGGTATGAGGTGGGTGGTGGTAGTTGTATGGTATGAGGTGGTGGTAGTTTGTATGGTATGGGGTGGTGATAGTTGTATTGTATGAAGTGGTGGTAGTTGTATGGTATGAGGTGGTGGTAGTAATATGGTATGAGGTGGTGGTAGTTGTATGGTATGGGGTGGTGGTAGTTGTATGGTATGAGGTGGGTGGTGGTAGTTGTATGGTATGAGGTGGTGGTAGTTTGTATGGTATGGGGTGGTGATAGTTGTATTGTATGAAGTGGTGGTAGTTGTATGGTATGAGGTGGTGGTAGTAATATGGTATGAGGTGGTGGTAGTTGTATGGTATGGGGTGGTGGTAGTTGTATGGTATGAGGTGGTGGTAGTTGTATGGTATGGGGTGGTGGTGGTTGTATGGTATGGGGTTGTGATAGTTGTATGGTATGGGGTGGTAGTTGTATGGTATGAGGTGGTGGTAGTTGTATGGTATGGGGTGGTGGTAGTTGTATGGTATGGGGTTGTGATAGTTGTATGGTATGGGGTGGTAGTTGTATGGTATGAGATGGTGGTAGTGTTATGGTATGAGGTGGTGGTAGTTGTATGGTATGGGGTGGTGGTAGTTGTATGGTATGAGGTGGGTGGTGGTAGTTGTATGGTATGAGGTGGTGGTAGTTTGTATGGTATGGGGTTGTGATAGTTGTATGGTATGGGGTGGTAGTTGTATGGTATGAGGTGGTGGTAGTTGTATGGTATGGGGTGGTGGTAGTTGTATGGTATGGGGTTGTGATAGTTGTATGGTATGGGGTGGTAGTTGTATGGTATGAAATGGTGGTAGTGTTATGGTATGAGGTGGTGGTAGTTGTATGGTATGGGGTGGTGGTAGTTGTATGGTATGAGGTGGGTGGTGGTAGTTTGTATGGTATGGGGTGGTGGTAGTTGTATTGTATGGAGTGGTGGTAGCTGTATGGTATGAGGTGGTGGTAGTTGTATGGTATGAGGTGGTGGTAGTGTTATGGTATGAGGTGGTGGTAGTTGTATGGTATGAGGTGGTGGTAGTTGTATGGTATGAGGTGGTGGTAGTTGTATGGTATGAGGTGGTGGTAGTGTTATGGTATGAGGTGGTGGTAGTTGTATGGTGTGAGGTGGTGGTAGTTGCAGGGCCGGCGTCAGCACCCGGCACACCTGAGCAACTGCCAGGGCCCTGAGCAGGAGGGGGGGCCACTCGCCATCGGGGACACTGGCGCAATATGGGAGCCTGGGGCCCATTACATATGGAGTATTATATGGGGCCCATGATACACTGGAGCATCATATATGGGACCCATTATATATGGAGCATTATATGGGGCCCACTATATATAATTACATGGGACCCATTCTGTTTGGAGCAATATTTGGGGCCCATCATATACTGGAAGATTATATGGGGCCCATTATATATGGAGAATTATATGGGGCCCGTCATATATGGGAACATATATGGGGCTCATTATACTGTTTGTAGCATTATATGGGGCTCATTATACTGTATGGAGCATCATATATGGGACTCATTATACTGTATGTAGCATTATATGGGGCTCATTTTACTGTATGGAGCAATATATGGGGCTCATTATTCTGTATGGAGCACTATGTGGTGCCCATAATACTGTATGGAGGACTATACTGTCTGGTTTCTGAACTATTGTAGAATTTACAATAGATATTACTCACGTAATGCAAGAAGTAAGTGAAATCTTTGTGATTGTACTACACCTATATTTCTCTGCCGTATCTGTGCATCATGAATTGTGGTATGTGTTAAAGGGGCCCACTGAGACTCTATCGCCCAGGGCCCACGAAAACCTGGAGCCGGCCCTGGGTAGTTGCATGGTATGGGTGGTGGTAGTGTTTCTATGGGGTGGTGTAGTTGTATGGTATGAGGTGGTGGTAGTTGTATGGTATAAGGTGTTGGTAGTTGTATGGTATAGGGTGTGTGGTAGTTGTATGGTATGGGGTGGTGGTAGTTGTATGGTATGAGATGGTGGTAGTGTTATGGTATGGTGGTAGTTGTTTGGTATGAGGTGGTGGTGGTAGATGTTTGGTATGAGGTGGTGGTGGTAGTGTTATGGTATGAGGTGGTGGTGATTGTTTGGTATGAGGTGGTGGTAGTTGTTTGGTATGAGGTGGTGGTAGTGTTATGGTATGAGGTGGTGGTGATTGGTATGAGGTGGTGGTGGTTGTTTGGTATGAGGTGGTGGTAGTTGTTTGGTATGAGGTGGTAGTAGTTGTTTGGTATGAGGTGGTGGTAGTTGTTTGGTATGAGGTGGTGGTAGTTGTTTGGTATGAGGTGGTGGTAGTTGTTGGTATGAGTGGTGGTTAGTTGTTTGGTATGAGTTGGTGGTAGTTGTTTGGTATGAGGTGGTGGTAGTTGTATGGTATGAGGTGGTGGTAGTTGTATCGCATGAGGGGCAGTAGTGGTTTGGTATTAGGTGTATGTTAATAGATGGTGGTAGTTGTTTGGTATGAGGTGGTGGTAGTTGTATGGTATGAGGGGCAGTACTGGTTTGGTATTAGGTGTATGGTAATACAGTAGATGGTGGTAGTTGTATGGTATCAGTTGGTGGCAGTTATGGTGCATGAAGTGGTGGTAGTTGTATGGCATAAGGTGGTGGAAGTGGTATCTTCCTTTTTGTCACGGATTATTTGGGTACTGGATGTCTGTGCATTAATAATGAAAAGACTTTTTGCTTTCTTTGCTAGACTTTAAAGTGTCTAATTTTATGTTTTCTCAAATTATAAAAAAACTATTCAGTCATACAGATTTAGATGATGCGTTCTATATCATTTTGTGGAGGCTAACAATCTTTTGCGGTCTCTATAACATGCCATCACAGGCACACGTCTCAGTATTACTATGGTTTGGAAGAAGATGATTCCAACCGCAGTCGTAGCGGTTTAAGACGGCCATAATTCCAAGGCACCTCGAGAGGAGCAAGGTGGGCGTGAAGCTGACAGATATATATCATGGTCCCAGGGAAGCCTCTGGCAATCTGTCTGTTTGTTGGATTATCTGGAGGTCGCAGGGAAAGCTGCAGTGTCCTGACCATGCGTTCCTACCAGCTGTCACTCTCCCCTGAACTCATTATCTGGGACTCTACAAAAATAGATTTTTGCCATAATATTAAGACGAGAGTTTTATTTCTCCTGACTTGGTGTCACCAATCCACTCCGGAGACTGGTGGCTTATTGTTAACACAGTAGAAATATCGATGTCAGAGCCGGTTGCACCGATGCAAATCTTTAGTTTTACAAGAAAACTAGAGGAGCACCAGGTTCTGGGTTTTTTTTTTATGGGTGTCTTCGGTGAAATTAAGGGGCACAGCTCATGCAATATGAAGGAATCTCGGCAGGGTTATTAGATGTCATTGGG
>JARQOD010000004.1:20462222-20638937 GCA_033576555.1 Oophaga sylvatica
CCGTTATTATGTATTTTATTTTTTTTTATTACAGGAGAAAAGTGTAGTAATTATTGTTTTAGCTTTTTTTTTAGATATTTTTATATTTATCGCTTATTTCATTTTTGACTCTTCTTAGGGAACATGAATCTTGTTCTACATACTGTTATACTATTGTGCTACAGTATATAGAAAAATGAAATTCTCCTATGTATGCACTGGCAATTGCTAGTTAAACAGCAGTGATTGGAGCTAGCTCCGGTCGCAGCCGTTACAGGCAGATGCTGGTTGTGTAACACAGCCAGCATCTGTCAGGTATGGTGCAGGCTCAGCACTTGAACCCGCTTCATATATGGGATCCCAACATAGGAAGTACTATTAGGTTCTACGTTGGGAAGGGGTTAATATATTAACATAGCTAATATAACATTATTCACCATTATTATATGTGGAATCATAATATACTAATACTTTTTTATTAGATTAAGAATGAATAGGAGGAAATTATCAGAAAACTATAATAAAAAAAATAAGTTGCACACTTTTTCTGACGTTTTATGACTTTTATCAATTTTGTGCAGACTTTCGAGTTTTCAAAGAAAAGTGGGCAGGGGCTTAGTGGAGGTGGCATGGTCAATCATGGTCCAACATTTTTACTTTAATTTGTGCCAGTTTTTGGCACTTGGACACCCCATGCAACTCCTAATAAATTTGACACATCCTACTCCGGTGAGCTTTTTTTTTAGTAAAGTCAGTAAATTCCCCCGTGCGCTTCTATCTGGCTTTCTATGTACTATATATTACTATCCGAAAAAGTGAGGTATTCTAGGCACTATATAGTTGGATGATTTATTTCATAGGTGCAGTATAGCACTTTTTATACATGGACTGTATGGCAGTATAGCAGTATTTTTTCTATAATTATGTTTCAAGGGAACCTGTCAGCAGGATTTTACTAGGTAAACAACAGGCACTGTCAGGTTGGCAGTGTTGCACTGATTAAAATGATACCTGGGTGAAGAAATCCGTCTTGTGGTTCTTGTGTAATAAGCGTTAGAAGTTTTCAGTTAATGAGATGCCCATGCTACGGGGCAGGACTGTAGTCTTATATAAGCCAGAGTTTAACAGTCACAACATGACAATGCCTGTAGTTTACTTAGCAAAATCCTGCTGACAGGTTCACTTTAACCCCTTAAAGAGATTGTGGCATCAGAAAATGACCTATTGTTTAAATCAGGTTTTTATGATGAATGTACTTTAAAAATATGATATTGTTTTATTCCAGTTTTCCATATTACTTTCCATATAAAAAAACTTAGAAATTTTGCAATTTTCACACTGAATACTAGATATTATCCCAGGCTCATACTTCCTGTTCTGTACGGAAAACATGTCATAGCTCACCTCCTCCTCTTGTACAATGACTAATAACACCTCCATATAAGACAGGATCCACCATTCACAATTTGTGATGTCACAGCTCACCTCCTCCTCCTGTACAATGACTGATAACACCTCTATATACAGTAGATAACACAGGATCCACCATTCACAATAGGTGATGTCACAGCGCACCTCCTCCTCCTGTACAATGACTGATAACACCTCTATATACAGTAGATAACACAGGATCCACCATCCACAATAGGTGATGTCACAGCTCACCTCCTCCACCTCCTGTACAATGACTGATAACACCTCTATATACAGTAGATAACACCAGATCCATCATTCACAATAGGTGATATCACAGCTCACCTCCTCCTCCTGTACAATGACTGATAACACCTCTATATACAGTAGATAACACAGGATCCACCATTCACAATAGGTGACATCACAGCTCAACTCCTCCTCCTGTACAATGACTGATATCACCTCTATATACAGTAGATAACACAGGATCCACCATTCACAATAGGTGATGTCACAGCTCACCTCCTCCTCCTGTACAATGACTGATAACACCTCTATATACAGTAGATAACACAGGATCCACCATTCACTATAAGTGATGTCACAGCTCACCTCCTCCTCCTGTACAATGACTGATAACACCACTATATACAGTAGATAACACAGGATCCACCATTCACAATAGGTGATATCACAGCTCACCTCCTCCTCCTGTACAATGACTGATAACACCTCTATATACAGTAGATAACACAGGATCCATCATTCACAATAGGTGATGTCACAGCTCACCTCCTCTCCTGTACAATGACTGATAACACCTCTATATACAGTAGATAACACAGGATCCAGCATTCACTATAAGTGATGTCACAGCTCACCTCCTCCTCCTGTACAATGACTGATAACACCTCTATATACAGTAGATAACACAGGATCCACCATTCACAATAGTGATGTCACAGCTCACCTCCACCTCCTGTACAATGACTGATAACACCTCTATATACAGTAGATAACACAGGATCCACCATTCACAATAGATGATATCACAGCTCACCTCCTCCTCCTGTACAATGACTGATAACACCTCTATATACAGTAGATAACACAGGATCCACCATTCACTATAAGTTATGTCACAGCTCACCTCCTCCTCCTGTACAATGACTGATAACACCTCTATATACAGTAGATAACACAGGATCCAGCATTCACTATAAGTGATGTCACAGCTCACCTCTCCTCCTGTACAATGACTGATAACACCTCTATATACAGTAGATAACACAGGATTCACCATTCACAATAGGTGATGTCACAGCTCACCTCCTCCTCCTGTACAATGACTGATAACACCTCTATATACAGTAGATAACACAGGATCCACCATTCACTATAAGTGATGTCACAGCTCACCTCTCCTCCTGTACAATGACTGATAACACCTCTATATACAGTAGATAACACAGGATCCACAATACACAATAGATGATGTCACAGCTCACCTCCTCCTCCTGTACAATGACTGATAACACCTCTATATACAGTAGATAACACAGGATCCAGCATCACTATAAGTGATGTCACAGCTCACCTCCTCCTGTACAATGACTGATAACACCTCTATATACAGTAGATAACACAGGATCCACCATTCACAATAGGTGATGTCACAGCTCACCTCCTCCTCCTGTACAATGACTGATAACACCTCTATATACAGTAGATAACACAGGATCCACCATTCACAATAGATGATATCACAGCTCACCTCCTCCACCTCCTGTACAATGACTGATAACACCTCTATATACAGTAGATAACACAGAATCCACCATTCACAATAGGTGATGTCACAGCTCACCTCCTCCCCCTCCTGTAGAGTGACCATTGCCCAGATTAGTGCATGCCCAATTTATATACGTCTATACAAATAGGGAATCAGTCAATCTGTTGCTGCTAATAACCTTTTGAAGGTCAAGAAGTAAAAGTCAAATCTATCAGTCAGTGTGAAAATTAAAAAAAAAAAGGTTTTGTCTTATAATATATGAAAAATGTTTTATTTTTATAAAATTTTATGAAAAAAAAGATAAAATATAAAATCTTGATTTAAGCAATTGGCCATTTCCTGATGACACGCTCGCTATAACGAGTGGCCTATTTTGAACCTACCCAGCTATAGCTAGAGAAATGGAACTTCGTCCTATGACGGATACACATATTGTCAATTGGACCCCATTCACATGTTCATGGATGGATAGAGAGATGTTTGCGTGCAATCGGTCTGATAAACGCTTTAAAACAGGCACTTTTTTGTAGTTTGATTTCGATCCATCTATATTCCTGAGGCTGAGAACAAGATAAGCCTCGGAAACTGTTCTCAGGTCTCAAAGCAATAAGCGATACCCAGATAACATTTACACAGAGAACACTGGAATATTAGCTAAATGGGCTCATTTTTTTTCGTAAGTTGTAAGATCCGTGATCTGCCAGTAGTGCCCACCATTAGAAGCATAAATCATGACCCAAAGACACCTTCATATACAGTATTAGGTATTTGAATACATAAGTGTTATTGATCCATAACCGTATCGGGGAGAGTTTATGTCATTTTTTTTTTCTGCTAAAACTCAAGGAATTTGAGACAGACCACGCAACCAAAGCAAAGATCTCGTGAAAACTACGAAAACACTTACAAAACGCAATTTTAACCTCAAATTCTAGATCTGTTCTTGATCTTGTTCCATCCTTCTAATTGTGTTTACTTCATAGATAGAATGTCATGACTTCTGGACCTGATGGAGACCACCAAAGTGTCGGCAGGACTCGAAGAGGTTAGTACTTCTTACTATGTTCTACAATGATTCCTTCCCTTTAGACACTTCTGAGAAATGGGTGAAGAACCAACCTGCGCGAACCTCTCACAGCTGGCATTCAAGAGCAACCAAAAACGTGCCAGCCTAACAGAGCTGGTACCCAAGGGGAACCAAAAGTGTGCCAGCCTTATAGAGCTATGGTCTGAGAGCAACCAAGAACACGCCAGGATTTTAGAGCTAGTGTCTGAGAGGAACTGAAAACGGGTCAACTTTTTAGAATCATGCCAAAGAGGAACCAGAAACATACCATCCTTTTAGAGCTAGTGTCTGAGAGGAACCAAAATATGAGAATCTTTTTTTAAGGCCACATTCACACTATCAGTATTTGGTCAGTATTTGACCTCAGTATTTGTAAGTCAAAACCAAGAATGGGTGAAAAATGCAGAAGTGATGACGTGTTTCTATTATACTTTTCCTCTGATTCTTCTGCTCCTGGTTTTGGCTTACAAATACTGATGTAATATACTGACCTAATGCTGAATGTGTGAACCTGGCCTTAGATCTGGTATCTTGAGAGGAACCAAGAATGTGGCAGCCATTTAGTTCTCTTGTCTGAAAACATGCCAACATTTTAGTTCTTCTGCAAAACAGGAAACAAAAATGTGCCAGCATTTTAGAGGTGGTGTCTGAGAGGAACCAAAAACATGAGAGCCTTTCTTTTAGAGCTGGTGTCTTGAGAACTTGAGAGGATACAAACATGTGCCAGCCTTTTAGAGCTATTGCGCAAGAAGAACCAAGGACGTGCCAGCCTTTTAGAGATAGCATCCAAGACTGAATATTTTTAAGTGCAGCCACATCTCCTCCCCTTTTATTTGTCATGCACCTCCATGCCTTGTCTGTGCCCTCTCCAAATATCATCCATTCCCCCTTGCTTGCAACTGAAACCATCCAAAACCTGCTTTCTAGACCATGTTTATGAAAATATCCTTTTGAGACTAATCGTGCTTTAAATCTCTGAACCTTGCCTTCAGAATCATACTTGGTCTTAAAAACTCATTTACATTTGATTGCTTTCTTATCTTATGATAGTTTGTTGAGTTTCCAAGTTTCAAGTTGAGGTTTACCTTGCCGCAGAGGTTAGCACCCTAAATGATGTGACAAATGGCGCCCCCGCGCCTCCACGGCTGGGGCATTAATCCACTTCAGTTTTTCATGGACAGGTAGTTGTTGCATCTCATCCCATTGCTGCGGCTCTGACTCAGGTGGTGTTTATGTAACAAGGTGGCACGGGGTGGTAGTCGTGGGCAAGTCTACTAAGTCACAGTCAGTGAGCACCCGGCACCTTGGACATGAAAGACAGATGAAGTCCCAGTCCTGCAGCACAGTCATTTACCTCCATCACACGGTCACTCTCAACACTGGGATTGCCTCCTCCGGATGCACCACAAGCCACGATTCTGTTCCATCGTTAGAAACTTTTATTGAACATGAGGTAACATAAGGTAAATAAAGTAATGCTTCCTGCACTTTCCCTGCGTCTTCAACGAGATACAGCATCAACGGCTCCCATCCGGATTTTAGGATCCAACAGTCCATGTTTGGTCGCTCCCATAGAACCAGTGCCCATCCACACTGCCCGAAAGTCTGTAGCAGCTCCCATCCCCTGGACCGGGGGCACCCTCCGATCCTGGTTGTGGAGAGCGTCTTGCCCTGGGCAAGCCTGACCGGGCACTGCTGGAGAAACAGGAAATCACTTCCCTGTGAGTCGGCTGGAACGGCGCTCTTCTTAACTCCTTCTGTCTCTGACCTAATTATATACAAGGCAGTTACATAGCATATACAACACGTTACACATTACATATTAATGCATGACAGGACAACACACAACAGCAATACCCAGCAGGACAGTGTAACACATAAGGGAACCATTGAGGTGCCGTATGGGCCCAGTGTGTAGGAGAGAGGAGGCAATTGAGGGTCCCCGCCACCTCCTTACAATTAGACAAAGTAGGATTGATGCTTAGCTGGTATACCCTTGTTTGATCTCAACCATCGCCTGATTTCAGGTGCACCTGATTTTTCTGTTACTTCTTCATTGGTTGAAGAACCTAACTAAACTTCTACATCTTTTTCTTGTTATTTTGAAAATGTGATTGAGATTGTTGTTGCTTCAATTGGACTACTGGTATGATGTCATGAAACTTGAGCAACACGAAGGTGTCCTCAATCATCACATCTCTGATAATTGTGACCTTCTTCATTTCTGGGTGCAGGTTTCCATATCCTTTCTGAGTTTCACTGTAGCCCACCGGGATAGCGTATTTTGCATAAGATTCCCACTTGGTACATTTTTCTTGGGGAATATGTCCAAATACTTTACTTCCGCTTATTCTTCTTATGTATTGTAGTTCAGGCTTCTTGCTCTTTCATTTTCTGTTTTGAAGATAGCAAGCTGTCATGATTGCTTCACCCCAATATGGCAAATCTGCATCAAATAGCATATTTCTTCCACTATCATAAAGTGTCCTGGTCCTTGTTTCCACTACACCATTTTGTTCAGGGTTGTATGGTACAGTGGTCTGAAACATGATTCCATTTTTCCTTAAAACACTTTGCGTCATTACTCGTATATTCAGTTCCATTATATGCACACAGAAATTTTGGCATTCTCTCCAATTTGTTATATACTTCAGCAAGATATATTTAATGTTTCTCTGGAACTTTATATTTGTTGTGAAGCAGATAGACAAGTGTGTATCTTGAATAATAGATAAATGTGAGAAAATATCTCTTCTTTTCAGGAGTTTGAGTACTCACTGGACTACAAACTCCTGTGTGTATTAAGTGCAGAAACTGTTCTGATTTTGTAGTACAATTTTTAGGAAAGGATTTTCTTGACATTTTCCCTCGAAGACGGCTAGAACATTATATTGTCTGATTACACAGATTGACTGTAATGCCATCAGCAAGTTGTTTTTGAACTAACTTTCTTATTGCTTCTGGGTCTCTATGTGCAAGATGCCTGAGCCATACATGGAAACAATTCTTGTGCTGTTCATTTTTAGCAGTGTATACACTTTCCTTGCATTTTAGCTGGTACAACTCATCTTTGATTTTTCCTTCTGAATTCATATGTATACTGACCATTTGCCAAGATCACTTTTTCTGACTTACTTTGGTCAAAGTTAGGGAAGAAGCTTCTGTCACTAGTGATATGACTAGTTGACTCAGAGTTTATATGTAATGATGCCCAAGGTGGTAGCCATAGGTGAGTGTCATGAGTCTGACACTCCAGCATATTACAGACAAAGCGGGAGTTCTGGATGTGTGTGTGTATGCTGACAGTGTGGGTACATTCACCTTCAGACCATTTCCGTTGCACTCCTCACCAGGTCACTTAGACTTCAAGACAAGGATACCAGGCACGTTCATAAAAACAAGGCACTCTTTACTAGACAGCACACTTAGGTACACAAGGCAGCAGGCAGTACACTTTACAAGTTCTTCTGTTTCATACAGAGGTGCGGTCTTACTGGTTTCGGGCAACTGCACTTTACATGTGGACAGTACACAAGCAGAGCAAATCAGAGAAACCTCCATCTTTCCGATGCAGGGACACACAGGTCAATATGTGGCTCTGTGAACCCTACACCCAAACAGTCGCATGTGATCCATTAATGAGGGCCTCCCTTGGAGCCTTGTCCCTCTACTATGTCCTCAGCTGGGCAAGACACTTCTCTACGGGGCCTCCCAAGACTGGCCAACACTGGACTCACATCTTCTTTTGATTCTCTCACAAATAGGTTTAACCCACTTGTCTAATAAATTTGATCTCAGTCGCCTCTACAGTTCCTTAATGATTCTTACTACCTTGTGTCTCTAAGCTCACAACACAAAAGCTCTGTTCTTATCCAGATCTCTCCACACTCCAAACTCAACTTCACTAACTAACTTCTTCCCGTTCCTGAAACTACCCAGAGATTCCCAATGCTTCTACCAACTAAGGGTGTCCGCTCCGTAAACTCTCACATAACTGTCCCTGTTATCTGTCGCTGGCAGAACTTATCCTTTCATATAAGTTTTGTACAAGAGTGTAAAGGAAGACAGTGACATCTTGTGGCTGTTGGTTCGTGCTGCAGCCCACAGGGAAATTAACATTGTTATCACAAGAAAACATATCAGGAACAAAACATTATTCACATCATGCATATTCTATACCACAGTAGCATTGAGGTCTTCAGGGGGAACGCGGCAGCTGGTCCACCTTCTTACATATACACCATGCATGCTTTGATGTATTTGCATTAACAGTAAACACAGCTTTAGTACTTGAAGTGTGATATTCTTCAGTAATGGAACTTTCAACCCGTTGATGATTATTTTGCTTTTTGAGATGATTCAATCTAGCTTTCCAGACTCTGCAGTCAGCCTTTACATGCCCTGATTTCTTGCAGACAACACACTCACGTGTTTCCTTTAAAATTACTTTTATTTTTGGGTGGATCTTGGGTTTTTAAAGTGGATTCTGCTTTGGATACATCACTGATGCTTACACTTTCTGTATTTCACTTATACTCATCTACAAGCTTTCCTCTGCTATACTTCAATGTAAGCTCATAATCTGGGTGCGCATCTAGTGCAGTTACAAGTGTGTCATAGCTTTCTGGTAGACCACTTAGTAGTAATGCAGCAACATGGAAATCCTTTACATCTTCCCCAATGCCCCACAGGCAATCCACAATTTCAAGAGTATTTCTTATGTAATCCTGCATATCTTTGCTCTTTTTTAGCTTAGACTGATATAGCTTTCTCATTAGATAGAGCTTATTACTGAGATTTATCCTTTCATGCACTTTTTGCAGCTGTTCCCACATTACTTTTGCATATTTACATACATGCACAATCTAATCATCATCTATACTGAGGGAGATAGTGCTTTGTACTTTTTTTATGTACCTCTACCCAGTCTTCTGGTAGTGGGTCAGGTTTATACTCCATTACTGACACAGTCCATGAAAATAAAACCACACTCAGATGTCATCCGAGTGCAGTTCGAAGTTTTCCACGGACTCATTGACTGGCATGGCCAAGTGCGATCTGAATATCAGATCAAACGTAGGCATGCTGCGATTTTTTTTTTCCTTGGACCAAGGAATAACTCTGGCATGTGAACGGCTCAATAGAATAACATTGGTCCAATGTTTTGTCGGATCGCATTCAGATTGAAAAGACGTTCATGTTCACAAGCACTTAAACGTGGTGCTCACGTGGAGTCATTGATAACATGGCAGCGGTGGCATGTTGA
The DNA here is from genome assembly GCA_033576555.1 of Oophaga sylvatica. Classification (NCBI taxonomy): domain Eukaryota; kingdom Metazoa; phylum Chordata; class Amphibia; order Anura; family Dendrobatidae; genus Oophaga; species Oophaga sylvatica. Next base: position 20,471,742 of record JARQOD010000004.1, read on the forward strand.
CATGTCAGAAGATGCCTTTAAGAGCGTTAAGATGTACGTGGTAAGACGGAAGTCTCTGGAGTGTAGGGAATCATGGATTTTGCTTGCGATGTTATGGTGAGATGTTTGTGTTTTCCCATTAGACAATTGCTTTGCAATTCTTTCCTTCATTCCATGGCTCTAATTACATAATTGAACAGCTAAAATCTCATTTTTCTAGGAAGCGCTAAACATTAGCATCTTAATGAAATCCTTAATGAGCTGTCTTGTGTGCATTCAGATCATTGGCGCTCCTGCAGCCGATGGTCAGGACAAGCCCCCCGTCAAGAGACTTTAGCTTTGGGTTTCCATAACCCTGAGAAGTCTTTTTTATCCGAGATGATTAGACAGGGGGCTCAAACACCTGAGCGCTCACCATTCTGGGTGGGAGGGAATCACAGCCTTATTAATAATGGTCTTTACACAAGGAAAATGTAGAATAATTCTCCAGTTCAACAATACCTTTCTTATTGGTGCTGGGGGTTCATTAAATAGATTGCATGAGATTGTAAAAAAAAATTATACCACCTTTATCCATGGGCTGTGTCTGGTATATAAGCTTAGCCTCATTTAATTTAATGCTGTTGTACTGCAATACCAGATATGGACATATCTACAAGAGGGGCGCTGTTTTTGAAAAGATAAAAGCAATTTTTTTTTCTAATTTAATTCTATCATTTTTGACAGTGCAAACCAGGATTTGACAGTACTAAAATTCACCAAATTTTACAAAGTGGTTCATGCTGTTCATTAAATTTGGCTTATCTTTAGACTGTGTGGCCCTGTGTTTCCCAAATGTTTCGGCCTTGTGGCATCCCTGTGGAGTGAAGCTTAAAAACTTACATTAGGGAAACTCTTGGTAAATATTTTAAAAAAATATATTGAACCCTTTGAATATAAAAAATACACCATACCTCTGAATAGAAAAAAATACACAGTGCTACCTCAATATAAAAAATACACCATGGACCCTAAATATAGAAAATACAATGCACCACCTGAATGTAAGAAATATATATATGGTTTCCCCTGAAAATAAAAATACACTGTGACTCCTGAATGTAAAGGAAAAAATACACCATGTCCTTGATTATGTACAATATGAAATACATATTGTTTCCCCTGAATATAAAATAAATACACTGTGCCCCTGAATATAAAAAATGCACTGTGTCCCTGAATATTAAAAATACACTGTGCCCCTTTAATATAAATAATGCACCGTGCCCCTGAATATAAAAAATACACTGTGTCCCTTGAAAATAATAAAAAAAAACATGTGCCCCTGAATATAAAAAATACACTGTGCCCCCTGAATATAAAAAATACACTGTGCCCCTTAAATATAAAAAATACACTGTGCCCTTGAAAATAATAAAAAAAACATGTGCCCCCTGAATATAAAAAATACAGTGCCCTTTAATTAAATATCAGCATTCGTGCCCCCTGTTATATAAAAAAATACACTGGACCTCTTGAAATAATAAAAAAAACATGTGCCCTTGAATATAAAAAATACACTGTGACCCTGTAATAAAAAAATGACACAGTGCACCTTTAATATAAAAAATGCACCATGACCCTGAATATAAAAAATACACTGTGTCCCTGAATATAAAAAATAACTGTGTCCCTTGAAAATAAAAAAAAACTGTGACCCCTGAATTAAAAAATACACCTGCCCTTTAAAATATAAATAATCATCGTGCCCCTGAATATAAAAAATACACTGTGCCCCTTTAAGCATCGTGCCCTGAATATAAAAAATACACTGTGCCCCTTTAATATAAAAATGCACCGTGCCCCCTGAATATAAAAAATAGACTGTGTCCCTTGAAAATAATAAAAAAAACATGTGCCCCTGAATATAAAAAATACACTGTGCCCCCTGAATATAAAAAATACACTGTGCCCCTGAATATAAAAAATACACTGTGCCCCTGAAAATAAAAAAAACATGTGCCCCTTGAATATAAAAAATACATGTGCCCCTTGAATATAAAAATACACTGTGCCCCCTGAATATAAAAAATACACTGTGCCCCTTAAATATAAATAAACATCGTGCCCCTGAATATAAAAAATACACTGTGCCCCTTTAATATAAATAATGCACGTGCCCCTTAATATAAAAAATCACTGTGCCCCTTAATATAAAAAATCACTGTGCCCTGAATATAAAAAATACACTGTGTCCCTTGAAAATAATAAAAAAAACATGTGCCCCCTGAATATAAAAAATACACTGTGCCCCTTAATATAAAAATCACTGTGCCCCCTGAATATAAAAAATACACTGTGCCCCTGAATCATTAATAAAAAATACACTGTGCCCCTTTAATATAAAAAATGCACCGTGCCCCTGAATATAAAAAATACACTGTGTCCCTTGAAAATAATAAAAAAAACATGTGCCCCCTGAATATAAAAAATACACTGTGCCCCCTGAATATAAAAAATACACTGTGCCCCCTGAATATAAAAAATACACTGTGCCCCCTGAATATAAAAAATACACTGTGCCCCTTGAAAATAATAAAAAAAACATGTGCCCCCTGAATATAAAAAATACACTGTGCCCCCTGAATATAAAAAATACACTGTGCCCCTTTAATATAAATAATGCATCGTGCCCCCTGAATATAAAAAATACACTGTGCCCCTTTAATATAAATAATGCATCGTGCCCCCTGAATATAAAAAATACACTGTGCCCCTTTAATATAAAAAATGCACAGTGCCCCTGAATATAAAAAATACACTGTGTCCCTTGAAAATAATAAAAAAAACATGTGCCCCCTGAATATAAAAAATACACTGTGCCCCCTGAATATAAAAAATACACTGTGCCCCCTGAATATAAAAAATACACTGTGCCCCCTGAATATAAAAAATACACTGTGCCCCTTTAATATAAATAATGCATCGTGCCCCCTGAATATAAAAAATACACTGTGTCCCTTGAAAATAATAAAAAAAACATGTGCCCCCTGAATATAAAAAATACACTGTGCCCCCTGAATATAAAAAATACACTGTACCCCTGAATATAAAAAATACACTGTGCCCCTTTAATATAAATAATGCACCGTGCCCCCTGAATATAAAAAATGCACCGTGCCCCCTGAATATAAAAAATACACTGTGCCCCTGAATATAAAAAATACACTGTGCCCCTTAAATATAAAAAATGCACCGTGCCCCCTGAATATAAAAAATACACTGTGCCCCTTGAATATAAAAAATACACTGTGCCTCCTGAATATAAAAAATACACTGTGCCCCGAGTATAAAAAATACACTGTGCCCCTTGAATATAAAAAATACACTGTGCACCCTGAATATAAAAAATACACTGTGCCCCTTGAGTATAAAATACACTGTGCACCCTGAATATAAAAAATACACTTTGCCCCTTGAATATAAAAAATACACTTTGCCCCTTGAACATAAAAAATACACTGTGCCCCTTGAACATAAAAAATACACTGTGCCTCCTAAATATAAAAAATACACTGTGCCCCTGAATATAAAAAATACACTGTGCCCCTTGAACATAAAAAATACACTGTGCCCCTTGAACATAAAAAATACACTGTGCCCCTTGAACATAAAAAATACACTGTGCCTCCTGAATATAAAAAATACACTGTGCCCCCTGAGTATAAAAATTACACTGTGCCCCCTGAATATAAAAAATACACTGTGCCCCTTGAATATAACAAATACAATGTGCCCCTTGAATATAAAAAATACACTGTGCCTCCTGAATATAAAAAATACACTGTGCCCCTTGAATATAAAAAATACACAGTGCCCCTTGAATATAAAAAATACACTGTGCCTCCTGAATATAAAAAATTCACTGTACCCCTGAATATAAAAAAATACACTGTGCCCCTTGAATATAAAAAATACACTGTGTCCCTTGAAAATAATAAAAAACAATGTGTCCCCTGAGTATAAAAAATACACTGTGCCCCTGAATATAAAAAAATACACTGTGCCCCCTGAGTATAAAAAATACACTGCGCCCCCTGAATATAAAAAATACACTGTGCTCCATTAATATAAAAAAATACATTGTGCCGCATCAATATTGTTATCAGTTTTGAGTCTTAAAAGGTTTGTCTACTACTAGGACACCCCTTCTTAAACTAAATGATCGGCCTCGATAAAATAATAAAGTCTATACTCATCTCCTGTACCAGCGGTGTCAGCCCTTGTGGTCCCGGGGCTGTGATGTGGCGGAATAACACGTGATGTCAGGTGCCCAATCAGTGCTGGTGTCACAGTCTCCGCCTTCGGACAAACTGAACATGAACAGGAAGTCCGGGATAAGCTGATTCTTGACTTCCTCTTCACGTTTAGTTTGTCTGAAGGAGGAGACAGTGACGCCGGCGCAGATTAGGCGCCGGGCATCACGTGTCACAGCTCCACATCACAGCCCCAGGACCGCGAGCACCGACACCACGGGCACGTCACAGGAGGTGAGTATAGGCGTTATTATTTTATCAGGGCCGAATATTTAGTTTAAGAAGGGGTTGTCCTAGTAGAGGACAAATCCTTTAAGATGAAAGTGTGTTAACAATCCAGGCAATTTCTGCTACATATGTGGCAAATACACTACTTAAGATCAGCGCAAAATTTCGGAGAAAATTTGTCAAATTGGAGATGAAGAGCAAAAGCCCGCCATGCTTGTTGCACTGTGTGTTACTCCGGGCTAATGCAATGGTTGAATGGTAAATGACCCTTCTTCCCTGTAAAGAAATCTAGTAATTTAGCCAACTAGGTGTGGTCATAATGATAACTCCCATAGAGAAAAGTGATGATGACGCCCACTTGGCTAACAAGACTATATTTATATACAGGGAAAAAGGGGCCATATCTCGGGAACGGAGAGGCGCAGGAACAAAAGAAAAACATCGCCGGATTCTGGAGAACAGCGGCGTTTAAATCGGGTAATAAAAATTACATAATTATTGCAAGTAATTTATTTTTTAAAGTGGCTAAAAGAAGGAACTTCTTGCTTCCATCATACACTACAGCTTCTGTGATGTGAAAATGAAGCCGCCAATAATTCGAGGAAATATAGACGTTCATCTGTTGTGTATTTATATGTGGGGATTTCAGGGATCAGGGATTGGGGTCACCGTTATGGCCGGTGCAGCCTGTGACACTTATTAGCCGGCCGAGATTTGTCACTTTTATGTAGGAAATAATAAGCGACTCTTGGTTGCTACTTCTTCACCTTGAGATCGCAGCTTTGCTTTTTCTAGATTAACTTGGTGTTATTTATGATTATGGTCTTGTATTTGTGTGATGTGATGACAGGAGGCTCATCTTCTCCCCTCCATGGAGAAAACGGATCCTGACGTCCTGGATGTACAGTCAGGATGTCATTACACAGTGACAGGACCCAGAAGTGCCAAAACCCATTCACCGCCATACTGGCCCGACAGTAATCATCCGAGCTGCTCCATATGCATTTATTACACTATAACATGATACTTCGCCTCCTCTATGACAAGTCCCAGCGGAGACCAACCTCGCGCCGGTCTCTGTTGGTTCCATCTATCATTACGTCTCGAACCAGACGCAGACTGTCTCTTGCCAAGACAAATCTTGTTATACCCCCTGCATCTGTTACATAACAACCCGATCCCCGACTCCTACAAGTGTCCTCATTCCCTCCTGTTTAACCTGATGGTTTAATGGACCCCAGCAGTTGGGAAATTATCGTCCGCACATCGGGGTATTTTGTATTTTCAGAAAACTCGACAGGAATCCATTGTTCAGCTGAAATCACTTATATGAAATATGTATGGAGGGGAGAGAAAGGAGCGAGGAATCAAAGGAGAGCCTACAATTTGTAGTTGTAGCAAAAAAATGCAGGATAAACCCAAGAATGCTAGATAGATATAGATAGATAGATAGAAGATAGATAATAGATAGATAGATAGAAGATAGATAGATAGATAGATAGAATAGATAGATAGACAATAGATAGATGATAGATAATAGATAGATAGATAGATAGATAGATAGATAGATAATAGATAGATAGATAGATAGATAGATAGATAGATAGATAGATCGATAGATAAATAGATAGATAGATATGGATAGATAATAGATATTAGATAGATAGATAAATAGACAATAGATAGATGATAGATAGATAGATAGATGATAGATGATAGATAATATATAGATAGATAATAGATAGATAGATGGATAGATAATAGATATTAGATAGATAGATAGACAATAGATAGATAGATAGATAGATAGATAGATAGATAGATAGATAGATAGATAATAGATATTATATAGATAGATAAATAGACAATAGATAGATAGATAGATATGATAGATAGATAGATAATATAGAATAGATAAATAGACAATAGATAGATAGATAGATAATAGATAGATAGATAGATAGATGGATAGATAATAGATATTAGATAGATAGATAAATAGACAATAGATAGATAATAGATAGATAGATAGATGATAGATAGATGATAGATGATATTAGATAGATAAATAGACAATAGATAGATGATTGATAGATGATAGATAATAGATAGATAGATAATAGATAGATGGATAGATAATAGATATTAGACAGATAGATAGATAATAGAGAATAGATAGATAATAGATAGATAGATAGATAGATAGATAGATAGATAGATAATTGATAGATAGATAGATAAATAGATAGATAGATAGATAGATAGATAGATAATAGATAGATGGATAGATAATAGATATTAGATAGATAGATAATAGAAATAGATAGATAGATGATTGATAGATGATAGATAATAGATAGATAGATATAATAGATGATAGATAATAGATATAGATAGAATAGATAGATAGATAATAAGAATAGATAGATAATGATAGATAGATAGATAGAATAGATAGATAGATAGATAGATAGATAGATGATAGATAGATAGATAGATATAGATAGATGGATAGATAATAGATATTAGATAGATAGATAAAAAGACAATAGATAGATAGATGATTGATAGATGATAGATAATAGATAGATAGATAATAGATAATGGATAGATAATAGATATTAGATAGATAGATAGATAGATAATAGATAGATAATAGATAGATAGATAGATAGATAGATGTGAGAAGATTATGCGGATTTAACCTTAAAGGGAACCTTTCACTTCGTTTTGCCGCTATAAGATGCGGCCACCGCCTTTCGGGGCTTGTCTACAGCATTCTGTAATGTTGTAAATAAGCCTTAAATCCGACCTGAAAGATAAGAAAAACAAGATTTATTATACTCACCCGGGGGACGGTCCGATCTAATGTCGCAGGTCCGGGTCCGGCGCCTCCCATCTTCATGTGATGTCGTCATCCTGCTTGCTTTGCGTCGCGCTCCGGCGCAGGCGCACTGATCTGCTCTGTTGAGGGCAGGGCAAAGTCCCGCAGTGCGCAGGCGCTGGGCCTCTCTGACCTTTCCCGGCGCCTTAAAGACCAGTCTGCTACACAGAGTTTATAATATATTATTGTTTAATTCCCATCCCAACCCCACCCATGAATGACCTGACCCTGCCTATGAAGACCTACAACCAATCTAGGATGGCTATAAATTTGACAGGACTGTATCTGAAAAATCGAGACAGTCCCTTCAAATTCAGCTCTGGATGAAACATGGAACAAAAGATGGCCTTTTAAAGATACTGTATTGGGGTCCATGAGCTTAGAGTTCTGATAAATGCATAAACTACCACCAAAGGAACAGGTTTCTGAAATTGGGGCAAATATTTCTACAACCCTAATCCACCTAATACTTCCCCTGAGACTAGTAGTCTCCATCTATGGTGGCTCACTTCTCATCCATTGTGAGCCAAATCACATCTCCCCTATTGGAAGAAATGTTGTCCATTTAAGCCCCACCTATGAGGAACGCACCAACAGCCCACCTATTAGAATGATTTTGCTAACTCCTACACCTAAGAACCAGGAAAAATCAGGTCTGTTTTAAATATGGAAACTGGAACACTGGCTATTGAAAAGATGTAGGGGTGACCTGAGTTGAGACCCCTATCCATAACCCATACTATAAAATGGAATAGCTTTACGCTATGTACACCCTTGATGCTGGCCACATATTTACCCGTCCATCTCTCTTATCTTCTTTTGGTGTCTGAGAACCCATTTCACTTTCCGCCTCAGGCACCAGAATTGGTGGCTGTCTGTCTTCCTATATATTTGCACCATATTTCCATATTTTAAAAAAAATATTACAGACAGGACATATTTCAGTAGCATCTGCATCTGCATGATGTGTCATGGTGGCACACAAGATGGATACAACTTTCTCCTTGATGGCCCCAAAGACATTGTGTTAATAAATTAGTCGAGCAGGGGAAGCAGAGGTATTCAATTTAAGCAACAGTAATCTAGATAAAAGGGTTAATAAATGAGAATGACATTCACTTAGCAGCGACTCCGGGATTTATTTATGCACATATCCATCACAATTTTATACGTCTTGTCTCTTCTCTTTAATATTTCGCTGGGGTTGAATTACGAGCCCTTTATTGCTGTAATATTCTGAAACATGTCTGCTGTGAGGCTGCGGAAACAGCAGCTGCTTTATATCTGCTCTCGGCTAGCGGCGTTTTCACAGGCATGTTCACAGTTGAGTAACACTATCCAGAAGTTTCCCATAATACCATTTGCCAAATTGACCCAACACTTTCTCGCGTGGCACCAATCCATTAAAATTCATTTGGAAAATATCTTACATGGATCTGCTGGGGATATACTGGATGTACTGACAAGTACCTGTCAGAAGACACCAGGTGCCGAAGATTGCACCCTAGGGGAGTCCATGGTAGGTTTTGGTGCCAAATCGTAGTTGTTTTGGCACAGTCAACTGAAAAGTTGAGAGCTGCTGTCGTAGGGTCAACGAGAGTGGTAGACTGGAGTTCCCGAATGAGCTGGAGTCAGAGGGGAGGTGACAACCATTCAGGGGAAAAAGTGCACAAGTACCATACTGGGCCCAAGCGGTGATGTCTGGTGGCCTGATATTGGACTAATATCTATTGCAGGGGCAAGCAAGTGGCAGGATAGGGTCCAGCTCACCGGCATGCACTGTTTGAAGATCCGGAGCAAAGGAAGCGTCCATGCCTTGGACGTGAATGATTGCAAAGAAAGAAAAATACAGCTCCATGAAAATCCAAAAACTCTTCTTTATTGGTGAAATCAACATTAATTAATTTGTTAATCAACATGATTAAGGGTTTCCCTACCTGAAACGAGTTGTTTAATCTACTACCATGGCATTTTAATTCTCCGACTGGACTGTTTTCTATTCATGCCAATAAAGAAGAGTTTTGGGAATTTTTGTGAAGCTGGATTTTTCTTTCATTGAAAGCAAGTGGAAACCATTCGTTAGTGGAGATAAGGGACTGGCCTGAGAGAGTTTGGAATCCAATACCATCAGAGATGAACCAGAACTGGAGCACGCAGTGGACATGCAATTGTTCTGCGCTCCCGAAATACCAATGAAGAAAACAACCCCAGCGTCTCGTATGTGATGCTCCATCCCCAGCCCCAGTGTCTCCTATGTGATGTATATGCTCCAAGTTCAGTATCTCCTATGTGATATATATGCTACAGCCTCTCCAATGCTCCAATTGTATACTGTAACCACCAAGCCCTTATGCCTCCTAGGATATTAACCTGTAAGAGTTGTAAGCACAATAACACTAGAGACAAACCACCTGCGAAGCCGTAAGAAAAGACTTGGGTATTCTAATAGATCACAGACTGCACATGAGTCAACAGTGTGATGCAGCAGCAAAAAAGGCAAACACAGTTCTGTGATGTATTAAGAGAAGCATAGAGTCTAGATCACGTGAAGTCATTATCCCCCTCTACTCCTCCTTGGTCAGGCCTCATCTGGAATACGGTCTCCAGTTCTGGGCACCATATTTTATAAAAGACATCGAAAAATTAGAGCAAGTTCAGAGAAGAGCTACCAGGATGGTGAGCGGACTGCAAAGTATGTCCTACAAGGAACGGTTAGAGGATCTGGGAATGTTTAGCTTGCAAAAAACAAGGCTAAGAGGAGATTTACTAAATGTCTACAAATATCTGAAGGGATGTCACAGTGTAGAAGGATCATCCTAATTCTCATTTGCACATGGAAAGATGAGAAGCAATGGAATGAAACTGAAAAGGAGACGATACAGATTAGACATTAGAAAATTTTTTGACAGTGAGGGTGATCAATGAGCGTAATAGGCTGCCATGAGAGGTGATGAGTTCTCCTTCAATGGAAGTCTTCAAACAGAGGCCGGACAGACATCTGTCTGAGGTGGTTTAGTGAATCCTGCATTGAGCAGGGGGTTGGACACGATGACCCTGGAGGTCCCTTCCAACTCTAACATTCAAGGATTCATAAAAAGTGCCACTGTGATGTCCCAGGTACTGACCTGTACTGTACAAGGTATGATAATCCATAAGATGTCATAGGTGCAGGACATTATGGGAAGGTCAGTGCAGCAATGACATTTGCTTGCTCTCTGATGCTTCAGGGAAATGATGCCGGCCAAGTTTTTTTTTGCGAACCGCGAATCGAATCTCAAAATGTTCGAATTTGCATAAAACCGCAGATTTCAAGAAATTCTACTCGATCTTGCACGGATTGATCTGACCATCTCTAATTGCACCTAATTGTCTTACAAACCCTTCTTGGCCCTCAAAGTATTACATTATTTTGTACCTTTTCAATGATTATCTGATGATAAAAAAGGGGGGAGAAACATGTAAAATTAAAATATTTCTTTAGTGTTTGGTATTAACATGCATGGGGAAATTGTAGTATGGAGTTTTGGAGCACATATTACTTGTTGAACAAACTAAATTAAAATAGGTAAAAAAATTTTTTTATTGTTTTTGGCCATTTTTGTTAAAATAAAACAAAAAAAAAGGAAATTAATACCTCTGGTTTTATATAATATGAAAAATGATTTAAAAACAGCACTATGAGTTCCAACAGAAAAGGCAATAAAAAGTTAGGGGCGGATTATTTCGTATTAAAAGGCACACATTCCAAAAGATTTTGCTCTGGACATCAAGGCCCAAAAATCTCCCCCTGGGCTTGAAAGCGATAAAAAGGGTTGTCTTCTTGAGGCATTCACTTTAAGTAATATATATATTTAGATATGAAGAATAAATGTGCCCTTGATATACGCACCGGTAGATTTTACATTTCTATAAATCGGCTATCGTTTCTGTAGCGCTTTAATGAAGACAGGATAGCAGAGTCTGGATCTGAGGCTTTGATTCATCTGGTATTAGGGGTCAATATATCCTTTCTCTGAGAAAAGTACATTGATCTACGTGGAAGTGGGGTCTTAGTTTACGTCACATTGTGGATCGGCCTTTAATGAATTATCCTACTATGAAAAGCCAAGTGAAGCCACAAGAAAAAAATATGTTTAATACTGGGCAATAAAGAAAGGAGATGAAAACATGTGTTGATCCAAAAAATTAAGCAGAAGTCTCAAAGAAGGTCAGAGTACAAGAAAATTTAGGTGTCCACACAATAATGGGCCATAAAAAATAGAATTGTGATCCATTCAAATAATGAAACTAATTGTTTTGCCAACTGCTTGTTATGGGTTTACACCAAAAAAGAACAGACTGGAGTTAGAACTAAAGGATCGTCCAGGCTTAGGTTCAAATTGTATAAAGGACCCCATAGGTCCAGAAGAAAACCTCATAACGAGATGACTTTGAGGCTTAGGTTCAAATTGTATAAAGGACCCCATAGGTCCAGAAGAAAACCTCATAACGAGATGACTTTGAGGCTTAGGTTTTGATTGTATAAAGGACCCCATAGGTCCAGAAGAAAACCTCATAAAGAGATGACTTTGAGGCTTAGGTTTTGATTGTATAAAGGACCCCATATGTCCAGAAAAAAACTTGATAAGGAGATGACTTTGGGGCTGCTCACTTTTCTTTAAGATCTATTTCTTATGGGTTGATCATGTTGGACTATAGAGTACAACAGCTGCAGGCTTTTGCTGTAGAGGAACTATCTTGAGCAGACACCCTGTTAAATGTTATATTTTGTGTAAGTACCTGTTGTTTCTCTAGAGCAGGGGTGGGGAACCTCCGGTCCTTTTCTAGAGCTCCTGAGCAGATTCGCAGGGACTGCAGTGCTCGGGCAGGCAGCCCTGTTTTGCCTGCCACTGACCCTTTAATTGCTCCTTACACCCAGAGCATGTGCACGCAGTGGACATGCAATTGTTCTGCGCTCCCGAAATACCAATGAAGAAAACAACCCCAGCGTCTCGTATGTGATGCTCCATCCCCAGCCCCAGTGTCTCCTATGTGATGTATATGCTCCAGGCCAAGTGTCTCCTATGTGATGTACATGCTCCAAGCTCAGTATCTCCTATATGATATATATGCTACAGCTACAGCCTCTCCTATATAATGTATATTCCCCATCCCCAGTGTCTCCTATGTAATGTATTTGCACTAGTGTTTCATTTGTAATATATATATACCGCAGTCTTGGTGTCTACTATAAGATGTGTATACAGCAGAGTTCTAGTGTATCCTATATGAAGTATACAGTAGTCTCGGCATAGTCTATATCTTGTTTACAGCAGTCTCATTGTCTCCTTTGTGATGTATAAATAGCAGTCTTGGTGTCTTCTATGTGATATACTGTATATACAGCAGTCTCAGTGACACCTATGCGATTTATGTATAGCGGTCTCCTATGTGATGTGTATACAGCAGTCTTGTGTACAGCAGTCTTGTGTCTTCTATGTGATATATCTACAGCAGTCTCAGTATCACCAGTGTGATTTATATATAGCAGTCTCTGTCTTCTATGTGATGCGTACACAGCAGTCTCTTGTACAGCAGTCTTGTGTCTCCTATGTGATGTATACCTCAAACCTCCCACTGTGTGAGTTCTATAAATGTAACATGACAACATGAGCAGTGATGAATTTTCCACAGTGAGGAGACCTGCAGTGTAATAAACATCTGTGTTCAGAACAACTTACTGCTGCGGGTTCTTTACAAAATTTATCACAAAGAGTTGACTCCGCTCCAGACCGACGCAAACCTGGAAAATCAGTTATGAACATCATCAATACCACCTAACATCACACATTGCACCAAAGAGAAGCAGTTCCAGCTGTTACATATAGTAAATATAGTAGGATAAATTTCAAGTTGATCATTTTGTACGGCCCCTGAGTGATGGTTTAAATATCCAAACAGCCCCCCCACATTAAGAAAAGGTTCCCCACCCCTGTTCTAGATTCTTAGGACTTGTAAATGGAAAATGAATATTCATTTCTCTTAAGTAGCAGCACATGTGACCGCCGGTAGCTGATGGCCGACACTGTGCGCTACTGAAGAGCAATGAATACTCACTGCTCTCTGCGCGCAGTCCCGGCGAGTATTCCGGCAGCTCTGCTCTGCTTGTGAGCAGTGCATGAAGTCCCTGCCATGCGCTGTTTACAAGCATAAAGCACTTGCTGGCACCGGAGCAGGAGGCTGCGAGGGAGCGCTGAGTAGGTAAGTGTAAAGGTTTGTTTTTTTTAATGTTTTCTGATGGGGCCATGCATACCAGGATGGGGTTGGGGGCCAATTATAAGGATGGGGCCATGCATAACAGGACCATGGTTGGGGGGAAAATCATGCCAAGATACTATTTTTAAAGACAAATGAATATTCATTGCCTTCCACGCCCATGGGCATGGAATGCAGTGAATATTAATTTCTCTTTAGCAGCGGGAACAGGAGTTAGCCGCAGTCGCCGGCTCCAGCCTCCTGTGACCCGCTGCTCCACCGATGCCGTTCCCCCACGTCCCCACCACAGCCAGAGGCGGCACATCCGGACTATATGACGCACCACCCATTTTCCTCCACATTTTTGGAGGAAAAAAGTGCGTCTTATAGTCCGAAAAATACGGTAATCAGGAAGGAGCCTTCCTACAAAACTGATAATTGACTTGTCTAAATGGGCAATAAGTTTCTCTTCCTGTGATCCTCCATTTTAGGATGATGCAGATAACACTGTTCTACATATTTTCAAAAGTTGTCAGGTTCAGTTATGAAATGAGCCATTTTTCTTGATGATTTTGGCCTCCCGAATTCAAATCTGCCAATGAACATTTTTAGTTTTCTCTTGTTTCTATGATATCGAAGACTTTTCCTTTTACTGCTACATATAATTATTGCATAAAAGTTTCAGTACTTTGAAACATTATTATTTTTGCAAACATAAAAATGCAGAATATATTTTATGCCAATTTTCTGATAATTAGAGGAAACTTATCAACAATTCAAATAACTAAAACTTGTCTAATCACTATTGCAAATTATAAACAGTTAAAGAAATTGCACTACAAAATTTGATTATCATTCAGTGACTTTTTTTTGCTTGTCTCTTGTACTCCGGCATTGGATCATCTCTTGCAGTTGTCCAGCAGTAATCTGCAAGCATTGATAGATTCCATTTTCCTTGATATCTTTTTTCCATAGCCACAGTATCTTGGTGACATCTCTCACCGTGCTCGCCGATCACTGCTCCATGGTTTGGTGGAAAAATGTCTAGATGCGAATGTAAGAAATGAATCTTTAAGGACATGTTATAGCCAAGATCCTTATATGTTTTGAGGATATTTTCCATCAACTCTTCATAGTTATCTGCTCTTGAGTTTCCCAAAAAATTAGTTACCCCTAATGCGAATGCTACCCATGCAGCCTTTTCCTGGCCCTGCAACAAATGGTGAAACTCCTCATCTTGAAGACGTTTATGAATCTGAGGTCCAATAGAGGCTCCTTCCTTTATTTTTGCTTCACTCAACCTTGGAAATTTCTGAATGCATTTTTATCCAATACCTTTACAAAGTTCTTCATTAGACCCAACTTGATATGCAATGGAGAAGACAAATTCTTATGTGGGTCAACAATGCTTGATGCTGGACACTTTGACTCCCTAACTGTAGTGAATGTGGACTGCATAACCAACTGGAATTGAGGGTAGCTGTTTGTCACATTAAAACAGTTTCTTCACCCACAATGTGCTGAGGATTCTGCTGAAAGCTGCAATTTGCAACAGGCCACAAGTAGCCTATCAGATCCCATTGATGACTGGATCATATAGGATTAGATTTCATTAAAGACTCCAATGAAATAAAAAATGAGTGTCTGAAAACTCTGTATGGATGAATGGTAAACCCAAAGAATCATCTCAATTAAGGTCCAAGGAAACTCAGTCTGACCCTATATGCCAATCATCTGACTACCATGATGACTTGTCTGTGAATAACCTTAAATCTTACACAAACTTTTGCCCCATTTTTCAAAATAAAAATCACAGTGTCCCTGTTAAATAGTTGTGTCAAGCCCCCCACCTTCCCAGACACATTAAACTCGAAATTATTGAGGGCTTTGGCAATAGTCAATTGTGTATGTGGGCCCAAGACAGATGATGGTCAGGAGAGTTAGGGATCCAGGATATCCGATTCGGACTCACGATCATTTTGTTTCTCCCAAGACAAGCCACCGACAGAGATGTCCTGGCAGTGACTCTTTCTTAGGGAATATTGCAACTCTTGGCCGAGCTAGTGCTCCTGTATGTGGGAGAGCCGAGCGAGATAGCTGGCAGAAGAATAATAAGCCAAATCATTGTTTTCCAGACAGACATCTACATTATATGGGTAGACTTTAGGCACTGTATATCAGCTCCATTATCGTTAATAAAACTGTGCTGTACTACCGTACACAACCTGTGAACAGGCGCGGCATTATATTGAAAAAGAAAGCGGACATAGAAACATTAGAAACAGCAAGACGTGGAAGCATTTTGCTGCGTTCGTATCTCGCTAGGTCATGTATGTCTAGTAAGGTCGCGAGTCAAAGACCTTCACAAGGTGGGCAGCTTGCGTCTCAATCAAGAAAAAAAAGCCAATTTACCATTACACGCGAATTCTAATTTGGCTTTATCTCTAGAGGAGCTTCGGCCTTTGCCACTCTGAATCTTAATTAAATCCTGATGAACTTTAAATCTTTTATTTTCTCACAAAAGACCGATTTATCCTTATCAGGTCTTAACAAAGTAACTAATGTTTAGCCAAGTGGCACCAACAAGGTACAAGCAACTATGGATGATACTACTGAAAATCTATCCGAACTGGAAATCAGGTAGGAAAGTGACCACAGTTGAAAAGAGTGGCCCGCTTCCAATATCGCCACTATTCACAGCTTCAGGATGCAGACAGCAGTGAATAAGTTGAAGACAGAAGCAGAGCATCGGGGGAAAGGGAGTGAGGCGAGTATGTGTTGTTTTTTTCATATGTGTATGGCATGTTTGCCTGTATATAGAAGGCTACTGTATTTAGGAGGCTATGTGTGGGCTCATACTGTATATAGGAGGCTACATGGAAGCTCACACTGTATATAAGAGGCTATGTGGGGGCTGACACTGCATTTAGGAGGCTATGTGGGAGCTCACACTGTATTTAGGAGTCTACGTGGTGGCTCACTTTGTAGGGAGCTATGTGGAGGCTCATAGTGTATATAGGGGGCTATGTGAGGGCTCATATTGCATATAGAGGGGCTATGTAGGGGCTCACACTATCTAGAGAAGCTATGTGGGGCTCATACTGTATATAGGAGGCTATGAGGGAGCTCATACTGTATTTAGGAGGCTATGTGGGGACTCATGCTGTATTTATGGGTTAATTGGGTGCAAATACTGTAAATAGGGGGCTATGTGGGGGCTCATACTATATATAAGAGGCTATATAGAGAGACTATATGGGGGCTCACACTGTATATAGAGAGACTGTGGGAGCTCATACTGTATGTAGGGGTTTATGTGCGGTCTCATACTGTATATAGAAGGGCTATGTGAGGGTTCATACTGTATGTAAGAGGCTGTGTGAGAGCAGAATTAATTTCAGCACAGTCACAGTCTCACAAGTGGCTCCTTGAGCAAATTAACTACCCATAGAATCATAGAATGGTAGAGTTGGAAGAGACCTCCTGGGCCATCTGGTCCAACCCCCTGCTCAAAGCAGGATTCTCTAAATCATCCCAGACAGATGTCTGTCCAGCCTCTGTTTGAAGACTTCCATGGAAGGAGAACTTACCACCTCTCGTGGCAGCCTGTTCCACTCATTGATCACCCTAACTGTCAAAAAGTTTTTTCTAATATCTAATCTGTGTCTCCTCCCATTCAGTTTCATCCCATTGCTTCTAGTCTTTCTTGTGCAAATGAGAATAAAGATGATCCTTCTACAATGTGACAGCCCTTGAGATATTTGTAGACAGCTATTAAGTCTCCTCTCAGTCTTCTTTTTTGCAAGCTAAACATTCCCAAATCCTGCAACCGCTCCTCATAGGACATGGTTTGCAGACCGGTCACCATTCTGGTGGCTCTTCTCTGAACTTGCTCCAGTTTGTTGATGTCGTTTTTAAAATGTGGTGCCCAAAACTGGACACAGTATTCCAGATGAGGTCCGACCAAAGAGGAGTAGAGGGCGATAATGACCTCACGTGATCTAGACTGTATGCTTCTGTTGATACATCTTTTTTTTTTTTTTTTGATAAGCGGAGGCTGAGATATCAAATCAATATTACGTATATGTAGTAGCAGATTTGGTAAAACTTAACTTTTATTCAGATAATAAATTAGAAACAGTGCTGATGTGCAGGTGATACAAAAAACCCGAGAGGTGTGTGTGAGTGAATATAAGAAGAAAAGAAAGTTATAAAAAATGGGCATGTGTAAACTTCTGCCTGGGTAGACACGCATTAACTTGATCTATGTCATGCGGTCTCTGACCCCTAGGGCTCTCCCAACGCGTTTCATCGGTCTGGATTCATCAGGGAGGTATGACGCTCTCTGTAAAAAAGACAGGGACGATGGAATGTACTAATCTCCTTTTTATAATTACCGGGTGTTTGTTGTAAAGAGGAATTTCCGGACGCCAAGTGCGTAACATCCGGTCTTTCGAGCGCGTCATCGCGCCCATAGGGTGCATGCGCAGTTAATGCTGGACGTGTCTTTCTCTCGGAACGTCACTTCCGGTTTCCAGAGAAAATCGCCCTTAGATACAACCATGGTTAATGTCTGCAATTAATGCAGTATAACCGGTTGTATTCTTTTAAAGGAGTACACCCATCCGTTTCATTACTTTAATATTAGAAACGTTATGGTGCAATCGCAGATAAACTCTAATGATAACAGTATCTTAATATCAAAGGAGTTCGCAGCCTAATTTAGTGTATATGTGCAGATGATTCAAAGATCCTTTATTGGATAGATTATCATTGGGCTTGACATATTAATTATAGTGAAATTTCACAGAGAAATCATATATATATATCTACTAGGTGTTATAAGTTGATAGATATATTGGAATTCATATGGATAACTAAAATTCTCAGTATGTTGTTGAATGCATAAATATGGACACACCCGACCAGCTTTAGAAGGATAGAAAGGGTGCGTACTAGTTATTACCCTATTGTACCCTATCTAATTTGTCCCTACCTCACGCGGAGGTTGGCACCTAAAACCTGCGCAATGGCGCCCCCACTCGACGGCGGCTCGCCCTATTCTAGACGCCCTATTGGGTCCTACACTACAAGAAGGAAGAAAAGGTAAGAAGTTCATTTAAACCCATAGGGTGAGTAGTTTGGAGATGGAAGATCCAAAAAGTTTCCTTTTGTAGGATTCTTTTATCCCAATCTCCTCCTCTTTGATGTTTATTAATTTTCTCAATCCCCATAAAGGAAAGAACTTTAGGATCACCTCCGTGTGCGTGATTGACATGGTTAGCAACAGAGGTGTCTCTCTTATTGATAGTGTCCCTATGATGTTCTCCTATTCTTTTCTTTAATTCTCTTCTGGTTTTCCCTACATATTGTACGCCGCATCTGCAGGTGATGTTATAAATGACTCCGGTGGATTTGCAGTTGATAAATTGTTTGATGGGGTAGGTTTTTTTGGTGTTAGTACTTGTGAATTCTTTCCCTTGTTTCAAAGATCCACAGTATTTACAGCTCCCACATCTATAGCAGCCTTTTGGTTGGCTGCCTAGCCATGTGGGGCTATTCGATTCCGAGGGTACATAATGGCTGCGTACCAGTCTGTCTTTTATGGATCGTCCCTTTTTGAAGGTAATTTGTGGGATGTTCGGAATCACATTGGACAAATCTTTGTCCATACATAGAATCGGCCAATGTTTTGTGATGATTTCTCTCAATTCTTTCGACCCATTCGAGAATTTTGTTATGAATCGTACAGTTTTATCTTCTTCTGGCTTAATTGTAGGGTAAGGAGATCCCTCCTTTCCCGAGAAAGTGTTGTCTTATAGGCGTTTTTTAGGACATGATCAGGATACCCTCTCTCTCTAAATCTTTGTCTTAGATCATCAGCTTGTTCTTTAAAACTGTCGACATTAGAGCAGTTTCTTTTAATCCTGAAATATTGGCCCTTTGGGATGCCTTTTTTGAGGGGAATAGGGTGGTTAGATTCCCATTTGAGTAGAGAGTTTGAGGAGGTTGGTTTCCTGTGTGTTTTGGTAGCCAACTGCCATCTTTGCCTCTCTCAATCTGGATGTCCAGAAAAGAAATACTCTGAACATTAGCCTCAAAAGTGAAGAGGAGGCCGATGTTATTAAAATTGAGACCTTTGACATAGTCCCCAAAACTCTCCACATCACCCCTCCATATGACAAACACGTCGTCGATATATCTGAGCCAGAGTACAATTCTATCTTCCACTGTATCTCCAAAGACCACATTTTCTTCCCACCAGCCCAGGAGCAGATTTGCGTAGAAGGGGGCACAAGGACTGCCCATGGCTGTGCCCCTGAGCTGGTGGAAGTACTTATTGTTAAACAAAAAATAATTTCTTGTCAAACAGAATTCTAGGCTTTAAGGACAAATTGGTTATGTTCGTTGTATTGTAGCCCTCTAGTTTTGAGATAGTACTCTGCAGCCATGATGCCCTTCTCATGTGGAATCGATGAATACAGAGCCTCGACATCAACTGATCCTAGGATCATATCGTCACCCAGCTCTATATTCTCTATTTTAAGAAGTAGGTCGGATGTGTCCCTGATATAAGAACTAAGAGAGGAGACAAATGGCCTCAAAATTTTGTCTACATACAGGCCTAAATTTGGGTGAGACTGTCGATGCCCGACACTATCGGTCTTCCTTTTAGTGGGGAAAGACCTTTGTGCACTTTCGGTAAGCAGTAGAAAGTAGCAACTGTGGGATGGATGGGAATCAAAAAATCTTTTTCATCTCGCGTAATTAATTTGTTATGAAAAGCATCATTAACAAAGTTCTTCAGTTCTGCAAGGTATTGATTTGTGGGGTTACCATCCAGTTTTTCATATCCCATTTCTTCCCCTAAAAGGGAGCAGCAAAGTGTTTTATATTGTGATTCTTCCATCACCACAATGTTGCCCCCTTTATCTGAGGGTTTTATTACTATATTTTTGTCTTTCTCAAGAGCGTTTAGAGCTTTCATTTCTCTTTGTGAGAGATTATGGAACCTATTTTTATTATGTTTCTCTAGTTCCAGAAAGTCTTTAGCAACTAAGTTAGAAAAGACGTCTATAGCACCCACATCAGTGATCGGAGGCATTCGTTTGCTCTTGTTTTTAAGGTCAGTAAAAGGGCCTTCTCCTTGCTTATTGGGAGGGTCTCCTAAATGGTATAAAAATCTCACATCTGCCAACATATTTTCATCAATACCTAGTTCAGCGCAGCTTTTTTTGTCAAGATTGGCAAAATATTTTCTCCACTTAAGTTTTCTGGTAAAAAGATGCAAGTCCTTTGTGGCTTCAAAGCATTCAAAGTCTGAGGTAGGGACGAATGACATTCCTTTGCTAGGACTGTCATTTCTTCGTTTGTTAGAGGTCTATTAGATAAATTAACAATAGTTTTATCTATACTGGATTCCTTGTGCCGAATCTGTTCCGGAGATGATACCCTGAATCTAAAAAATGTTCCCTTTGGGTGGACTCCGGTTAGATCCTCTACCTCCTCTAGCACCTCCTCTTCCTCTACCTCTACCTCTCGTGTTTTTATATCTCGTGTCTGAGTCTGAAAATCGGCCTCTGAAGAGAGATGTCGGTATCTGGTGGGCGATGTACTTTGATGTTATTGATGGAGTAGGCTTTATTTTCGCGAAATTCTTGTAGAATCTCTAATGAAATATTTGTGTTTTCTCTCCTTCAAATGATATTGAAATTTTTCTATTGTATTTTTGAAGGTTAGTCTCTTAAGAGAAAACTCGGGTTCAGATGAGAATTTTTTTGTAATTTCTATTTGTTCCTTGAGTTTCTCATTCAAGGAGCTAAGTATAGTTTTTTCTTCTCAAGAAGAATTTCATAAGTTTTAGAGAGCTCTCAGTGGCTTCTTTTCAAGTTTAGCCAAAAGAGCTGTTTTTTGTACCTATACCCAAAAGATAGTGATATTCTAAGGTGTCTGGTACAATGCCTGCTTTTATATAGTTTATCGAGACTTTGTACTTCCCCCATGAGGTGACTTGCTCTTGTATACTTTAGTGAGTCTTTAAATGCTGCACTAAATGAAGGTATATATTTTTCTGAGTGAAAACACCATCTGAAACATGTCCTTAGCCTCATGATCCATTGATTAGTATCTATACCTGTGGATAAGAATCCTGCCATACCACTTTTGTGTATTGATAAGCGGAGGCTGAGATATCAAATCAATATTACGTATATGTAGTAGCAGATTTGGTAAAACTTAACTTTATTCAGATAATAAATTAGAAACAGTGCTGAGTGGGAGGTGATACAAAAAAACCTGAGAGGTGTGAGTGAATATAAGAAGAAAAGAAAGTTATAAAAAACCACTGATTTGTATTGTGGCTCTATGTATGTGTATATAGCTCACTGTATTTTGATCCTATAAATGAACCTGAATTGTTCCTCTTAAGTGTTATAGGAACGATTCTAGTTGTGAGCTGGATATCCGTTTACATAGGGAATCTTATCAGCATACACACAATAGGAATATACTGTTTAATATATTGTATATTAAATAACAGTTCGCTCTCTCTGTGGATAATAGCCTGATGATGATACCCGTACTAGAATGGAAAAGGGGTACCATATTGTACATAGGAGTGCTTCGTTATATGCTTATGGTTTGTATTAGAACAGATTACCACACATAAATTTATAGTTAATCAGTGGTTAAATAAAACAGCTCTCAGACGTTCTGGAGCTTCATATAATTGGAAAAATATCTCCTGTCATATACTTATATGCCTCTGATACTGATCGTCATCTACCCATCTCAGGAGCCTCAGAGTTAAATTACTCTGTATAAAATTGGTCTCATTGTGGGGTGATCTATATGGTACTCATCTGTATCATCCTTTAATGGGCATGTGTATACTTCTGCCTGGGGGAGACACGCATTAACTTGATCTATGTCATGAAGTGACGTTCCGAGAGAAAGACACGTCCAGCATTAACTGCGCATGCGCACTATGGGCGCGATGACGCGCTCGAAAGACCAGATGTTACGCACTTGGCGTCCGGAAATTCCTCTTTACAACAAACACCCGGTAATTATAAAAAGGAGATTAGTACATTCCATCGTCCCTGTCTTTTTTACAGAGAGCGTCATACCTCCCCTGATGAATCCAGACCGATGAAACGCGTTGGGAGAGCCCTAGGGGTCAGAGACCGCATGACATAGATCAAGTTAATGCGTGTCTCCCCCAGGCAGAAGTTTACACATGCCCATTAAAGGATGATACAGATGAGTACCATATAGATCACCCCACAATGAGACCAATTTTATACAGAGTAATTTAACTCTGAGGCTCCTGAGATGGGTAGATGACGATCAGTATCAGAGGCATATAAGTATATGACAGGAGATATTTTTCCAATTATATGAAGCTCCAGAACGTCTGAGAGCTATTTATTTAACCACTGATTAACTATAAATTTATGTGTGGTAATCTGTTCTAATACAAACCATAAGCATATAACGAAGCACTCCTATGTACAATACGGTACCCCCTTTTCCATTCTAGTAGGGGGTATCATCATCAGGCTATTATCCACAGAGAGAGCGAACTGTTATTTAATATACAATATATAAACAGTATATCCTATTGTGTGTATGCTGATAAGATTCCCTATGTAAACGGATATCCAGCTCACAACTAGAATCGTTCCTATAACACTTAAGAGGAACAATTCAGGTTCATTTATAGGATCAAAATACAGTGAGCTATATACACATACATATAGCCACAATACAAATCAGTGGTTTTTTATAACTTTCTTTTCTTCTTATATTCACTCACACCTCTCGGCTTTTTTGTGTCACCTGCACATCAGCACTGTTTCTAATTTATTATCTGAATAAAAGTTAAGTTTTACCAAATCTGCTACTACATATTCTGTTGATACATCCTAGAATTGTATTTGCCTTTTTTGCTGCTGCATCACACTGTTGACTCATGTTCAGTCTGTGATCAATTAGTATACCCAAGTCTTTTTCACATGTGCTGTTACTTAGCCCTATTCCTCCCATTTTGTATATGCTTTTTTCATTTTTATTGCCCAGATGTAGTACTTTGCATTTTTCCCTGTTAAAATCCATTCTGTTAGTTGCTGCCCACTGCTCCAGTTTATGTATATCTTTTTGAATCCTCTCTCTTCTCTAGTATTAGCTATCCCTCCTAGCTTTGTGTCATCAGCAAATTTGATCAGTTTACCCTCAATTCCTTCATCTAAATCATTGATAAAGATG
This sequence comes from Oophaga sylvatica, assembly GCA_033576555.1. Classification (NCBI taxonomy): domain Eukaryota; kingdom Metazoa; phylum Chordata; class Amphibia; order Anura; family Dendrobatidae; genus Oophaga; species Oophaga sylvatica. The sequence continues at coordinate 20,495,628 of JARQOD010000004.1, forward strand.
TTGAACAATACAGGGCCCAAAACAGAGCCTTGTGGTACCCCACTTGAGACATTCTTCCAACTGGATGTGCAGCCATTTACGACCACTCTTTGAGTCCGATCACTAAGCCAGTTATGAATCCACCTAACAGTTGCCTTGTCCATTCCATACTTAGTCATTTTTTCAATAAGGATTGTGTGAGATACTTTGTCAAATGCTTTGCTGAAGTCAAGATATACTATATCTACAGCATTTCCCTGATCCACCCAGTCAGTGATTCTGTCATAGAAGGAAATTAAGTTAATCTGACATGACCTATTAGTTACAAACCCATGCTGACTCTGTTTAATCACTTCATTCTTATGCAGGTACTTACATACATGTTCTTTAATAATTTGTTCAAAGATTTTTCCTGGTATAGAAGTCAGACTCACCGGCCTGTAGTTCCCTGGGTCCACCTTCTTCCCCTTTTTGAAGATAGGAACAACATTTGCTCTTCTCCAGTCTTCTGGGACTTCTCCTGTTCTCCAAGAATTTTCAAAGATTATCGACAGTGGTTCAAGAATTTCTTCTGCTATCTCCTTCAGTATTCTGGGGTGTAATTCATCTGGACCTGGAGACTTGAATTCATTTAGGTTAGCTAAGTGGACAGGACGCATCATGTAACTTTTTTTTTTGTGCCGGAAACGCCTGACAGCGCCTGAAGCGGCGCATCAAGCGTCCGGAACAATAGAAGTCTATGGTACCGGATCAGTCTTTTGTGCAATCCGGCAAAAGACTGATCCGGATTCTGGAAAACTACTACTACTACTACTACTACACATTTTCCGGACAAAAAATCCGTCTTTTAAACAATTCGCCGGACTGTGCCTGATTGCAAAAAACGGATTTGTGAAAGAGGCCTAAGCCGTTCTACCAAACGTCAAGGTATATCCGTATCAGAGCAGTCCCTGACTAATGTGTTTAATCCCTAACTGATGTATTTAAAAAGCTAGTCATGTGTATAGAACCTATATGAGCAGGATTCAGAAAGTCACCAGTCAGAGTATCCTTCTCCAGTACATAAGCCCAGCCCAGGCTTACCTGTAACGGGTGGGCTTCTCACCATGTGCAGTGCAGCAGTATTGTGCCGTACTCCGTTTTTTTGATCAGTCACAAACAAGGTACCGTAGCTAACGGTTGTGGCTGCCTTTCTGCTAGTTGTTTAATTGATCTAAGGACATGGGCATCAAATTTATTCTATTTGCAAAAACAAATCAATAATGCAAATAACATCAGTCTGGTATAAATAGACTTAATTCATTGAATTGAACTGTACCAGTGAATATCTCATATTTCCAAGCTCTGTCCTTTTCTCCTTGGCACCAGCTTATACAGCAATTCTCATTATATCGCCTGCTGTTTGGTGTCTCCTCGGTTTCTCTGTAGAAGCCACTAGGAATAAAACCTAATCCATGTTCTTCCCAAACACAATTGTTTTCTGCATTTGCTTCATACTGTGTGAGTGAGTGGAGATGAAGTCACCTTGCGACCTGCTACACCCAGCTCCTGATCTGCTATTATTCGGTGCCAGAGAACAGTCGTAACGTAACCTTTTCACCACTGGCCACTAAAACACAACATTACGTGCAGCAAAAGATTAAAGGGGGAATAAAACAAAATTGCAAACCTTATAGTGTCATAGTGTCAGGCTGTGCACAAACGTTTCATTTTTTCATTTTTAGGTGTTTTTTTTTTTTTTGCAGAAGTTTTTGCAAAACTGGGGCAAGAGCACTTTTGAGAACCTTAGACTTGACGTGTACGCTGATTGCTTTTCCCGACAAATGTATCCATGAGACGAGAGCCACACATTGGGCTGATACGTATGTGTAATGTGCATCATATTCCTCTATGCGGCACTCGATTGTTGGGGTATATTGAGCAGCTAACTCTTACACCGCCCTCCCCCAAAAGTCAAATTACTGGGTACATCCCAACTTCTTCACAAGCTCTTGAGAAGATGGAGGTGCTCAATTACGGCGCAAACTGTGAGGTGCAGAACATAAGAACATGGAGTAGGAGAACAGGTCCAAAAAAGAAGGACGTGAGATGGAACTAGAACCTCTAAAAGTCCTAACAAGCTTCACTGTCATGTTACAGCATAGTAGATATACTACTAGCATCTACTACACTAGGAAAAGTGAAGAGAGCGGCACTTCCATAGGTGAAATATTTCATTTTACCTGTGGAAGTGCCGCTCTCTTCACTTTTCACGCTGTTGATGAGCCACACCAGCCGAAGCCGTGGAAGCCACCCATGGACCTTCAACCTACAAAGCGTGGCAAGCTCTGATACTTTACTACTCTACTACGATCTGACAAATGGGGTCCAGTACTAAACTGCCTTCTGCTATTTTGGGAATTTCAACATATACACCAAGTTCTGCCTCTTAAAAAGGACCTGTCACTTGTCATAAATGTGTATGTTTTATTTTCTGGTATAAATGCCCCTGTTCTTCTGAATCCGGCAATGTTTTTCTTTTGCTCCTGAGCCTCTCCGTTCCTGAGATATAGCCCTCTTTTCCCTGTATATAAATCTCGTCTTGCTAGCCAACTGGGCGTGATCCTAAACGACACGCCCATAGAAGAGTTGATGACCACGCCCACTTAGCGGGAAAGGCTAGATTTATATACAGGAAAAAAGGGACCATATCTCAGGAATGGAGAGGCGCAGGATCAAAAGAAAAATAGCGCTGGATTCAGGAGAACAGGGGCATTTACACCAGAGGAAAAAAATATGCATTAATAGTAAGTGACAAGTCCCCTTTAAAGGAATAGCCTTATGAAGATTGACGTGCTTAATTAGGATATATAAAGGCCGTTGTGCTTGGGCTTCTTGTGTGAATAACAACTGGCAGCCATTGATCTATTTGAATGGCCACCACTCAATACTATATATGCCCTGCGTAAAACGCTTGCCCTAATAATAACAGCATGAGACATTCCCTTTAAGAGCTCTACAATGCTTCCAGTACTTTGTAGGATGAAAAGAGTATAATCTACGATGTTCTGCGGGATATATATGGAGACAAAGACTGTTTAAATTGCCCTAGAGAAGAAGTAGTGGACTAGCGGCAAGTATCAGATCCAAAACTCTGAGGCTGGAGCCATTAGAGGGGGCACACACATATCCGTAGGCATTTACATGCACATGCTTTCTGGAATATAAGGTGGAGTACGTATGTAATGAAGATCAATTACGGGTTGTAATTCCGGCGCTGCAGATTTGCGGACAGCTGGCGTCTATGCCAGAGGGTCGGTTGATCCATGTAAATAATTTCTATGTTTCACAATTTATGTAAATATCGAGGGGGTAGGTAACTGGTTCTCATTAGCAAACCTAGGGGCTTTAACACATAACAGAAGGAAAAAATTCTCCACGTGTGGTAATCGTATCAGAACATTTGTAATTACCCCTATAAATGGAGAGATTTTTGTTACTAATGAGCTTACAGAAATAATCAAACACTGTGACAAACCCTCAGCTGTGAGCTAGGTCAGGACCAGTTATCAATATAAATAGGTGAAAGGGTTGATTTTTGGTACTCTGGAGCCAGTCATGTCACCCAGCCTAAGACTCCGTTCTGTTGCAAATCACTTTACACTAAAAGCTAAGTACATCTTAACACTGAATACAGCTGGTATACAGATGAGCACTGGCAGGTGCGGAGTGGACCGGCTGGTATATGGATGAGCACTGGCAGGTGCAGAGTGGACCGGCTCGTATACAGATGAGCAATGGCAGGTGCGGAGTGGACCGGCTGGTATATGGATGAGCACTGGCAGGTGCAGAGTGGACCGACTCGTATACAGATGAGCACTGGCAGGTGCAGAGTGCACCGGCTGATATATAGATGAGCACTGGCAGGTGCAGAGTGGACCGGCTGGTATACAGTTGAGCACTGGCAGGTGTGGATTTTTACTGGCTGGTATATAGATGAGCACTGGCAGGTGCAGAGTGGACCGGCTGATATACAGTTGAGGACTGGCAGGTGTGGAGTGGACCGGCTGATATACAGTTGAGCACTAGCAGGTACAAGCTGGACCAGCTGATAGGCAAGCAAGTACAAGCAGACAGGTAATGGATAGGTAGATTGACTGGCGGGTACTCAGGAACCTGACAACTAGCAAGTATGCTAAGGACAGACTAACCATGTTGCTCAGGCACCTCCATGCTGAAGGAGGTGCCTTAAATAGTAAGTATTGCTAGCTATTGGCTGGGGACACATTAGGACGGCGCGCGCAAGCCCATTAAAAGGGAGCGATCACGATTTTACCTTTCTATAGAGATGAAACATGGCATGGAAAGCATTATCCATCTGTCTGATATTAAGTTTAGAGGTCTTCCGCCAGCCTTACAGTAATGTGAGTGAATGCGTTATGTTCGTTCTTTAACTACAAAGCCGAAAATACATCTTCCATAAATATCGGATCGATGCAAACCCCAATTTTCAACACCGACCATTGACTCCGGAAAGTCTGAGAAAATTTCCTTTGAACAGAGGAAGTCCCTGCTGTACTTTTCCGCCTCTGAGTATATGAAATCTAGACTTGTTCTCACAGATCCCTGTGGTAATTACCTGTTCATGGCAGGAGGTCCTACTTCAATGGAGGTTGAAGTGTCAGCTCTTTCTCACTTCCTCAGTTATAATTAATCCCATATGTTCAACGTGATGGTGAAATGTCCCCTCTCCGGAGATTGCTTTATGGATTTTACAATTTTTCTCTATGACTCAGCTGAAAACCAAATAAAAAGGAAAAAAAAATTATTTTTTTTCTGTGCTGGAATTGGGCAGCTAATCTGTTATAGTCCCTGTGCTGAACACACTGATCTCATATGTTCTCACAATTGCTAGTTGCCGCTGATTTATAGCCTGACAGCCCGTTGTTCCGCCAGCCTAACCTTGAGCTCTGCAAACTGCATACAGTATAATGTACCCACTGTACCAATCTGAGCGACGCTCCGCTGCAAGAACTAGTAACAAACTTGTCTCTCTGGTGACGTGCGGTGAGGACAAACTAATCCGTCTACTTTCCCCCCCAGTTCCACAAAACAAGTCTACAGCCCCTCCAATATAAAGATCTGTGCATGGCACTGGAGAAAATTAAATACAAGGAAGCAAAAAAGCATTAACTATGTCACAACATGCTGCGCTCAGTAATAGCCTGGAATAAAATCAAGTTCTAGGTTGAAGTCGTTCAATATTTTCATATGTTCCCGCACAAAGGGCTGATTCTACAAAAACAGATCAATTTATGTGTCTGTCTATGGGCATCCAGGAGTCCATCAGTGAGAGGAAGAGACAATAAAAAAGCAATGTGAAATGTACTGCAGACTTAATAGGGTTTTCATATTGATGACCTATCCTTAAAGTAGGTCTTCAATATCAGATCAGTGGGGTCCGGCACCCGCCATTCTCACAGATCAGCGGCGATCACCGTCGGTAGGACCTGTACGCTGCCTAGTGGACGCTGCCTGGTACTGCAAGTCAGCTCCTCTTGAAAAGGATCTGATTGGTACTAAACAACGTACAGTCATGGACAAAAGTTTTGAGAATGACACAAATATTAATTTTTACAAAGTCTACTGCTTCACTTTTTCTAATGGCAATTTGCATATACTCCAGAATGTTATAAAGAGTGATCAGCTTAACAGCAATTACTTGCAAAGTCAATATTTGGCTAGAAAATGAACTTTATCCCCCAAAACACATTTCAACATCATTGCAGCCCTGCCTTAAAAGGACCAGCTAACCCTTTTCAGTGATTGCTCCATTAAACAGGTGTGGGTGTTGATGAGGACATGGCTGGAGATCAATCTGTCATGATTAAGTAGAATGACACCACTGGACACTTTAAAAGGAGGCTGGTGCTTGGCATCATTGTTTCTCTTCTGTTAACCATGGTTATCTCTAAAGAAACACGTGCAGTCATCATTGCAATGCACAAAAATGGCCTAACAGGGAAAAGTATCGCAGCTAGAAAGATTGCACCTCAGTCAACAATCTATCGCATCATCAAGAACTTCAAGGAGAGAGGTTCCATTGTTGCCAAAAAGGCTTCAGGGCGCCCAAGAAAGACCAGCAAGCACCAGGACCGTCTTTAAAAGTGTTTCAGCTGTGGGATCGGCTACCAGCAGTGCAGAGCTTGCTCAGGAATGGCAGCAGGCAGGTGTGAGTGCATCTGCACGCACTGTGAGGCGGAGAATCTTGGAGCAAGGCCTGGTCTCAAGGAGGGCAGCAAAGAAGCCACTTCTCTCCAGAAAAAACATCATGGACAGACTGATATTCTGCAAAAGGTACAGGCAGTGGACTGCTGAGGACTGGGGTAAAGTTATTTTCTCTGATGAATCCCCTTTTCGATTGTTTGGGACATCAGGAAAACGCCTCATTCGGAGAAGACAAGGTGAGCGCTACCACCAGTCTTGTCTCATGCCAACTGTTAAGCATCCTGAAACCATTCATGTGTGGGGTTGCTTCTCAGCCAAGAGAATCGGCCCCTCACAGTCTTGCCTAAAAACACAGCCATGAATAAAGAATAGTACCAGAGGGGGGTGGCTAAGTCTCAGACAGAGTGAGACGAGATTTTTAGGAGCTCCTAAGGGGAATCTCATAAAGCTTCAAAAAAGCAATTAAAACGCGAGCCTTCTGCTCACCTGGACTGGGATCGGTACCGGCACACTCCGTGGATCACGGAGAGCCCTTTTGAGCCAGGAAAATATCCATCCGGAGCTCCGGCCGCCTGGGGCCTACTGAGGCATAGCAGCGGCCTACACACGCGGCCACAGGCCTCACTGCAGCCCGGCGCCCTTCCTCCGCACCCTGCCTCACCAGCTCAGGATCCTCACCGCATCCATCGGTCACTGAAACGCGGGACCAGGAGCAACAGCCCATGTTGGGAGTCCTGCAATCTGCGATCAGTGGTGCGGTGAGTACAGGCTCACAGACAGCGGCGCACGCGGAGCGGCCCGCTGCGTTCCCCGCTACGTTCCCCGTGGTGTCCGCATCGGAAGCCCGAGGCAAAAGCTGAAGCTCACGTCCTGAGCCTCTACCCCTGATCGGCGATAGAGAAGGGCTTTGCCCCACAACGTTCTTCAGAGCCTCTAAAGATTCGCTACCCGCCTCCCGCTTCCCTCTCCGGGCCGCATCATACACCTCCCTGGGCCCTGGTTCCGAAGATTGCGGTCCCTGCAGCGACCTCAAGCGGGAAGCTAGTGGCTTTCTGTGCTCCCGACTCCATTGGGTCTGAACTTCCATCCTGCTACGCGGCGGGAATCGCATTTGCGTTGCGCACTGTGTCGCGCGCTGCGTCGCGGTGGGGGTCACGGCTGCGACGCGTCACGGCTCAAATCTCAGTTATCACCGCTGAAGACCGGACCGCGGCTGCGTTGCACGCTGCGTTGCGCGGTGCGTCGCTTGGTGTGCCGTGCGATCCTGACGGAAACGTTACCTCCACCAAAGACCGGGTCGTTGCTGCGCCGTGGAGGGAGTCGCAGCGGCCTAACAGATCATTATCGTTGCCGGAGGACAGGCCGTGGAGGCGTCGCAGTTGCGCCGCATGGTGGATTGTAAAGACCTAAACCGGATGAGGATGTTCACAGTCTACGGGAGTGCAGAGCTACATGATCGCTGATTGAACCACGACCTCTGCTGATATTTAATCGTTGCCAGGGGTTGTCTGCGAGCCCAGTATCTTCATATCTTAAGAGTCTACCGAGAGGCGAAGCCAAGGTTTGGTCGCTTCTTAGTAAAGTTTAAATACCTGGACGGGGACTTATTTGTCAGGTCTGCCTCTCCAGGTTCCTCGGGGGACTCTAGGCGCAGGGGACGCAGTACAACGTAATACGGGCCGTAGAACAGCTGGGCTACACTTTCTTCACTTTCTAAAAAGGAACTGTATGCTACCAAGCAGACTCTAATGTAACGTTTCTTGTTCGAGACATCACCGACATCTATTTTTTTTTACTAATGTCACTAAGCATGGATAAATTTGTGGGCAAACAAACCAAAGGAGGTCATGCTTCTACCCGAATTCAACAAGGATCATCATCGCCTAAACTCATCTCTGATACAAGCAGTGAAACCTCCCATTCAATAGTGGATGCCATCATGGAACGCCTTATGCCCGAAATAGACTCTAGATTTGCCACTCTTCAAACTTCGATGGATTCTATAATATCACAAGTTAATAGTCAAGGTACTCGTCTGGATGAGGCTGAACAACGTATCTCTGACTTGGAGGAGGTCACCAAGGAAATGGTAGAACGTTTAGAGGAAAAAGAGAAAACGGTCACAGAACTTCAATCCAAAGTGGACGACCTGGAAAATCGTTCCAGACGTAACAACTTGAAACGGATAGGTATACCTGAATCAGTACAGCCCTCTGAATTGCTTAAATTAACATCTGAGTGGTTGCCGGGTGCCTTGGATATTCATCTAACATCTGGATCTATAGTGGTTGAGAGAGCACATAGAATAGGTCCACAGAGGGGAAAAGACAATGATAGACCCAGACCGGTGATTTTCAAGGTCCTTGACTTTCAAGATAAAAATCGTTTACTTACTGCTTACAGGAAGAAAGCGCATCTGTCCTATGAAGGGCACAAAGTTCTGATGTTCCAAGACTATTCGGCCTTGGTGACGACCAGACGCAGGGCCTCCAACATGGTGTGTAAGATGCTGGCTGACAAAAATGTTAGGTTCGGCCTACAATACCCAGCAATACTACGCTTTAATCTATCTGGGAAAAACTGGGTCATTGACGACCCGGTGAAGGCTCTGGAGGTCGTACGAGAAATCTCCCAACCGCCGTGAGCAAGTCTCTGAATGGCTTACTGAGTGACACTTTCATAAATCACATAAGGTGATGTCAACTGACATTTATTTTTATGTTGGTATTCTTTGCTATATTTTTACCTTTGCATCTAACGTTGAGATGCAGGTTTGAGGGTAATGTTGAATTTGGTACTCTGTTACAAGTTTGGTGGGAGGGGAGGGTTTATTGGGGAGTAGATCTCTGCATTCGACTTCAGATAATCATTAATCCAGGGATTCTAATGCCTACTCGCTGGGATAGGCTGGACTCCCACTATTGTGTATCAGTTATGTCTTATCATTTTTCCCGCACTGGTGTGGGTTAATGGTGGATACTAACAGGCAAAAAATGTCCGCTATGACATCTCTCCTCTGGTGTTCTTGGAATGTCAATGGACTGAATTCCCCGGTAAAGAGGAAAAAAATTTTTACATTATTTACATCAAAAAAACTTTCACATTGTACTTTTGCAGGAAACACATTGGGTGAAGGGTAACCATCTGGGGTTTTCTAGTAAAAAATTTACGGTGTGTGCGGAAGCCTCCTATACCAAAAAGCAGAGGGATGTCGCTATCATGATAAACAGAAATGTTGACCATGAAATAGTGGATGTGTTAGAAGATCCTTTGGGGAGGTTTGTTTGTATAAAGCTGGTTTTAGAGGGGACAACTTACAGTGTTATTAATATTTATGCACCAAATTCGTCGGATCCTTCTTTCCGGGCCAACGTGCTAAAGAAAATTACAGGATGGGACACCTCCAATATGATTATAGGTGGTGACTTTAATGAGGTACACGACTTTCAGATGGACAGGTCTAATTCTCAATCCCCCCATATAACTACACAGGGAAGACTAATACAATCTCTTTTAGATCACTTAGGTTTGTTGGACATTTGGAGAGTACAGCATCCTGTTGAGAGAGATTACTCTCACTTTTCACATGTTCATAACTTCCATGCTAGAATTGATTACTGGTTGCTGAACCCCTCACTTATGTCAAAAGTCACACAAACCAAAATTTTGGACATACATATCTCAGATCACGCACCAATAACGTTCAACCTAAAATTATCTAAGCCAATCTGTTTTCACAGGAAATGGAGGTTCCCGTCATACTTATATCAATCAGATGACTTCAAAAAATTCATACAATTCTCATGGGATACGTACAAATCTGATAACCAAATACATTGTGAAACACCAATTCTTTCTGGATACCTCTAAGGCAGTGTTGAGAGGGCAAATAATTGCATATATAATGTCATAAAAAAAGCAGTTGAGGGAGAGGACCCTGGCAGCTCAGAAGACTTTAACCTTAGCATACAAAAATTTTAAATTTAATAATTCACCCCTCACGAAAAAACAATATCTCGAGGCAAAAGAATCGGCAGATACACTCGCTCATGAATGGGCCACAATAGTATTGATCTCCAAAAGCACAAATTTTTTAAGTGGGGTAACAAACCCGGTAAATTACTTGCATCTCTCACCAGACCATATAGAAAGGCCACAAGAATTCACAAGATTTGGTCCAAAGAGGGCAGAGTGTTGATAGAGAATGAGCAGATTGTGGAGGAATTTAGATTGTTTTTTGGTTCCCTATACAAATCAGAGAAGAGAGAGGGGGATGATATTCTTAACTTCATGCAATCAGAGGTGGCACCTTTACTAACGGAGGAACATAGGGAAATCCTTAATGCTCCTATATCTCCTTCAGAAGTCATCCAAACTATCAGCTCCCTGAAGCTTCTCTAAATCTCCTGGCCCTGATGGGTACAGTAATGAATTTTATAAGATTTGGGAAGGCAGTATAGGGACACATCTTTGTGAAGTTTTAATCAGATGGTGCGTTCAGGGCGGCTCCCGGACTGTTTCAATGAAGCAGATATAATAGTACTCCCTAAACCGGGTAAAGATCCTTCTTTAGTGGAAGGATACAGACCAATCTCGCTTTTAAATTCAGACTTTAAAATTTTCACTAAAATATTAGCTAATAGAGTGCAAAAAATAATCCCCAACCTGATATTGCCTCAACGGATTGGATTTGTCCATGGGAAATCCATAACATATAACATACGGACGGCCTTGGGTGCGATTTCTTATGGAAAATCTCATGGATGTGTGGAGTCTGTTGTGGTCAGCCTGGACGCCGACAAAGCGTTTGACAGGGTTGCATGGGATTATCTCCTAGACATCCTGGAGTTTAAAACTTTGGTCCGTGGTTTTGCGAGGCGATAAGGTTGATATATAAGAATCCGGTGTCCAGGTTGGCCATAAATGGTATACTCTCTTCACATTTGAAATCCAGAGAGGAACGCGTCAGGGCTGCCCCTTGTCTCCCTTACTTTTTAACATAGCTTTAGATCCTTTACTTAGAACCCTTCAAAATTCGGTAATATTCAGAGGCATAGAGATAGGGTCCACCTCTCTCAAAATTGCGGCATTTGCCGATGATATACTCCTTTTAATCTCCAACCCAAGGAGGCAATACCGGTCATCATGGAGGCCCTAAATCATTTTGGCAAATGCTCAGGCTTTAAAATAAATTATAATAAGTCAGAGGCCCTAGGCTCTGTTTGAGCAAGGAAAATTAAATAACGCGACACTTCCTTTCCAATGGAGCACATCATCCATCAAATATTTGGGAGTCCATCTCCCGGCAGATCTGGCGTCTTTATACCACATTAATATTAGACCCCTAATCACATCCATATCTAATCTTCTAAACTCTTGGAAACATTTTACTTTATCCTTTTCCGGAAAATGCCACTTAATCAAGATGATAATATTTCCAAAAATATTATACATTTTCCAGTCACTTCCTATTTTGCTGTCACGTACTGATGTTAATATTCTAAACACTGCTTTTAGAAATTTTATTTGGGGAGAAAAAAAGCGTACACGCATAGGTCTAATCAAATTACAAGCCCCAAAGGAGGAGGGTGGCATCAACTTCCCAGATATTGCGAAGTACAATTTAGCAGCAAATCTTAGATACTCATTGACTGGTTGAGAGGTAGATCACATTTTACAAACGTACTATTAGACCAACAATTAAGTCCCCATGTCTCTCTACCAGCATTATTACATATGACTAATGAGGACTTTATTGCAGAAATAAGAAACCACCCCACCATATGGCAAACTATACAGACGTGGAGGAAATGTCGGAGACTATGTCATTTGAGAGGTGATCTCTCTCCCTTTATGCCCTTTCTAGGTAACCTGGGCTTTATAGGAGGTAGTCCGCCCTCGTCCTTTATTGAGTTGGCTGGGCAGGGCTGCATCCTGGCGGCTGACTATTAGATGATAGCTTTTCCATACTCACATTTGACATGGCAGCGCGGCGCTTCTCAGCATTTGTGAATAGGCCTTTCTTTTTCTTCAAGCAAGGAGCTTAATACTAAAAGGCATGGCTGCTGGGGGAGGTGTGAGGGGGAGAAACGCTTTGGATGGCTTTATTAGAGCCGCCAGGGTGCAGATAGACTCAACAAGCAGTATTTATATATTATTGCGTAAGCAATGGTCATGGGAGGGTAAGAAGACAGGTCCAGTACGATGGGTCAATGATATACAGAACATCACAGTCGGGGAAATCTTAGACGCCACTTTAAGGCAACGGAAGGTGATCCCCTCCAGCAGTTATGCAGATATGTCTCTATTACTCCTCCATAGAGCTTATATTACCCCACATATTAAGTCTAGGATGTCTCCAGAGGGCATATTCACCTGTTCCAAGTGTGGGACAGGAAATACAGACATATTCCATCACATGTGGGGATGCCCCAAAGTACAAAAATTATGGCAATCTATTCATGCCGAACTGCAGAATCTCGGCGAGATAGTGTTTCCTCTGACTCCACAATGGGCAATATTTAATATCCTAGATAGCTCTCAACATAAATTCCCCAAACATGTTGAGGCCATGTTGATAATATGGGCTTCAGCTACCAGGAAAAGTCTATTGCAGCACTGGCTGGATCCATTGCCACCACCCAAATCTCTCATATATTCCAAAATAATGTATATTTTTCGAATGGACTGGCTAGATACCCTGACAAATAAAGAGAAATTGACCGGGAAATTTTTAACCACATGGTCATTTTTCATCCCATCTCTGACTCAAGACACTAGGGACAAATTGAGGTCAAATTTTGAAAATACTCAGTGGTATCTTCTTCAGAAAATTAGTGGACATGATCCTATTCCTTAAATTTTGATGGTTGTCAATTGAATGCAGGGAAATTATTGAGGTTTACATGTTGGGGGGATGGGAGGGTGGAGGGCAGTGGGGGGGACATTTATGATTATTATGATTTTTATACATATGTGACAAGTTGATATCTTTGAATTTGCATGACTGACTTGATGGTAATGTTTCATATTTCATCATATTAAGTTTTAAATATGTCATTGCAGATTGTTATTTCATGACTTGTACAAGTAAAAATTTATTGTAATACTTTTAAAATCAATAAATCATATTGAAAAAAAAAAAAAGAATGGTACCAGAATGTCCTCCAAGAGCAACTTCTCCCAACCCTCCAAGAGCAGTTTGGCGATCAACAATGCCTTTTCCAGCATGATGGAGCACCTTGCCATAAAGCAAAGGTGATAACTAAATGGCTCAGGGAACAAAACATAGAGATTTTGGGTCCATGGCCTGGAAACTCCCCAGATCTTAATCCCATTGAGAACTTGTGGTCAATCATCAAGAGACGGGTGGACAAACAAAAACCTAAAAATTCTGACAAAATGAAAGCATTGATTGTGCAAGAATGGACTGCTATCAGTCAGGATTTGGTCCAGAAGTTGATTGAGAGCATGCCAGGGAGAATTGCAGAGGTCCTGAAGAAGAAGGGTCAACACTGCAAATATTGACTTGCTGCATTAACTCATTCTAACTGTCAATATAAGCTTTTGTTACTCATATGTTTGCAATTATTATATTTCTGTCTGTGATAAAAACATCTGTCAAACACACATAAAAAACCAGAGGGCAGCAGATCATGTGAAAATATAATATTTGTGTCATTCTCAAAACTTTTGGCCATGACTGTAGATGTAAAATGTAGCGGAGCTCAAAAGCCAACCCTGACCACACTCCTGATTAGCATCTTTTTTATGCACCTTTTATATTGACAGTAAGCTGCTAATGAGTGGTGGGAGAGGAGATGGACCAGGATGCACGTGAGCACCAGTCCAGGATGTTGATAAAAAACCTCAATGTATTGAAACAGCAGCACACAGCCTAATAAGTGACACATCATTGGAATCAGGGTCTCTGCCCCATGCCATGCTGCCCTCAGATTAAATAGCAAAAACCTGCTGACAGATTCCCTTTAAGTAATTATCTTAATTACAGTTTTATGCGGCCTGCCTACATAGTAAAAGCACTTGACAATTTTTTATATTTTCATGATATCTGCCTAATACTCTCCAGCCATCGACTTTCTTTGGAAATATAGATAGGACAGATTGAATATTTTTTCCTATGATTAGACAAGTGGCGTCAGAGGTGCCCGGTAGACGCCCATCTCCGTCCACGTAATATAAGCCAAACGTGTGTCATTAAAGAGTTATGGTTGCCCAGTGATAGTTCCCGCTGACACTACGTCTACAGCTGCCTGAGACTTTAATATCTCCGCACTGGTTCCTTTATTATTTCAGCAGTTCTAGTGCTGTAATCTCATCACAGAGCCGATTTTCACTGTCTAATTAGTGCACAGTCCTAATTATAGTTACGCTGACGATTACAGAATATATACGGTACTACCGTGTTTCCCCGATAGTAAGACACCCCCGATTGTAAGACGTATCGGGAGTTTCAGAGGGGTCGGCTAATATAAGCCGTACCCCGAAAGTAAGACATATGTCTTACTTTCGGGGAAACACGGGGGTATTGCCGCCTCCCTCTCATCTAGCTGCGCGCCGCTTCCTGCCCACGTCCGCACCGTCCCCCTCTCCATACGTCGCCGCGTCTGCCATCTACCACCAGAAAAACTCACCTGAGTTTTTCTGCAGCCGCCTTCCGCCACGGGCTCCGGCTCCCTGCAGCCGCTGGTCCCGCCGTCCTCCGTCGCTCCGTTCACCCGCAGTCCCGGGCTGAAGTTCTCGCGCGCTCTATTTAAATTTCTTCTTCGGTCCCGAAACGTCATCACGTTGGTCACTCACGTGACCGGAGGCCGGAGAGAACTGTCTATCACTGCGGCCTCCGGTCACGTGAGTGACCAACGTGATGACGTTTCGGGACCGAAGAAGAACTTTAAATAGAGCCGCGAGAACTTCAGCCCGGGACTGCGGGCGAACGGAGCGACGCAGCGCGGCGGGACCAGCGGCTGCAGGGAGCCGGAGCCCGTGACGGAAGGCGGCTGCAGAAAAACTCAGGTGAGTTTTTCTGGTGGTAGATGACAGACGCGGCGACGTATACACAGTATTAATCATACATCAGTAAAACATATACACTGGCATACTGGGGTATCATCTGCTGTATGTAACCCAGTGGGTATCAGCAGGTGTCACACTAGATTAAATACAGCAGGTGGTACTGTATCACACTGGGTTAGATACAGGTAATTTTTTTTCAATATAAGACATACCCCGAAAGTAAGACATAGTGGGGCTTTTGGGGATAAAAAGAAAGTAAGACACTGTCTTACTTTCGGGGAAACACGGTAGCACTGCGGAAATTAAACATATATGTATTCCCCGTCACTGAGAATAAAGGCTGTATGTATAAGACCGGTTTCTCACATTCATCATTCATGCTCCTAGAAGGACCATGATGGCCGGCCGGCCAGACCGACCACGGGTCTCCTGACCTGAACTTAACCACCTCTTATATACCTATCAGGTTGTCAAATCCTGATGAGGAGACCCACGGCCGGATCTGTCATTGTGGTCCGTAACTGGACCATAAACGTTGGACTGGTGAACCGACCTAATAAGACACCAGCAGATGCATATTTATCATCATCATATACAGGAATGTATCTAATTTTGACAAGTTTCGGAGTCTGGGTTAACAATGAAGGGTACACTCGTATAATCAAACGTTCATGGGCTATTCTAAGATAACACCATAATTGTGTAAGTTAAGGAGAGCCCTTTTAAGCCCCACTCTATTCTGCCCCCAAACTAAACTTTTTAATACCCATTAGCATTCACTCCATATTTTTGTGGCTCATTACTGTCACGTCCTCCTAGGAGATCTGGGGTTAGAACATCACTACGTATTATGAATCACATTTATCCTGTGTGTTTGCGGTCTATATTAAATGGTTTGGTTTCCTTTGGTGCTTAAAAGGTTAAAAACGTTGGTCAGAAACTTGCAGCTCCTTGTGATCTGGTCATTACCTCTCCCTATAAAACCTGGCCAGACCTTCTCTGTCTTGCCAGTGAAAGCTTTGCTTCCTAGCTTCTTGGAGATCATTGTTGCTACTGGAGAGTGTTGCATGCTGTTTTTGAGTATATGCTTTCCTCACTGTCTTATTCCCATTTGGTTGGTACATTCATGTCGTTCCCTATATACCCCTTTACCTTTTGTGAGTGTTTGTATGTTTGTTGCTTTCTGTTTCTGCCTACATTTCTGTCCCAGGCCTTATGGAGTGGGAGAGGGGACAGATCAGGGTTTAACAGGAGCATAGTAAGGTCAGAGACTCGGGCATCTCTACCTTCAAGAGCACCCTCACGACAGGGTGGCAATTAAATGGGCAATATACACGAAAGATGAACTTCACATCCTTCATAACCTATTGAACTAGGATCCAACCTATAAATGGCTGCCGATTTCTTAAAACGGAGTCAATTAAGTTATCTGAGGGGCCGGTTTATCACTAGTAATAGCACTTATTTATCAAAATTGACAAAAAAAAATATATCTTTGTTTCCCACGGCGACCAATCACAACACAGCTTTTATTACAGCTGTTTACAAAATGAAAGCGAACCATGATTGGTTGCTATGAGGAACAAAGAGTTTTTCTGGGAGATGGTTTTGATATATTAGGATCAAATAATCATTTTCAGCCTGTACATAATATATATAATTTATGTTATGCCGTTGACCAAACTGGGATGCAGGAATGAGATGGAGATAATGGAGTCGGCCAAGAAGGAGCCTGGTGTCTCCCGGGGAAGATGTGCATGTTGGTGCTGATTCACTGCGCCACCGCACTGTAATAAGGGGAGTAGTCAGTAATGAATGAAAAGTGCTATTAGGGGAAAAAGCACATAGTCCAGGTGTATATTGGGGCTGTGGATAAATTTTAGGCCTAAGGCCTGTTTTCCCTGGAAGGTTGTCCTGAGCTTAAACCTGCACGTCAGGTACAATGGTGTTCTGGAGGTAGCGGAACAGTTCGCCTCTCGAGAATTGGTGTTGGGCTGAAGATTCGGAGACATAAGTAGGTTTGAGAAAAGCTCCCCCCATACACATTAATCTAATGTTGGCCGAACCCACTGGTTCTTCCAACAGTCCAACGTGTATGGGGTCCCCCTACTCTTCCTCGTCAGATGCTGTTGAGGAAGTAAAGATTGGGCATGTCCAATTTAGGACTGCCCAACTTTTTGTTCCGCAAGAAGCCACCACCAGAGGGGAGAGCTGGCTGAATCATTCGGCCGATAGTTATCTAAAGCGTATAGGTGGGTGGGGGCGAAAGGCTGTGTGTAGATTCACCCAATGTGTTGGGGTACAGGTTTTGAAAGAAAATCAATTTGGCTAGTTTTCTAGGCAGGGCCTGGTTGTAGTTGGCAATCTAGAGGAGTAGGGACTGGTTAAAGTGGCTCTTGATGTGCAGGGTCTAGCTAGCCAAGGAGAAATAGACCTCTTGAAGATGTAGAGTATGTTCATACTGATGGTTTTATTTAGGCAAATCCAATATGGCTTTCAAGAGAAATAAATGTCAGAAATGTAGGGAGTTTGAGGCTGGAGTTATGTTCACGCTTAGTTTTTTTTTTTATTTGGATCCACATTGAAAACGGCTACATATACTAAGTTTATTGAAAGTACCTTATGTTGATTTTTCTTGATCATTTTTCTGTTTTTTGAACTTTTTGCATATGGGGCATTTTTTTGGCTTAAAAATGATGCAGAAACCAAATTTGGAGAATTTTTTTCAAGCAGAAACTCGATGTGGAAAAAAAAAAAACTTGGAAAAAAAATGCGCCGTATACACTATAGGCCTATTTTTTAATTGAAACCTATAGGAAGCGAAGTGCTTTTTCGTGCGGATTTTGGATTCTGCTCCAAAATTCATGTAAAAAAACTGTGTACATACACTTTCAATACTCTTTAATGTGGATTTTAAAGTGAATCCGCTTCAAAGGCACATTAAAAACTCTGGGTGACAGTTTTTGAAAACTTGTTTTTATGCCGTTTTGTGTTGGTTTTAATGCGGTATTTAATTTAAAGCTTTTTAACACCTTTTTTTTCCTCTCTGTTTATGGATAGTGTTGATTTTTTACTTTCTTCGATAGCACCATGAAGATCAGTTGATGCTACATTTGCTTTCTTAGAGAAGACAGATGAAAAGTAGGAATTTAGGAGGTTTGGCCTTCTCAACATCATTTTTTCATCCAGTAAAAATCCTATTGCATCTTTGACTCTTATTTTGCTTTTGACATACCCCCAAAATCCTTTATTACTACTTTTGGTCTCCCTTGCAAGCCTTACTTCATTACTGGCTTTAACTCTGCCAACGCTTGCTCTGCATTCCCTGCAAAAGCATTATATTCTTCTTTAGATATTCCCCCCTCTTTCCATTTGATATACATTTCTTTTTCCCTTTTTAACAAGTGATTAAGTTCTGTGTTTATCCACCCCGGTCTCTTTAAATGCTTCCAATTTTTCCTTTTCGGGAATGTTACAGATTGTACGGTGAGAATTTCATTTAGCAAAATCTCCCATCCTTCTTGGACATTTCTGTCCTTTAGAACATTCAGCCATTTGACCTTTTCTACCCTCTGAGTCCATTAAAATCTGCCTTTCTGAAGTCCAACCTTAAAGTAGAAATCCTCACTGTTCTTTCTCCTCTTGCAATCCAAAATTCAAGGATAGCATGATCACTGCCTCCTAAATTCCCAGCCACCTTTACTTCCTCAACCATTTCTTCCCTGTTGGTAAGAATTAGGTCAAAGATTGCAGATCCTCTTGTTCTCTCTTCTACCTTTTCAAAGATTAAGGTGTCAGCAAGAGAAGATAAGAATTTTCTGGACCAAGTACTTTTGCCTGAGAAAGATTCCCAACAAATATCTGGATAGTTAAAATCTCCCATGATCACTATGTTGTACTTTTTTGAGAGCAGAGACATCTGATGTAAAAAGAGTTCATCCATATATTCAGTCTGTCCAGCTGGCCTATAGTAAACACCTACAATAGTGTCCTTTTTGTTCTTCTTTCCTTGAATTCTTACCCAAACAGTTTCTACAGAGCTACCAGTCTCTGAAGCTTGGATCTCTATGGAGATATGTTTTTCCTAACATACAATGCAACACCTCCACCCTTCTTGCTAATCCTGTTTCTAATAAATAAGTTGTAGCGTTCAAGGTTTGTATTCCAAGAATGACGACATATCTCTCTTCCTTTGTTAGCAGCTCCAATTCTCATTGCTGGCTTCCCATGCTCTGTGCATTTGTATACACACTTTTTAGTTTGTAGTCAGTTTCTCTTGCTCCTCTATTTTCAGAGTTTGTTGTTTTTGTTCTTGCTTTCGACTTCTAATAGCAGGATTCTCAATATAATTAATTAGCTGCGTATTTCTTCCTGGCCATATATTTCCCATCCCATATTACTGTAGTTTAAAGCTCTCCTGATGTGTAGCAAGGCGTCTACCAAATATGTATTTTCCTGTTTTTATAAGATGCAACCCATCTCTAGCAAGGAGTCCATGATACAGGTAATTCACTCCATGGTCAAGAAACTCAAAACGTTGCCAGTTGTTCACCTGTAGAATCCTGTTCAATCTCCTTGGTCCATGTCCATCCACTGGGAGAACGGATGAGAAGATGACCTGAGCTCCCAGTTCCTTCACTTTCTGGCGAAGGTCTTCAAAGCCTCTGTACAGTATATAGTTTCCAGGTCCTTTTTTGCTGTTATTTGTTTCTACGTGTATTAATAGACGTGGGTAGTCATCTGTAGCACTGGAGAGTCTTGATACCCTATCAGACACATCTTTAATTTGGACACCAGGAAGACAGCACACTCCTCATGAAGTAATGTCTGGTCGGATTCTGTTCTTCTCAGTAGAGAATCCCCCATGACCAACACTCTCCTTTTCTTCTTCACCGCAGCGCTTCTTTTTCTCCCTTCAAGAGGCTTCGGATTTCTTAATGGGGTGTTCTTTGTGAGCAAAGCACTTTTTGGATGTACATCTTCATAGTTGTCCTACGTGAAAGCCTGATAGCGGTTCTTCAGTGGTATGGGTGCTGAGTGCCTCCTCATCCTCCTGCTTCTTTGGGTCACATGCTTGCAATTCTTTTCTTCTGCAGGTACATTGAAAGGTGCTTCTCTTCGACCATTCTGAAGTTATTTCTACTCTGTCAATGGCAGTCTTCAGAGGCTGGACCTCCATCTGAGATGGTTTAGTGAATTCTGCATTGAGCAGTGGGTTGGACACAATGACTCTGGAGGTTCCTTCCAACTCCACTCAAATCCTGTAAAACATTTTTTTTTTTAACAAAAACACATCATGAAAAGTAGCCTCACCAAACCTTGTCAAATGACCAATGCTTTGGTTATTTGACAAGGTTTGGTGAGGCTACTATTTATGATGTCCTTCCAACTCTAACATTCTATGATCCTATGAGAAACATATCTTCAGGGCCCTTGAGATCAAGATCTTGGATAAAGACAAGTGAGACTATTGAGAGAACAGCCTGGGCTAGAAGAAGTGACCATCTGGAATCCAAATGCTAAGGGATTTGTTTATTGAGGCCTTTGAGAGGAGACAATATCCTCGATGTGACCTTGGTAAAGCACCACCAAGACTCTGTACCTCAATATTGTACTGATAACATCAAGCATATTGTGCCTCTTAAAGTGACAGTAACCAAAAGTGTCTTGTATCACGGTCTGTGATCAGTGAAGGTGAACTGTTTTCATTTCATTAGTCTGGAATACCTACTCCGTCAGTAATTAGACGGGAAGGGGGGGCTTCATTTTGGATTATGCATGTGGGCCAGAAACCTCAAGTTACATCTCTATGTTGCAATATAGTAAATGTCTAGGACAGACACCTTCCGCTTAATTAAAAAAAAAAAAAATCATCTTGCAAAATAATTACTTTTGCAGAAGATTGTGCAGCTCCCGTTCCTCTTCTCTCGCTTCCAGGACAAATCCAATTGAAAACAAGGACTTGGCATCCAATCCAGCTACAAAGCCCTAAAGACTACATTATCGTGATCCAGTAATCCGGCAGATCAGAGTGTCTGCCGCAAAATACCTTGTCTATCGGACAGGGATCTGGAGACGTCAGAAACTGGCATTAATTGTCAGCAGCGGGTATTGTGTGTGCAACGCAGGGCATCACGACTAGGCTACTTTCTCGACCAGGATCTACTCTAACACCTTTATCCCTGCCTCGCTGTAATACTCGCCTCTGACCTTTTGTCCATGGCAAAACAATAAATGGACGGTAAAATTGTCCAACATTAGCGGGTAAAACAAAACGGAGAAATAACTCTTAAAGGGCAACTATAGTCAAACTGAAATCTACATCATACACCATATTTTTACGTGTTTTTCCATTTTTATTTATATTTTTTGCGCCTTTATTTTTCCTCCTCTTCTTCCAGGAGCTATAACTTTTTATAGTGCACTTTTGATCGGCGTCATTTGGATGTTTTGGGTTGTCATTATGATTTACAAAGAGAAAACACAGTAATTTGACAATAAATGGCTTCACCCGACCACTAACCATAATACAGGAAAATAAAAGCAACTTGCATTAGCAACAACTCTAAAGCATCTTTTCTGCAGAACTCTGTGCCGTCCCCGATTTATGAATAAATTAACCAGGTTGTCACTTTTTCGCTCCTCAGAGGCGTGTCTCTGCATTAGCTTCACTGATTGGACAGTGTCAGTGTAGGGACACACCCCTAATTGGTGTCATTCACTTTTTCATACATTTCTCAGAGGAATAACGGAGGAACGGTAAGTGGCAACGTTTTAAGAAAAGATGCTCCAGAATAATTATTACATAAAGAACACAGTTCACTTGTTGGGGGGGCAGCTGACAGGCCCCCTTTAACATCACCAGAGACATTGATGGTGGACCCCTTTTTTGAGGTTGATGTCCTGATGTTTTCTGTGATCACTAGGAATATCTTTATATACAAAATTTAGAAAAATTAAAAAGTTCTCGCTGTAAAACTTCCTACCCCTCAAGAAGCGCCGATCAACCAGTCTGACTAATATCGTGAGTGACTGATTAATTACAGGTTTTTGTTCATACCCAGAACATTGCGTCGCCATCGCAAGACTCTCATTTACGCTCTTTAGAAAATGTCAATGTAACGTTCTACTTCAATTATTAGTATCAACCTCTTTCAAGCTGTGTACATACTAATTACCCTTTTGATCATTTGTTTTTCTTTAAGTACTTTTTTTAAGGAAAAAAAAAATGGCACTGCAGGAACCGAAAAGAATCTTTACCGTCATGTCATCACTCACCCCATATAAACCATCAACACTGTGGACGCAGATACATAGCGACATTTTTAACGCTGATAACCATCGGTTGATTCTATCATCTTGCTGTGGGACCATTAATCAAAAAGGTGTCCTACGACACAAGTCATTGACACGACAGCCGCATGTAGGTTACTTTTGCCGACCACGGAGAGTAAATCGATACCCTGGTGAGAGGAGAAGGATCAGAATTGGACTAATAGAAATTTTTGACATGCTGGAATATATCTCTCTTTTACGGAGAAGCTGGACTCTGTCATTATTGAGGGTGTGAATGCGAGAACTGTGGCGGCGGTGACGACGTGCTCCATCATTAATGGTCGGCTTGTGCGAAATTATCTAAAATTATATATTTCATAAAATATTAAATGATAAGTTATTATAATAAATCACATCGTAAATATATGTTGATCACATATTTGTGTGCATGTTATATACACACAAACATACATAATAAACCAAAAAAAAAAGCAGTAATAGCATTGCACTGACACCTGATGGCCACCAGTGGTACTGCAGCCATGCTCTAATAGACGTTAACTACAAGACAAGGACTCCCAATTCATTGTGTTTCGTACAAGAATAAGAAGCGCCATTTGCCTTGCGGCAGGTTTTTGTACCATAAACCAAATATATCTATGTTAGGACACAGCAATTCAGATTAAATCTATACTGTCTTTTTTTTAGTAATATTTGCTTCCATTCCAAAGTTATCCCTTATTCAATATGTACGCAAATGCAAGGGGTCTCGGCCCTGCACTTACAACTCTCCATCCTATTTCAATCTTTCTCCTGTCCGAAATATCCACATAAGCACCATCACTCCCCACACCGGTGGTCTTCTCAAAGCAAGCGAAGATGCAAAGTCCTGATCTCGCTGCATCATTAGGACTTCAATGGGGCTGTCCCGTGAACAATGTACATTTTAATTAATAGATCTTGAAATAAAAGTTAGTTTCACAATTGGATGTGTCTTAAAAAAAATGTTCCTGTGCTGAGATAACCTTATAAATGTGCCCTTGCTGTGTACTGTGTAATGGCTGTGTCTGACCATGTAGAGCTGCTCCAGTTTATGGTCTGCACATATCACGGCTCCTGGGCAGGGGAGGAAGCAAAAGAGAGTATACAGATAAAACAGCATGAGATCACAATCCAATGCTGTCTTATCTGTATACTCTTTTGCTTCCTCCCCTGCCCAGGAGCTGTGTATGTGCAGACCATAAACTGGAGCAGCTCTGCATGGTCAGACACAGCCATTACACAGTACATAGCAGGGACACATGTATAAGATTATCTCAGCACAGGAACATTTTTTTAAAACACATCCAATTGTGAAACTAACTTTTATTCCAAGATCTATTAAAATGTACATTGTTCATGAGACAGCCCCTTCAACTGAGCATGCGCCGCCAGGAATAACGGTACCTGCACAAGAATTTCAAGGGACAAGGCAGGTAACTCAGACAAACATGACCTGTCAGGGAGCTACTCGTGGCAGCAGGCGAGGAAAGATGGAAAGAGGACAGAGTTCTAAGTGCAAGGTCAAGCCCCTCCCGCACTTGCGCATTCTTTCCGTACATATCAGATAAAAGGATAACTTTGGAACAAAAGAAAAAAATACTTAAAAGAAGGTATAGGTTTAATAGGATTTACAGTGACCGCTGCAGCATAGATGTGTTTAGTTATTGATACAATCACCTGTCGACAGATTCCCTTTAATGAATTTGGCGCCTCTCATCAGTGGTGTGCGCCTTACCAGAAGTGTTACTCCAGAGACTGGAGTAACATTTCTGCATAAGGTACGCCACCACTTTTGTTGAATTTGTCAGGTGGGAGTTGCCAAATCCCAATTCCGCCCACTTTGATGGAGTAGGATGAAAGTGCAATAAAAGCAACCAAAGAAGTCACGCAAAACTTTTGAAAGTGTTTTACATCGGAATGAAACACTTTAAAGAATTGCTGTCAAAGTATCTATCGGCACGCACATATTGACTTACCACTTCTGCTTATACACAGTGGACATGATGAACAAAGCTGCAGTGTAAAGCAAAGGGGAAAAAAGCAGCAGCTCAAATCACTGAAGAGAGAGGGAATGGATTTTAGAATAGTTAAAACCTCATGAACACTGCAGGGGATGCAAGGATGTAAATTTGCTTTCCTCCAGAAGATAGTCTGTAGGTAGCCACCCGGCAAGTCAATTAGCTTTATAACGAGAACAGTCGTCTTCCTTCTTGATGAGAGCTCATTTGCATATTTTTCCCCAGAGAACACTGCCTGTACGATTCCCTACAAACACTAAAGTATTAAACAGTCGTTAATATCAAAATATTTAACATGGAAAGAATATTTTATTTTTTACATATTTCAATATTCCACCCCCCCCCCCCCCAATCAGAGTCCATGGTTCTCAGAGGAGCGGCCGCTCACAAGCTGTGGACGATGGTGCGGTTTCGGAGCTTCTGCACGTACTCCTCCGCCTGCTGGAAGCCGGTGATGGGTTGTTCTTTTGGGGTGGTGGTCCCTCAACCAACTTGACGAAATAATGGCAGTGCACCTTATCCATGATACCAAATCCACCCCGGCCGTGGTAGCGAATCCGCTTCAGGTAGGTGCCTTTACCGGAAAATGAGTCGGCTGAAAGGCAAAAAAGACAGGCGTGTGAACATTTCTAGCCATTACATATAATAACAGACTTCCTTCTCTTCAGCTTCTCACCACAACAACTGACCCTGACAATGCCGAACTACTGTCAGCGCGCCGTCTATAGAACCGTACAACGCAACCAGATAACAGCTCATATGCTGGAGGAGACCAGCGACGTACAGAGACCGGCAACGGGCTGCATGTAGGGAGCTTCCTGCCAGCATGTAGGGGATGGGTGGGACTACTGGGGAAGGGGGAACTCTGCTAAGACTACTAGGGGCAGCAGGGAGCACAGCTGGGACTACTGGGGAAGGGGGGAACTCTGTAAGACTACTAGGAGGCAGCAGGGAGTACAGCTGGGACTACTGGGGAAGGGGGAACTCTGCTAAGACTACTAGGGGCAGCAGGGAGTACAGCTGGGACTACTGGGGAAGAGGGGAACTCTGCTAAGACTACTAGGGGCAGCAGGGAGTACAGCTGGGACTACTGGGGAAGGGGGGAACTCTGCTAAGACTACTAGGAGGCAGCAGGGAGTACAGCTGGGACTACTGGGGAAGGGGGGAACTCTGCTAAGACTACTAGGGGCAGCAGGGAGTACAGCTGGGACTACTGGGGAAGGGGGGAACTCTGTTAAGACTACTAGGAGGCAGCAGGGAGTACAGCTGGGACTACTGGGGAAGGGGGAACTCTGCTAAGACTACTAGGAGGCAGCAGGGAGTACAGCTGGGACTACTGGGGAAGGGGGGAACTCTGCTAAGACTACTAGGGGCAGCAGGGAGTACAGCTGGGACTACTGGGGAAGGGGGGAACTCTGTTAAGACTACTAGGAGGCAGCAGGGAGTACAGCTGGGACTACTGGGGAAGGGGGAACTCTGCTAAGACTACTAGGGGGCAGCAGGGAGTACAGCTGGGACTACTGGGGAAGGGGGGAACTCTGTTAAGACTACTAGGAGGCAGCAGGGAGTACAGCTGGGACTACTGGGGAAGGGGGGAACTCTGCTAAGACTACTAGGAGGCAGCAGGGAGTACAGCTGGGACTACTGGGGAAGGGGGAACTCTGCTAAGACTACTAGGGGGCAGCAGGGAGTACAGCTGGGACTACTGGGGAAGGGGGGAACTCTGCTAAGACTACTAGGGGCAGCAGGGAGTACAGCTGGGACTACTGGGGAAGGGGGGAACTCTGCTAAGACTACTAGGGGGCAGCAGGGAGTACAGCTGGGACTACTGGGGAAGGGGGGAACTCTGCTAAGACTACTAGGGGCAGCAGGGAGTACAGCTGGGACTACTGGGGAAGGGGGGAACTCTGCTAAGACTACTAGGGGCAGCAGGGAGTACAGCTGGGACTACTGGGGAAGGGGGGAACTCTGCTAAGACTACTAGGAGGCAGCAGGGAGTACAGCTGGGACTACTGGGGAAGGGGGGAACTCTGTAAGACTACTAGGAGGCAGCAGGGAGTACAGCTGGGACTACTGGGGAAGGGGGAACTCTGCTAAGACTACTAGGAGGCAGCAGGGAGTACAGCTGGGACTACTGGGGAAGGGGGGAACTCTGCTAAGACTACTAGGAGGCAGCAGGGAGTACAGCTGGGACTACTGGGGAAGGGGGGAACTCTGCTAAGACTACTAGGAGGCAGCAGGGAGTACAGCTGGGACTACTGGGGAAGGGGGGAACTCTGCTAAGACTACTAGGAGGCAGCAGGGAGTACAGCTGGGACTACTGGGGAAGGGGGGAACTCTGCTAAGACTACTAGGAGGCAGCAGGGAGTACAGCTGGGACTACTGGGGAAGGGGGAACTCTGCTAAGACTACTAGGAGGCAGCAGGGAGTACAGCTGGGACTACTGGGGAAGGGGGGAACTCTGCTAAGACTACTAGGAGGCAGCAGGGAGTACAGCTGGGACTACTGGGGAAGGGGGGAACTCTGCTAAGACTACTAGGAGGCAGCAGGGAGTACAGCTGGGACTACTGGGGAAGGGGGAACTCTGCTAAGACTACTAGGGGCAGCAGGGAGTACAGCTGGGACTACTGGGGAAGGGGGGAACTCTGCTAAGACTACTAGGAGGCAGCAGGGAGTACAGCTGGGACTACTGGGGAAGGGGGGGAACTCTGCTAAGACTACTAGGGGGCAGCAGGGAGTACAGCTGGGACTACTGGGGAAGGGGGGAACTCTGCTAAGACTACTAGGAGGCAGCAGGGAGTACAGCTGGGACTACTGGGGAAGGGGGGGAACTCTGCTAAGACTACTAGGGGCAGCAGGGAGTACAGCTGGGACTACTGGGGAAGGGGGGGAACTCTGCTAAGACTACTAGGAGGCAGCAGGGAGTACAGCTGGGACTACTGGGGAAGGGGGGGAACTCTGCTAAGACTACTAGGGGGCAGCAGGGAGTACAGCTGGGACTACTGGGGAAGGGGGGAACTCTGCTAAGACTACAGGGGGCAGCAGGGAGTACAGCTGGGACTACTGGGGAAGGGGGGAACTCTGCTAAGACTACTAGGGGGCAGCAGGGAGTACAGCTGGGACTACTGGGGAAGGGGGGAACTCTGCTAAGACTAACTAGGGGGCAGCAGGGAGTACAGCTGAGACTACTGGGGAAGGGGGGAACTCTGCTAAGACTACTAGGGGCAGCAGGGAGTACAGCTGGGACTACTGGGGAAGGGGGAACTCTGCTAAGACTACTAGGGGGCAGCAGGGAGTACAGCTGGGACTACTGGGGAAGGGGGGAACTCTGCTAAGACTACTAGGGGGCAGCAGGGAGTACAGCTGGGACTACTGGGGAAGGGGGGAACTCTGCTAAGACTACTAGGGGCAGCAGGGAGTACAGCTGGGACTACTGGGGAAGGGGGGAACTCTGCTAAGACTACTAGGGGGCAGCAGGGAGTACAGCTGGGACTACTGGGGAAGGGGGGAACTCTGCTAAGACTACTAGGGGGCAGCAGGGAGTACAGCTGGGACTACTGGGGAAGGGGGAACTCTGCTAAGACTACAAGGTGGCAGCAGGGAGTACTGCTGGGACTACTGGGGAAGGGGGAACTCTGCTAAGATTACTAGGGGCAGCAGGGAGTACAGCTGGGACTACTGGAGAAGGGGAAAACTCTGCTAAGACTACTAGGGGGCAGCAGGAAGTACAGCTGGGACTACTGGGGAAGGGGGGAACTCTGCTAAGACTACTAGGGGGCAGCAGAGAGTACAGCTGGAACTGTTGGGGAAGGGGGAACTCTGCTAAGAGTACTAGGGGGCAGCAGGGAGTACTGCTAGGACTGTTGGGGAAGGGGGAACTCTGCTAAGACTACTAGGGGGCAGCAGAGAGTACTGCTGGGACTAATGGGGAAGAGAAGAACTCTGCTAAAACTACTAGGGGGCAGCAGGGAGTACAGCTGGGACTACTGGGGAAGGGGGGAACTCTGCTAAGACTACTAGGGGGCAGCAGGGAGTACAGCTGGGACTACTGGAGAAGGGGGGAACTCTGCTAAGACTACTAGGGGGCAGCAGAGAGTACTGCTGGGACTACTGGGGAAGGGGGAACTCTGCTAAAACTACTAGGGGGCAGCAGGGAGTACTGCTGGGACTACTGGGGAAGGGGGAACTCTGCTAAAACTACTAGGGGGCAGCAGGGAGTACAGCTGGGACTACTGGAGAAGGGGGGGAATCTGCTAAGACTACTAGGGGGCAGCAGAGAGTACTGCTGGGACTACTGGGGAAGGGGGAACTCTGCTAAAACTACAAGGGGGCAGCAGGGAGCACAGCTGGGACTACTGGGGAAGGGGGGAACTCTGCTAAGACTACTAGGGGGCAGCAGGGAGTACTGCTGGGACTACTGGGGAAGGGGGAACTCTGCTAAGATTACTAGGGGCAGCAGGGAGTACAGTCATGGACAAAAGTTTTGAGAATGACACAAATATTAATTTTTACAAAGTCTACTGCTTCACTTTTTCTAATGGCAATTTGCATATACTCCAGAATGTTATAAAGCAGGGGTGGGGAACCTTTTTTCTGCCGAGGGCCATTTGGAATTTTATAATAGTGTTCGGGGGCCGCATAAAATTATTAATAATGATGAGCGAGTATACTCGTTGCTCGGGTTTTCCCAAGCATGCTCAGGTGTCCTCTGAGTATTTTGGCGTGCTCGGAGATTTAGTTTCTGTCGACGCATTTGCACGATTTGGAGCTGCTGGACAGCCTGAATACATGTGGGGCTTCCTTAACAAACAAGCATTCCTAACATGTATTCAGGCTGTCCAGCAACTGCAAATCAGGGAGCTGAGGCAACGAAAACTAAATCTCCGAGCACGCCAAAATACTCGGAGGACACCCGAGCATGCTCAGGAAAGGCCGAGCAATGAGTGTACTTTCTCATCACTCATTAATAAACTTAAACCATCATTATCATTGCCTCCTCATCATCATTGCCTCCCCATCATCATCATTGCTTCCCCATCATCATCAATGCTTGCCCATCATCATCATTGCTTCCCCATCATCATCATTGCTTCCCCATCATCATCATTGCTTCTCCATCATCATCAATGCCTGCCCATCATCATCATCATCATCACCTCCCCATCATCATCATTGCTTCCCATCAACATCAATGCTTGCCCATCATCATCATTGCTTCCCCATCATCATCAATGCCTCCCCATCATCATCATTGCCTCCCCATCATCATCAATGCCTGCCCATCAGCATCATCGCCTCCCCATCATTATCATTGCCTCCCCATCATCATCAATGCCTGCCCATCATCATCATCGCCTCCCCATCATTATCATTGCCTCCCCATCATCATCAATGCCTGCCCATCATCATCGCCTCCCCATCATTATCATTGCCTCCCCATCATCATCAATGCTGCCCATCATCATCATCGCCTCCCCATCATCATCAATGACTGCCCATCATCATCATAGCCTCCCATCATCATTGCCTCCCCATCATCATCAATGCCTGCCCATCATCATCATTTCCTCCCCATCATCATCAATGCCTGCCCATCATCATCATCGCCTCCCCATCATCATCAATGCCTGCCCATCATCATCAATGCCTGCCCATCATCATCATCGCCTCCCCATCATTATCATTGCCTCCCCATCATCATCAATGCCTGCCCATCATCATCATCGCCTCCCCATCATTATCATTGCCTCCCCATCATCATCAATGCCTGCCCATCATCATCGCCTCTCCATCATTATCATTGCCTCCCCATCATCATCAATGCCTGCCATCATCATCATCGCCTCCCCATCATCATCAATGACTGCCCATCATCATCATAGCCTCCCCATCATCATTGCCTCCCCATCATCATCAATGCCTGCCCATCATCATCATCGCCTCCCCATCATCATCAATGCCTGCCCATCATCATCATCGCCTCTACATCATTATCATTGCCTCCTCATCATCGCCTCCCCATCATTATCATTGCCTCCCATCATCATCATTCATTGCCTCCCCATTAATATCATCATCATCGCCTTCCCATTATCATTGCTCCCCTCATCATCATCATCATCATCATCATCATTCTTCCTCACCACCATCACTGTCTGCCTCCCCCCACCACCATCACACATACAGCACGGCAGGCAGCACTCTCTCACATACACACAGGCACACACACACAGGCAGGCATATACACACACACACACACCGATCTCACCTGTCCGCGCGCTCTCTGCCACAGCCGGCCGCTGAATGATGACCCCATTCAGCGGCGCTGCTGTGAGAGAGGAAGCACCGGCGCCCCCTGGAGCTCGGAGCTGCGGCAGCGGAGGCACGGGGAGAGGTGAGTATTGCGCCGGCAGGGGCCCTGAGCAAGCGGGGGGGGGCCCAGTGGCGGCGCTGACACCGCTAACAGGCGCGACAGCGAGTGGGCCCCCCCGCCTGCTCAGGGCCCCGGCACTTGCCCGGCCCTGCTATGTGCACACACTTACCCAGTGGCTCTACCCACACACAACAGGCGGCGTGCAGGAGAGGGGCGGGAGGATCGCACAGTCCAGGCTTTCGCTGCTGTCACTGTGGGGGGGGAGCAGAGATGGATCTTCTGCTTCCGCTCACTAGGAACACGGGTGGGGGTTCCGGTGCGCCGCACTGCGAGAGGCCTGCAGGTGGCGCAGAGTCGACACCAAAACTTATTGAAAAAGTGTCGGCTGCCTGCCGGGCCGGACCAGATGAGGCCCGCGGGCCAGACGTTCCCCACCCTGTTATAAAGAGTGATCAGCTTAACAGCAATTACTTGCAAAGTCAATATTTGGCTAGAAAATGAACTTTATCCCCCAAAACACATTTCAACATCATTGCAGCCCTGCCTTAAAAGGACCAGCTAACCTCTTTTCAGTGATTGCTCCATTAACACAGGTGTGGGTGTTGATGAGGACATGGCTGGAGATCAATCTGTCATGATTAAGTAAGAATGACACCACTGGACACTTTAAAAGGAGGCTGGTGCTTGGCATCATTGTTTCTCTTCTGTTAACCATGGTTATCTCTAAAGAAACACGTGCAGTCATCATTGCAATGCACAAAAATGGCCTAACAGGGAAGAGTATCGCAGCTAGAAAGATTGCACCTCAGTCAACAATCTATCGCATCATCAAGAACTTCAAGGAGAGAGGTTCCATTGTTGCCAAAAAGGCTCCAGGGCGCCCAAGAAAGACCAGCAAGCACCAGGACCGTCTCTTAAAAGTGTTTCAGCTGCAGGATCGGGCTACCAGCAGCGCAGAGCTTGCTCAGGAATGGCAGCAGGCAGGTGTGAGTGCATCTGCACGCACTGTGAGGCGGAGACTCTTGGAGCAAGGCCTGGTCTCAAGGAGGCCAGCAAAGAAGCCACTTCTCTCCAGAAAAAACATCATGGACAGACTGATATTCTGCAAAAGGTACATGCAGTGGACTGCTGAGGACTGGGGTAAAGTTATTTTCTCTGATGAATCCCCTTTTCGATTGTTTGGGACATCAGGAAAACGCCTCATTTGGAGAAGACAAGGTGAGCGCTACCACCAGTCTTGTCTCATGCCAACTGTTAAGCATCCTGAAACCATTCATGTGTGGGGTTGCTTCTCAGCCAAGGGAATCGGCTCTCTCACAGTCTTGCCTAAAACACGGATTTTGGTAAAAACTTACCTGTAAAATCCTTTTCAGCGAAGGAAGGAAGAGAGACACAGTATTCATTACTGATTCTGATGGGTAGGCGGAGCCCCAGATCAGGATGTTACCTCAGATCAAAAGAGTGATGACTGGCTGGCCCCTCCAGCTCGGGCTCCTCCTACTCAGCTCCAGTCGTACCAAAGCTTTTAGGAAAAGAGCCAAGATCACCAGCGGAGCAACATAACCCCTTCTGAAGGAACTTCAGAGAAAAAACACAAGGATACAGGTTATGCATGCAAAGAAAGCCAAAAACCACAGAGTTCCAGGTACTACTCACGGAACCTGACTACTGCGATGAGCTGGCGATGCCGGAACAGAGCCTTAGCGCGCTGACCTCAGCCCAGATAATCGCTATCAGATAAGGGTCGCGCTGCATCTGAAAACATCAACACACTTCTGCCGTGGGAGGGTGCTGTGTCTCTCTTCCTTCCTTCGCTGAAAAGGATTTTACAGGTAAGTTTTTACCAAAATCCGTGTTTCAGCTGCAGATGGAAGGAAGAGAGCCACAGTATTCATTACTGATGGGACGTCCCAAAGCAGTTCAAAAATAAGGGTGGGAAAAACCAACAAAAGGCAGAAACCCAACAACCTTAACAACAAAGCGCAACCAGCGCTAAACACAAGTTCATCCAGAACTTTAAACTACAGCTGCCTGCAGGACCCTACGTCCGAGGGCTGCATCAGCGGAAGCACTGACGTCCACTTTATAAAACCTTGTAAACGTGTGGACAGAGCGCCAAGTTGCCGCTCGGCAAAGCTGCACTGCCGAGGCACCTTGATGAAAAGCCCACGATGAAGCCACAGCTCTCGTGGAATGGGCTCGAATCTTAATCGGGCAAGATTCACCCCGAAGGCGGTAAGCTTCCAAAATAGCTGACCGGATCCAACGAGCTATAGAATCCTTGGAAGCTCGTTGACCACGCCGACGACCTGCTGGAACCACAAACAGGGAGTCCGTCTTACGAAAACCTTGAGTAATAGATAGATAAAACTTCAAGGCCCGCACTAAATCCAATGTGTGTAAATCTCGCTCTTTCGCATTCTTCGGATCCGGACAGAGTGAAGGCAACACAATATCCTGGTTAACATGAAATTGTGACACCACTTTAGGCAAAAAATCACCCCGAGTGCGAAGCACTACACGATCCGGAAAAAACTCCAGAAAAGGAGGCGAACAAGAAAGAGCTGCCAACTCAGAAACTCTCCTCAAGGAAGTGACTGCAACAAGGAAAGCCACCTTCCAAGAAAGTAAAGAAAGGCTAGCAGAAACCATAGGCTCAAAAGGTTTATGCTGAAGAGCCTCCAAAACAAGGTTGAGCCGCCAAGGAGACACGGGTGCCTTCCGCGGCGGAAACTTACGAGAGATACCTCGGAAAAAGGAGAGCACGTCTCTATTCGAAGCAATGGTTCTCCGGAACAATAAGGACAGAGCAGAAATCTGACCTTTCAGAGTGCTAACTGCCAAACCCTTGTCTAGCCCATGCTGCAGAAAAGCCAACAGGTTGGGAATGGAAAATTTTCTCGGGTTCCGAGAAGACCCCAAACACCACGAAAAGAAGGTTTCCCAAATTTTGTGGTAAATCCTAGTAGTAGCCGGACATCTTGCAGCACGAAGGGTAGCAATGACCTCGGCTGAAAAACCTCTACGGGTCAAGATTTCGGTCTCAAGAGCCACGCCGTCAAACGCAGGGACATCAAGTCCGGATGACAAACGGGCCCCTGAGTCAACAAGTCCGGTTGAAGAGGGAGAGGAAACGGAGGTGCCGCCAACAGCGACATTATTGTCGAGAACCACACCCTTCTTGGCCAATCTGGAGCTATCAGAATAGCTGGAATTCTCTCTAGTCTGATCCGACGCAGCACTAGAGGAAGTAAGGATATCGGCGGGAATACATAGATCAGCTCGAACTGATCCCACTGAGCCACTAGAGCATCCACCGCCACCGCCTTCGGGTCCTTGTACCTGGACATGAATGTCGGTAACTTGGCATTGGACCTGGATGCCATCAAATCCACTTGGGGGGTTCCCCAGCGAGAGCACAGTAGTGCAAAAACTTCCGGGTGGAGGCTCCATTCCCCGGGATCCATCCTTCTGCGACTGAGAAAGTCCGCTGTAATATTCTGAACCCCTGGAATGTGAATCGCCGAAATGGCTGGTACACTGGCCTCTGCCCAAATCAGAATTCGGGACACCTCTACCATGAGTCTGGAACTCTTTGTCCCACCTTGGTGATTGATATACGCGACAGCCGTCGCATTGTCTGTCTGCACTCGGACTGGCAGACCGCTCAAAGGGATCGTCCAATGTTGGAGGCAAAGGAAAATCGCCCTCAATTCCAGGATGTTGATCGGAAGAAAAGACTCTTCCGATGACCATACCCCCTGAAGCCAGAGATTGTTCCAAACACCCCCCCAGCCCGACAGGCTGGCATCGGTGGTTATAACTGACCACTTCGGAGGGAGGAAAGACTTCCCCAGGGAGAATGCCCCTGGACGTAACCACCATTCTAGAGAATCCCGCACCGCGCGAGGAATGGTGACACTGCAATCCAGCGATTGCGACTGGTTCCATCGACTCAAGATGAACCTTTGGAGAGTCCTGAAATGGAACTGGGCAAAAGGAATTGCCTCCATGGACGCCACCATCAGTCCCAGAAGACGCATACACTTCCGTAGGGACATTGCCGTTGAGGATTTCATAATCTGTACATGTCGAAGAAGACATGACTGTTTGTCTGGTGGTAGGGAAACTACCGACCGAAACGTGTCGAGATGCATTCCCAAAAAGAGAATTGTCCTCGATGGTTCCAGGGACGACTTCTCCCAATTGACCAGCCAACCGAAGTCCTTCAGAAACTGAAGAGACAAATCCCGAGCCGTCAACGCCTCCTCCTCCGAGGAAGCCACGATCAAAAGATCGTCCAGATAAGGGAGAATCGTAATCCCCTGTCTTCGAAGGAGTGCCATGAGGGGCGCCAGAATTTTTGTAAAGACCCTTGGCGCTGAGGCTAAGCCGAACGGCAGAGCCACGAACTGGTAATGATTCTGACCTATGGCAAATCGAAGAAAGCGCTGATGAGCCTTTCCGATGGGAATATGCAAATAGGCGTCGCGAATGTCGATTGACACCAGAAAATCGTTCTGTGACAGAGCTGCCACAACGGAACGAAGCGACTCCATGCGAAATTTCCGGGCATGGACATGCCGGTTTAATCGCTTGAGATCCAGAATCGGGCGAAATTTGTTCTCCTTTTTGGGAACTATAAAAAGGTTGGAATAAAAACCTTTCCCTCGGTCCTCTGACGGAACCGGTATCACTACACCCTTTTGTAGTAGAGATTCGACCTCTCGCTGTAGAGCGACAACAAGCTCGGGTTCCGACGGAACGCGAGATTGACAAAAAACATTTGGGGGTTGAGAAGCAAACTCTATGAAATAGCCTGCCGACACTATCCGCGTTACCCAGGAATCTGGAACGCGAGCCATCCAAGTCTCCTTGAAAAGAAGCAGGCGACCCCCCACTCGAGAATCCTCGAGTGGACCCCTGGCGTCAATCCGACTTTGCGGGTTTCTTGTCAAGTTCCCGCTTGTTCTGGCGGAAACTCTGCTTCCAGGGAGTACGAGTTTTCTGAGAGGATTTCTTTCCTGAGAAAGAAGGACGACCCGATCCCCACGAGGAGTGACTAGATCGTCCTCGGCCCCGAAAGGACCGCCGACCATTATAGACACCAGGCTTACTGGACACCGAGGCCATGGCCCTTCGCTGTGGTAATGCTGATTCCTTCGCCTTAGCCTTGGAAATCAGCTCTGTGAGGTCGGATCCAAAAAGATGGCCACCCTTGTAAGGTAAGGCCAACAACCCTTGTTTGGAAACTGCGTCCCCGGCCCACTGTCTGAGCCATAAAGCTCTTCTGACTGTGACCGCTGAAGCTTGCGCTTTGGCCAGCAGAGATGCCGTATCCAGACCGGCATCAAAGATATAACAGGCTGCCGTTTCTAACCATTCACAAGTTTCCCGTATCTCAGATAACGGAGATTCATTTTGCAACTCCGTCTTCAGACGTGCCAACCAGCTTAGAGAAGCTCTAGCAGCACACATGGATCCTAGCACTGCTCGAAATCCATGACCCGCAGCCTCATAGCTTGCTTTTGCCGCCAATTCTGCCTTTCTATCCAAAGGCTCCTGTAAGCTCGCTTTTCCCTTAATAGGGGGTAGAGAGGATTTACTAAGCTGAGACAAAGACACATCCACTTCAGGAGCAGAAGTCCAATTAGCCTTTAACTCCGCAGAGCAAGGATAAAGTGTATCAAAGAAATGCGTTCCATGAAAACGCTTATCTGGACATAGACGTTCCTCCTCTATTACACCATTAAGCTCATCCAGAGCTGGCAATGTTGTGCGCGAAGCACGGGACTCCTGGAACATGCGTGCTGATTTACCAGGACGACTAGTTACCTCCTCCGGTAACTGTAGTATATCTCTCATGGCTTCAATTAATGCCTCCGTACGCTTCGTCATAGAGGAACGCCCCTGCGGCTCGTCCGCATCTGAATCGGATATTTCACCATCCGAATTTAAAGGGGAACTCTGCCCAAATCAGATACATCTGACTCGCTCCGTGTAGAGGCCGGTAACGGCCTGCGTCGCTTCCTCTGAGAGGAATTAGCAGACACATATTGACCTAAAAGGTCAGATAAGTTATTAATCGATCGAGCGATATCATCCAATTTTCCACCGCTGTCGACCGCAGCGCTAGACGCTGTGGAGGTCTGCGTATCTGATTGCCGCAATGGCACTGGGACGTGATCCGCGGCATCTGAACTCTGTTCAGACATGTCTCACCTGTATGAGCAGGTCAAAGCGGTAATACCAGCAAAAAACTATGCGTTTTTTTTTTTTTTTTTTCAAACGCTGAAGGGTTAACGCTCCACCAAGCAGGGTTACCCCAGCGGTATTCAGTCAGCAAATTTAGCTGGTAGAAATAACCCTCAGAGGGGTTAATATTGCAAACTCACCACAATATATATATATTTGTGAGCCCCAGCCAATTTTTATGTCTCTGATGAGACTGCAGCTGCAGGATAGCGATCGCTGCGCTGCGGGGTGAGGAATCAGCACTCACCCAGCTGGCCGTGGTGTCTTATGAGGAGAGGAGCGGTCCGAGGAGCCCAGGAGCCTGAGTAATGGCCGCCACAGTGAGGGGGTCGCAGGAGAAACGCCAGAGCGCGCGTCTTCCTGCTCAGAAGACCGGGAATATTTAGGCCACGCCCCCGCCAGCTCGAATAATGAGCGCGAACTCCCCCGCTCCTGCTCCCTCTCTGTCCTGCAGCTATCTGCCTGCGGACAAAAAAATCACCACATCTACTTGTAACAGCGCTCTCACAGCAGCGCTGAAGCATACTGACATACATGTAGTAGCGCTGTCACAGCAGCGCTGAAGCATACTGACATTACATGTAGTAGCGCTGTCACAGCAGCGTGAGCACTGACATAATGATAGCGCTTAAGCGCGCTAAAGCTATGACACAAGTAATAGCGCTGCTCATTCAGACGCTAAAGCACTCACACATAATTATATCATTAAAATTTGTGTGAAGTACTCACCAGCCAAGGCGCCACAGGGACCCTCAGGGGTTTCTGGCGCTGTGCCCATGCTTCCCCCCAGGGCGAAGAACGCAGTGACCGCACGTGTGGTTTGCGTCCCGCCAGGGAAGCTCTCCTCATCCCCAGGGCCGGCAAGGATTCTGCAGGGACTTTGAGTAAATACAGATCCGCCAAGGGAGAGGTTGGGGTACAGCAGCGCTGGTACCCCTGAGACCTCTAGACCAACTAGTGATCCAAGTCTCCTGTCCGAATATTAAAATAATAAAATCTTCTGAGGAGCTGCATTAGCAGCGACCATCCTCTGGACCTCAAATCTTAGACTGGAGCTGAGTAGGAGGAGCCCGAGCTGGAGGGGCCAGCCAGTCATCACTCTTTTGATCTGAGGTAACATCCTGATCTGGGGCTCCGCCTACCCATCAGTAATGAATACTGTGGCTCTCTTCCTTCCATCTGCAGCTGAAAACACAGCCATGAATAAAGAATGGTACCAGAATGTCCTCCAAGAGCAACTTCTCCCAACCCTCCAAGAGCAGTTTGGCGATCAACAATGCCTTTTCCAGCATGATGGAGCACCATGCCATAAAGCAAAGGTGATAACTAAATGGCTCAGGGAACAAAACATAGAGATTTTGGGTCCATGGCCTGGAAACTCCCCAGATCTTAATCCCATTGAGAACTTGTGGTCAATCATCAAGAGACGGGTGGACAAACAAAAACCTAAAAATTCTGACAAAATGAAAGCATTGATTGTGCAAGAATGGACTGCTATCAGTCAGGATTTGGTCCAGAAGTTGATTGAGAGCATGCCAGGGAGAATTGCAGAGGTCCTGAAGAAGAAGGGTCAACA
This sequence comes from Oophaga sylvatica, assembly GCA_033576555.1. Taxonomy (NCBI): domain Eukaryota; kingdom Metazoa; phylum Chordata; class Amphibia; order Anura; family Dendrobatidae; genus Oophaga; species Oophaga sylvatica. The sequence goes on from JARQOD010000004.1 coordinate 20,534,386, forward strand.
CTGCAAATATTGACTTGCTGCATTAACTCATTCTAACTGTCAATATAAGCTTTTGTTACTCATATGTTTGCAATTATTATATTTCTGTCTGTGATAAAAACATCTGTCAAACACACATAAAAACCAGAGGGCAGCAGATCATGTGAAAATATAATATTTGTGTCATTCTCAAAACTTTTGGCCATGACTGTACAGCTGAGACTACTGGGGAAGGGGGGAACTCTGCTAAGACTACTAGGGGGCAGCAGGGAGTACAGCTGGGACTACTGGGGAAGGGGGGAACTCTGCTAAGACTACTAGGGGGCAGCAAAGAGTACTCCTAGGACTGTTGGGGAAGTGGGAACTCTGCTAAGATTACTAGGGGCAGCAGGGAGTACAGCTGGGACTACTGGAGAAGGGCAAAACTCTGCTAAGACTACTAGGGGGCAGCAGGGAGTACAGCTGGGACTACTGGGGAAGGGGGGAACTCTGCTAAGACTACTAGGGGGCAGCAGGGAGTACAGCTGGGACTACTGGGGAAGAGGGGAACTCTGCTAAGACTACAAGGTGGCAGCAGGGAGTACTGCTGGGACTACTTGGGAAGGGGGAACTCTGCTAAGATTACTAAGGGCAGCAGGGAGTACAGCTGGGACTACTGGAGAAGGGCAAAACTCTGCTAAGACTACTAGGGGGCAGCAGGGAGTACAGCTGGGACTACTGGGGAAGGGGGGAACTCTGCTAAGACTACTAGAGGGCAGCAGAGAGTACTGCTGGGACTACTGGGGAAGGGGGAACTCCGCTAAAACTACTAGGGGGCAGCAGGGAGTACAGCTGGGACTACTGGGGAAGGGGGGAACTCTGCTAAGACTACTAGGGGGCAGCAGGGAGTACAGCTGGGACTACTGGGGAAGGGGGGAACTCTGCTAAGACTACTAGGGGGCAGCAGGGAGTACAGCTGGGACTACTGGGGAAGGGGGGAACTCTGCTAAGACTACTAGGGGGCAGCAGGGAGTACAGCTGGGACTACTGGGGAAGGGGGGAACTCTGCTAAAACTACTAGGGGGCAGCAGGGAGTACAGCTGGGACTACTGGGGAAGGGGGGAACTCTGCTAAGACTACTAGGGGGCAGCTGGGAGTACTGCTGGGACTACTGGGGAAGGGGGAACTCTGCTAAGATTACTAGGGGCAGCAGGGAGTACAGCTGGGACTACTGGAGAAGGGGAAAACTCTGCTAAGACTACTAGGGGGCAGCAGGGAGTACAGCTGGGACTACTGGGGAAGGGGGGAACTCTGCTAAGACTACTAGGGGGCAGCAGGGAGTACTCCTAGGACTGTTGGGGAAGGGGGAACTCTGCTAAGATTACTAGGGGCAGCAGGGAGTACAGCTGGGACTACTGGGGAAGGGGGGAACTCTGCTAAGACTACTAGGGGGCAGCAGGGAGTACAGCTGGGACTACTGGAGAAGGGGAAAACTCTGCTAAGACTACTAAAAGGCAGGAGGGAGTACAGCTGGAACTGTTGGGGAAGGGGGAACTCTGCTAAGAGTACTAGGGGGCAGCAGGGAGTACTGCTAGGACTACTGGGGAAGAGGGAAATTTGCTAAGACTACTAGGGGGGCAGAACAGCATTGCTGGGACTACTGTGGAAGGGGGGATTCTGATAAGACTGCTAGGGGAGCAGTGAGGAGCTCTTCTGGTACTAGGGAAGAGTCCTTCTTATAGGGGAGGGAGAATTCTGGTAGGACTACTAAAAGCAGCAACAAGGAGTTCTGCTATGACTAATGGGGAAGGAGAATTATGCTATGACTATCAGGGGGAAGCAGAGTGGACTACTGAGGAAGAGTTTTTGCTGCAGACAATGGAAAATTTTGTTAAGCCTAAAAGGGGTACTTCTGTTTTGATGACCATGAAGGGGAATTTCGGCTATGACCAATAGGTGTCAGCAGGCAGTACTACTGGGGAATAGTCCTTGCTACACAGAACGGGAAATTCTGGCAACACTACTAGATTGGCAGCAAGGCGTTCTGCTGCGACTACTCAGAAAGGGGGAATTCTGCTATGACTACTATCGGTCAGTGGGAAGTTCTGCTGTTATTATTGGAAAAAGTCCTTGCTAAAGGGGAGGGAGAATACTGCTAGGACTACTAGGGGACAGCAGGGAGTTCTGTTGTAACTAATGCAGAGGTGGAATTCTACTATGACTTATAGGGGGCAGCAGTGAGTACTACTGGGACTACAGGGGAACAGTCCGTGCTACCGGGAAGGGGAAATTCTATCAGGACAACTAGGGTAGCTGCAAGTTGTTCTGCTGTGACTACTGGAGAAGGGGTACCTTTGTTATGACTACTAGTGGGCATTTGGGAGCTCTGCTGTTACTACTGGGGAAGAGTCTGTAGTACGAGGAAGGACAGGGAGAGTCTGTTAAAACTACTAAGCGGCAGTGGGGAGTTCTGCTGTGACTGCTGGAGATGTCGTGGGGGAACCTGCTGTGACTACAGAGTAGTTTTAAGCCTATACTCCTCTTGCTTTCAAAAACAGCCAATCAGTGGTCTGGACATCACTTCCGGAGTGGTGGGGCTGCCGCGCTCATCCGGGGACAGGAATGCTGGGGCACATAATGCCTGAGATGAAGTCCTGACCGCCAGTCACCCTACCCTGACCAATCAATGGCCTCAGACGTCAAGGCGATTGGCGGTCAGGATGTCATCACTTCCCGTCCAGCACAGACCCGGCTCCAGAGCTGATCCCAGTGACAAGCTTTTTTTTTTTTTTTAACTTGATCTTCGACTGGTTGAACGCCTTTTGATGTTTTTTTACGGTTATACATTAAATCTTTATGGATCACACAGCGCCCCTGTGAAAACCTTACCAAGGTAAAGGTTAGATTTGTATTCCACATGGTGGTTTCTTACTGCCATTTCCTGAGCTTCTAACAAGACCTAAACCAGAAAAGGTGCAAATAAAAAAAAAAATCAGCAATAATTATGGAATACAAAAAACACAAATTATAACATTAAGATCCATCTTCTTCATTAGAAACAACCTGTATTCACACTGTAAATCGTTCCCTTTACATAAGCTGCAGCTCCCCCTTGTGGCAGACGGTAGCTCTGGCAGAGGGCTCCCGTCGTGAGACGGGGGCACCTTACATAGGGGCAGCCATATATTCTCTCTATTCATTAGAGTGCTGTGAATGGCTGCAGACGGTAACCAGAGGGAGAGGAGGGGGATGATGCTGCAGTTAGTCTCAGTGGGAGAGAGGGGAGCAGATCCTTCATCTGCACACGATTAAAAAACACACCAGAAAGGGTCTGTCCACCGGGCAACACTTACAAGACCCATATCAGACTGGGGTTTAAAGGGATTCTGTGGCAGGATTTCACCCCTCAAACTAATTATATGTGCATGTAGCTCTTTCAAAGACAATTTCATTACTACCTTTACATGGCCGCTCCGATCCTCAGTTACTGAGAAATCAGCATTTGAATTGATATGCAAATGAAGCTGGAGAGCTATGGTAGATCTGAAGCCACTGTCACTCCAGATCCACTCCTCGCCAAGCAACGCCTCCTGCTGCCTGACTGATGACTCAGCATAGAGGCCATCAGTCAAGCAGTGGGATGTAAAATAGAGCTGAAGTGACAGAGGCTTCAGATCTACCATAGCTCTTCAGCGTCATTTTCATATCAATGAAATGCTGCTGATTACTGAGTAACGGAGTAACTGATCGGCCATGTAAAGCTATTGCTGGACATGTCTTTGAAAGAGCTACATGCACATATAAATATTTTGGGGGGTGAAATCCTGCTGACAGATTCCCTTTAAAAGGTGTTGTCCACATTAATTTTTTTCTAAAATAAATAAAAAAGGGGGGGAAATCAGAACTACATTAAAAAATAAATTGATACTTCACCGAACGCATCACTCATTTCATTGCTCTCCAGGTTCCCCGCTAGTGTCTACTTCCTTTTTCCACTCTATACACAGGAAACAAAGGTTCAGCCAATCACCAAATTGTTGTAACCACCTAGGACAGTGATTGGCTGAGCAGTTATTTCCTGTGTGCTGCGAAAAATCAGGAAAAAAAAAAAGTAGAGACTGGCAGGGGACCTAGTAATTGGCGGCAAAGGATCGGTGAGGTGGGCATTATTTATTTATTTTTTAATTGTACCAATTATACAATGTGAGGTCAATGATGTTAAGTTATTGATGAAAAATATATACCTTTTTTTTTTTTTATTCCTTCTACAGATTAGTCTCTTCTTACCTCTTTAATGATTTTTGCTCCTTTCTTGTCGTTGAACTCCATCTGAGCGATCGCCTGGTCTATAGACATCCCCTTGATCTAGAGATACAAAGAAAGGGTTAATCCTCCATGTGACTGATCTGTTATTACGCTGCCACTAATCAGGCCCCCTGAGGGCTCTGACGTTTGCTGGATAAAAGCCAATTCTATGAAAATCCGGAATCATTTACATATCTCCGTCCGCCATCTAGATGAATTAATAACTCGGTTCAGTTTCGCTTTGATGACCGAGAAACTCATTTGACAAAAATCTGCGGTTACGGTGGAAGCTCTGGATTTAGGAAATTAATCACAAGGAACCGGCAGGGATTCAGTTTATGAAATGTTATGTAAAGACAAGGCCGCCATCTCTGTAAGGAGAAGACCCGTATGTGGATACGAAGCCCAGAGATGAGGAAAAACCTGGCAATGACCTGCTTTCCCGAAGGATAAAATTACTTTTACATGCAGGCACCACTAGGGGCGCTCCTCAACATTGAAATTGGATTACGCGTGAAATCCCCGGCGGCTGTCAATGAGGTTATTTATGGTCGTCTGAGTAACGTTCTGCCACGATGAACGCACTAAGGAAAGTCATCAAGATCCGCTGCTGGCAGCTCCTTTTGTGATTGCCGACCATTGACGTCCCAGATGTGCTCGATAGACAAGTCTGGAGATGCTCCAGAACATGGTAGCATGTGCAAGTTTCTCACAGTAGAACATGCGGCCTGGCCCTGTTGTGTCGAAAAACGGCTCCTGGGAAACTTTGGAGAAATGGTTGAACCACTGGTTCCACAGTTGATCCATTCTGGACGGTAAGTGAAATTTGACGTCACCAAGAATAAGGCGTCAAACAGCATCTACACAAACCATCTGAAGGTGTTTGCAGGACACTGGGCTACGAGCCCGATGTCGAGCTACAGGTGTTACATTGACGTCGCATCCCCACATGGTGCAGAGCAAGACGGCAATGGAGGCTGGAGAGCAGGTCTGCCCTCTTCAGCGATGCACTTTTGCCTTGACTTTTGGATGGAGGCTAGTCTGGAGACCATGTGGGTAACACGCCATGAAACGGTCTTCACGAGGGACGATCACACTGGTCCTATTCCTGGGACGATGGGGTGGAATGGCATAATGTGCGGTAGCCGGACCCCTTAGTCTTCATTCCAGGTACACTAACAGCTCGGCGTTGCACTGATTTGGTCGTGGAATCAGAGGTGCGGTCATTCCCCAGAGATGTTTTCCAACACAACATCACCAGCCTACATGTTGCTCGTGCTACTGTGAGCAGCCTGCGTGGCCTAAACATACTACTATTGCCTGCAGCTTCTCGGGACTCCTCTGCCATTAATCACATCTGGGATGTTATTAGTCGGCAATCACAAAAGGAGCTGCCAGCAGCGGATCTTGATGAATTTCCTAAGTGCGTTCAGCATGGAACAAACGTTCTTCACCTTCACAGGGGTCACTACCTGCAACTAGTATACAGGTCACATCTGAAGAAGCAGGAAATATGGAGGCCTGCATCAAACAAGAAAGGTATATTATAAAGTAAAGCAATAGTATGTTTTTTCTCTTACTTGGTGCCTTTTTTTTTTTTAAAGTTGGGCCACAAAGAGTGACTGCAGACTTGTGGATCCTCACATCATGTGCACTGTGCGCTGTCAGGATCGGGCGCTTGACTGCAAGTATGATTTGCCTACATGCGATCACATGCCAACCAGACGTGTGCAGCCTCGCTCAATACAAACGTCTAGTCGGAATGTGGCTGGGGTATGTAGCTCAATGCTGCACTGTATACCACACAGTGCTGGTACCTGTAGTTCCATCACAATACATACCAGTTTGGCCAAGTACCACATCTTGTCCATACTGTACTTGATCTGTCTGCGACAATGGTGAACTTCCTATGGAAATAAAGGGGGGGGGGAATAAAAAAGCGATATAAGTGCCAAACACAATGCAAGATCAAATCAGGAAACTCCATATTTGTGGGAGCAAAACCCATTAATGTCTATGGCGGCTTACAAAGCCAAAATGTAAAATGAGAGCCGAAATCCACATATCTAAAGGGACCATCGCTCAGGATCGTGCGAGATAAGTAATACAAACCATCCAAGAAATTGCTCAACTTTCCGTGCAGAATTATGGTCATTTACTTGTGAGGATATCAGCCCTTTAACCAGCGTCGAGCCCCCAAACGCAAGTCCATGAGATCTTGTTTAGTAGGCCAACGAAAATCACTGGGAACGGAACATTAATACGATGGTTTGGTTCCCGTACAGCATCAGATTGTCGGCAGCACATCCCATACTTATACTGGGCCAATTAAAGATCCATCAATCACCCGATTAACGAGCGCTTTCCTCACCTGTACGGTGATCGCCACCATGTTTAACCAGTTAATAACCAGGCCATTTACCACCCCCACCCGCCTGACCAGGCACATGTTCGCGTTTTATCCTACATGCGCTTTTAAAGGCAATATATATTTTTTTCCCATGGGGCAGAAACAGTCATTTAGAGACTGCCAGTGTTTTGTTTTTTTGAATGCTCATTTTTTTTTATTTTATTTTTGTTTTTTTTTATTTTAACTATTTTTCCATTTATTTTCTGCACTGTGCCCCCAATAAGGTCTTAAAAGACCTCGGGCGTGGAGGGGATATTTTAGCATATCGATACAGTCTTTTTACGGTAGATTACCCTTATAACCAGGGCTGGTGTGTTAGCTCAAGTTACAGGGGAATTTTAGCTTCCTGGCTATATCTCAGAGCTGACTGTTACCTATGACCCAACGAAAAAATAGGAACAGCATCCAATCCAGGTGAAGTATAACAAGTCTTTATTCAGCCACCATAAAATACGACGTTTCGGCCATTTTCAGGCCTTTATCAAGTATACCAAAAAGGCCTGAAAATGGCCGAAACGTCGTATTTTATGGTGGCTGAATAAAGACTTGTTATACTTCACCTGGATTGGATGCTGTTCCTATTTTTCGTTGGACTGTTGTTCATTTGGATCCTTGAACGCCTGAACGTGCATCCGTGCTAACTCCCGAGTGCTGTCAGCTGCTTGAATACTTGTTACCTATGACCCATCAGCTCCTGCCCCCTACCTACACCCAGGGATCAAATGACGGCTGGGTCCAGAAGAGGAAGCACTGTAAGTGCTTCCTGATCTGTATACACAAGCACTCACTCAGCGCTGTGTATACAGACGTTGAGAAGCCAAATACGGTAATAAACTACTTTTATCATTTCTATGGGGAGTCTGGCTGTGTCTGGCAGCCAGCTCCACACCACCACAGCTACATGACATTGTGGAACCTGCTTAGACTGAATTGACATTTTAGAACATCAGTGCAGGAATAAGAGTGGACTGCCCAGCCATTTAAAGTCTACAGGAGGTCAAGAAGTAGTCAACCATGTGTGAGATTTTTCACAAACGCTGATTATAGTCTGTTCTAAATGAGCAATTGGCAGAAGTGCAGCAAGCATATGAGCTCACAGCTGCAAAATCATCGGTGAATTTGGATCACTGATTTCACACTTCTGGATTAAGTGGTGAAATCTGCAATTAAAAAAATTATTAATCCACACCTCAGATTTGCATGCAGTGTATGACATCCGGGCCCCTCGCGCCCCCCACCCCGGGGAATGACATCCGGGCCCATCGCCCCCCCCCCTCGGGGAGTGACATCCGGGCCCCTCACCATGCTCTGTGCGTTTACTAACATGTGGCAGGATGGCCGGCGGTGCAGTGCTCACAGATACCAGTGCGGTCATGTAATAGAAGCCACCGGGGTAACAAGTCCGGTTATGATATTTCTTCCCTCCTAAATCTTTCCCCCATCACCTGTGAGTGATATTATTGAGAAGAGGGGAAAAAAAGCAGAGTCCAGACCTCCTCTGATATTAACATCATCATAACCACTGCGCCCCCGCCAGAAGCTTCATGGCCGAGCAGCCTTACATCACCAAGCACAATACCGATCGTCGTTTGGAGTGGTGTAAAGCAGCCATCACTGGACTCTGGAGGAAACATGTTCTGTGCAGTCACAGATCACTCTTCTATCTAATGTCAGATGGACGAGTCTCGATTTGGCGAGTGTCAGGAAATCGTTACCCGCCTGACTGCATTGTGCCCATTGTACAGTTTGGTGGCGGAGGGGTAATAAGGGGGTTGTGTTTCAGGGGTCGGCCTCAGCCTCTCTGTTCTAGTAAAGAGAAATCTTAATACTTCAGCACAAGACATTGTGGACAATTGTAGCTTTTACTATGGGGGGAACAGTTTGGAGAAGACTGGTTTCTGTTCCCCATGACTGTGCCCAGTGCACAAGATCCATAAAGACCTGGTTAAGAAAGTTGGTAGGATTGGTAGGATTAACGTGACGCATAGAGCCTGGACCTCAACCCCATCCAACACCTCTAGGAGGACCAGAATGCAGATCGTGACCCCGTCCTCTCCCCAACATTTACCATAACAATGCGCAGAACGCTAGTAGAACATTCGTTAAAATGCTCCAGCATAGGAGCAGCCAAAAGCTGCAGAAAGTAGGCAGGGGTGGCATTTTAATTGAAAGTGTCTCCTGCTGCAAAATCCCCTAAGTGGACCCCGTGCAAGGGCAGAGTCCCTGATTTAGTCCAATTTTAACCCTAATGCGACAGATGCTACAATAAGCACTAATAACAGGCATATGACACGGACTCACTGCAGGTCGCCGAGGTTCATCAGGAAGCTGAGGAGGGTAGACCGCCCTGTTTTTCATCTCCCAGTTGCGTCTCTGCAGGGCAGCGCTGGTGTGGACACCGCTCTGTGATAGAACACTGCTGGCGGCCGACAGACTGAAATACAATTATTACACGAGATCAGCGCGGTCCAGAAACCTAAGAATCTGAGAAAGCAGGAAGACGACTGAAATATTAATGAAACAAGAAAGAAAGAAAAAAAGCTGGTCACTAAGGGGTTAAAACATTATGGTTTTCTTTCCCTAAAAAATAATTTAAACTTTTTTTATCTAGTGTATTATATTTGTACATTGCAATACTTCTGGCAGAAATCCTCCCTTTCCATCTGATAAATTAGTTGTTGCATTTGCTCCCAAATGTAGAATCTGGAGCACCGAGACTGCTGTGTATACGTCACATAGGAGACACCGAGGCTGCTGTGTATACGTCACATAGGAGACACCGAGACTGCTGTGTACACATCAGATAGGTGACACCGAGACTGCTGTCTACACATCACATAGGCGACACCGAGACTGCTGTCTACACATCACATAGGAGACACAGAGACTGCTGTGTATACATCACATAGGCAACACCGAGACTGCTGTCCAGGGTCGGACTGAGCCACCGGGACACCGGAGAAACGTCCGGTGGGCCCCGCCCCCAGCTCCTGCCTCCTTCATTAGTCCCTGTGTGGTGTACCCTGATGAGAAAGAATAGGTCGCGGGGGCCCTTTAAAAGCATGCCCGAAGAGTTAATGGAGGCGCGCTCTCACCCTGACCACAGCAACACTGTCCCTGCATTCAGGAAGTAGACATGCTTTGTATGTTGCTGGCTGTAGCAGTGGTGTCAGCGCTGTGCTCTCCTCCTCTGCTATCCTGACCTGTAATGCCGGCTGTGTGGTGACACTCTCCCTGGAAGTGCCGGCTTCAGCTATATCTCTCCCTGCCTGGGCTGCTGCTAAAGTGCAATACATATTTTTTCTGGGTGAGTGTTCAGCAAAATGTGTGTGTATCTGCCTGGTTTTGGTGCCTGGTAGTGCTCTGTGATGGCAGCTCAATGTGGAGTGTCCGTCCATCACTGTGTATGGGGGCCAGTGTCTGTTCATCACTGTGTATGGGGGTCAGTGTTTGTTCGTCACTGTGTACGGGGCCCCGTGTCCGTCCATCACTAAGTATGGGGGCCAGTGTCTGTTCATCACTGTGTACGGGGGCCCCGTGTCCGTCCATCACTGTGTATGGGGGCCACTGTCTGTTTGTCACTGTGTATGGGGGCCAGTGCTTGTTCGTCACTGTGTACGGGGGCCCCGTGTCCGTCCATCACTGAGTATGGGGGCCAGTGTCTGTTCATCACGGTGTATGGGGGGCCCCGTGTCCTCCATCACTGTATGGGGGCCAGTGTCTGTTCATCACTGTGTATGCGTGTCCGTCCATCACTGTGTATGGGGGCCAGTGTCTGTTCATCACTGTGTATGGGGACCATATGTCCATCACTGTATATGGAGGTCCCGTGTCCGTGAGCGGAGCCGCATATGTATGGGGTGTGCAAAGCGGAGCCGTGTGTGTACAAAGTGTACAGAGCGGAGCCGCGTGTGTATGGGGTGTGCGGAGCGGAGTCGTGTGTGTACAAAGTGTACGGAGCGAAGCCGCATGTGTATGGGGTGTGCGGAGCAGAGCCGTGTGTGTACAAAGTGTACAGAACGGTGCCCTGTGTGTATGAAGTGTACGAAGCCATTTGTGTACGGAGCGAAGCCGCGTGTGTACGGGGTGTACGAAATGGAGACCTGTATGTACGAAGTGTACGGAGCTGAGCCGTGTGTGTACGGAGCAGAGCAGAGCCATCTGTGTACGAGGTTTACAGAGTGTAGCCATGTGTGTACTGAGTGGAGCCTTGTGTGTGCAAGGTGTATGGAGCGGGACCATGTGTGTATGAGCTGTGCGGAGCCGTGCATGTACAAGGTGTATGGTGGGGAGCATTCATACCTCCCAACCGTCCCGAATCCAGAGGAACAGTCCCGATTTTGAGAGTCTGGACCGCTGTCCCGGCCGGGAGCTTACTTTCCCGCGCACACAGGAGTACACGGTGGAGCCCCGAGGAGCACTTTAACATTCGCACGTGACGTTCTACCGGAAGTGACGTGTTGGAAGCTGACCGGAAATTAGGTAATTTCGGGAGGAGATTGTGACGGAACCATGGAGGCACTTCAGGGAATGCTTCAGATCCATCCCTGTGTACTCCTCCGACAGCGCAGACAGCGGGATCTCTTTGGAATCGGGGATGTCGGCCATGTGAGCGGATCATGATATGTCCTGCATCAGGAGGCTCAGGTGGGCATTACAATGGGAGCCGGACTGCTATAGTATCTTTATAGAATCTTTCTTTCTCTCGGTTCTTTCTTTCCCTCTCTAATCTTTCTTTCTTGCTCTCTCTGTTTCTTTCTTTCTCTGTTCTTTCTTTCTCTCTCTGTCCTTTCTCACTCTCTGTTCTTTCATTCCCCTTTTTTTCTTTCTTTCTGTTCTTTTTTTTTTCTCTCTGTTCTTTCTTTCTGTCCTTCCTTTCTCTCTTTCGCTCTGTTCTTTTTTTCTCTTTGTTCTTTCCCCTCTTTCTTTCTCCCTCTGTTCTTTCTTTCTCTCTCTATTCTTTCATTCTCTCTATTCTTTCATTCTCTCTATTCTTTCTTTCTCTCTGTGCTTCCCTTTCTTTCTCTCTCCCCTGTTCTTCTTTCTCTCTTTGTTCTTTCTTTCTCTCTCTATATTTCATTCTCTCTATTCTTTCTTTCTCTCTATTCTTTCTTTCTCTCTATTCTTTCTTTCTTCTATTCTTTCTTTCTCTCTCTCGCTCTATTCTTTCTCTCTGTATTCTTTCTCTCTTCTTTCTTTCTTTCTCTCTCTATTCTTTCTCTCTATTGTTTCTTTCTCTCTCTCTCTTCTTTCTTTCTCTCTCGCTGCTCTTTCTTTCTTTTCCTCAGTACCATCCACTGTGCCAATAATGCCAGCCATTGTGCCCTCAGTACCAGTCAGTGTGATCAGCAGTGCTAAATGGGTGCGGTTGGGGCGTGGATATGGGTGTGATTAGTTGTGAAATGGGTGTGGTCTGGGCGTGGCCTAAGATTTGCCGCGGCGCGCTTAGACGCCGCAGCCTTTCTCCCTCTTTCCTGTTCAAAGTGGGAGTATGCTGTATACCTCTCACAACTTCTGCATGCCCTGGTGAGGCAGCGGATGTCTCTAATGATCTCTCTACTAACATCTCCATCTCTGGTACAGTCGTGTGGCACTCGTTCTAAAATTTCTCCAGCACATCCGAGCTTGTCCCATCCACTCTTCACAGGTTGTGGTCAGATGGCGTGGCAAGAATGATTCTGGTGGCCAAGGTGCCGCGAGCTTGCGTTATACATCCATAGGTGGTGATAGTATGGAAGACTGTGTGTGTCTGGGCCGGGGCCAAGGCAAGATTGCTGCGTCGTCGTGTGACACCGCGCTTCTCTTTCACAAGTGAGGATGCTGTCCATCCGACCTGCTGCGTCACATACATCTGGACACTCAGTGGCGACACCGAGACTGATGTCTACACGCACATAGGCGACACCGAGACTGCTGTGTACACGTCACATAGGTGACACCGAGACTGCTGTGTACACGTCACATAGGTGACACGAGACTGCTGTCTACACGTCACATAGGTTGAGAGTTAGTGGTGACCACCGAGACTGCTGTCTACACGTCACATAGGTGACCGTAGACTGCTGTCTAACAAAACGTCACATAGGTGACACGAGACTGCTGTCTACACGTCACATAGGTGACACGAGACTGCTGTCTACACGTACACATAGGCTGACACCGGGACTGTTTGTCTACACGTCACATAGGTGACACGAGACTGCTGTCTACACGTCACATAGGTGACACTGAGACTGCTGTCTACACGTCACATAGGTGACACCGAGACTGCTGTCTACACGTCACATAGGTGACACCGAGACTGCTGTCTACACGTCACATAGGTGACACTGAGACTGCTGTCTACACGTCACATAGGTGACACTGAGACTGCTGTCTACACGTCACATAGGTGACACTGAGACTGCTGTCTACACGTCACATAGGTGACACTGAGACTGCTGTCTACACTCACATAGGTGACACTGAGACTGCTGTCTACACGTCACATAGGTGACACTGAGACTGCTGTCTACACGTCACATAGGTGACACTGAGACTGCTGTCTACACGTCACATAGGTGACACAGAGACTGCTGTCTACACGTCACATAGGTGACACTGAACGCTGTCTACACGTCACATAGGTGACACTGAGACTGCTGTCTACACGTCACATAGGTGACACTGAGACTGCTGTCTACACGTACTAGGCGACACCGAGACTGCTGTGTATACATCAGATGGTGACACAGAGATGCTGTGTATACATCAGATAGGCGACACCGAGACTAATGTCTATACATGCATAGAGACACAGACTGCGGTATATACATTGCATAGAAGACACAGACTGCGGTATATACATCGCATAGAAGACACAGAATGCGTATATACATCTCATAGGAGATACTGAGACTGCGGTATATACAGTACATCGCATAGGAGACACCGAGACTGCGGTTATATACAGTACATCGCATAGAGACACTGAGACTGCGGTATATACAGTACATCGCATAGGAGACACTGAGACTGCGGTATATACATCACATAGAAGACACTGAGATTGCGGTATATACATCACATAGGAGACACTGAGACTGCGGTATATACATCACATAGGAGAAACAGACTGAAACGGAAAGTGAAAAAACCCTTTAAGGGTAGACTCATCCACCCTCTACATGTACGAGTCCGGGAGACTTGCCGCCGGTCCGTACATCACAGATTGTGACTGTCAGACATGTGAAACTAAGTGGCAAAAAAATAAAAAACAACAAACGAACCCCACCCCCCCCTCTCATGCTGGCATCTGTAGGCATTATACTCACCCCCGCTGGATTCGGGAAAACGACCCCCATAGAGCTGTAAGAAAATCATTAATATCAGTACATGTATGACGGATCCGTGTGCACACGTAGCAGCCATGAGAGCAGGAGCCGCCTTATGTCTGGGGATCCTCTCCCACCCAAAATGCATGGACAGCAACGTGATGGTTCCCCAGTGATAAGCAGCACGTGATGTGTGACAGACGCTCATCCCCCACCAGTCCCAGTAACACAGTACATGGCTGATAACAGGGGCTCCCTCTCTGGGTGCAGGGAGCCGCCATCTTGGTACACCTGCACCTGTATTGATTCGTGGTGGTCGCGTACCCGGGTATACTCTGTTCCCCCCAGCTGACACCTGCAGACCCCCGGGCGCGGCACAGGGCGCTGACAATAAGGCGGCTGCTCAGCTTTCCCTCCACAACATGTCCCCATTATTACACGTCCTGGCCGGGACCTGACCCCAGAGACCACTCACCGCCTCCCCCGGCAGTGACACCCGCGTCCTCCCCGATACTCACCCGCAGACATGGACGCCGCCATCTTGGACAGTGTCTCACTTTACGACAGCGCTCACATGGGAGCCGGTTCTTTACGACAGCAACGCCGTGAAGTGCTGCATCGTGCTGGAGGAGAGACAGCGTTGAAGAAGGTATGGGGGAGATAACCTGCCCTGTAAACTACATGTCCACCCTGTGCGACACAGGAATGTCCTGTATATAGCATGTACACCCTGTATATAGCATGTACCCTCTGTATATAGCATGAACAACTTGTATATAGCACTTATACCCTGGATATAACACACAAGCACCCTGTATATAGTATGTACCCTCTGTATATAGTATGTGCACCTTGTATATAGCACTTATACCCTGGATATAACACACAAGCACCCTGTATATAGTATGTACCCTCTGTATATAGTATGTGCACCTTGTATATAGCACTTATACCCTGGATATAACACCAAGCACCCTGTATATAGCATGTACCCTCTGTATATAGTATGTGCACCTTGTATATAGCACTTATACCTGGATATAACACACAAGCACCCTGTATATAGCATGTACCCTCTGTATATAGTATGTGCACCTTGTATCTATATACATTATACCTGAATATAACACCACAAGCACCCCTGTATATAGCATGTACCCTCTGTATATAGTATGTGCACCTTGTATATATACTTATACCCTGGATATAACACCAAGCACCCTGTATATAGTATGTACCCTCTGTATATAGTATGTGCACCTTGTATTATATACTTATACCCTGGATATAACACCAAGCACCCTGTATATAGTATGTACCCTCTGTATATAGTATGCACCTTGTATATAGCACTTATACCTGGATATAACACAAGCACCCTATATATAGCATGTACCCTCTGTATATAGTATGTGCACCTTGTATATAGCACTTATACCTGATATAACACACAAGCACCCTGTATATAGTATGTACACCTTGTATATATCACTTATATACACTTATACCCTGATATAACACACAAGCACCCTGTATATAGTATGTACCCTCTGTATATAGTATGTGCACCTTGTATCTATATACTTATACCCTGAATATAACACACAAGCACCCTGTATATAGTATGTACCCTCTGTATATAGTATGTGCACCTTGTATATAGCACTTATACCCTGAATATAACACACAAGCACCCTGTATATAGTATGTCCCCTCTGTATATAGTATGTGCACCTTGTATATAGCACTTTATACCTGAATATACACACAAGCACCCTTATATAGTATGTACCCTCTGTATATAGTATGTGCACCTTGTATCATATACTTATAGCCTGAATATAACACACAAGCACCCTGTATATAGTATGTACCCTCTGTATATAGCATGTCACCTTGTATATGCACTTACACCCTGAATATAACACTCAAGCACCCTATATATAGCATGTACCCTCTGTATATAGTATGTGCACCTTGTATCTATATACTTATAGCCTGAATATAACACTAAGCACCCTATATATAGCATGTACCCTCTGTATATAGTATGTGCACCTTGTATCTATATACTTATAGCCTGATATAACACACAAGCACCCTGTATATATGTATGTACCCTCTGTATATAGTATGTGCACCTTGTATCTATATACTTATACCCTGAATATAACACACAAGCACCCTGTATATAGTATGTACCTTCTGTATATAGTATGTGCACCTTGTATATAGCACTTATACCCTGAATATAACACTCAAGCACCCGTATATAGTATGTACCCTCTGTATATAGCATGTACACCTTGTATATAGCACTTGTATCCTGAATAAAACACACAAGCACCCTGTATATAGCATGTACCCTCTGTATATAGCATGTATACCTTGTATATAGCACTTGTACCCTGCATATAACACACAAGCATCCTGTATATAGTATGTACCCTCTGTATATAGTATGTGCACCTTGTATCTATATACTTATAGCCTGAATATAACACAAGCACCCTGTAGATAGCATGTACACCTTGTATATAGCACTTATATCCTGAATATAACACTCAAGCACCCTATATATAGCATGTACCCTCTGTACATAGCATGTGCACCTTGTATATAGTATGTACCCTCTGTATATAGCACTTATATCCTGAATATAACACACAAGCACCCTGTATATAGCTTGTATATACTATATATAACAGGTATGCTCTGTATAAAAGATGAACACCCTGTATATAAAATGCATGCCACATATATATTTCATATTCTCTGTTTATAACACAAACACCCTATATATAATATGTACATCCTTTTTCTAAAAGTTATGAAAATGTAGGTTTGCAAAAAAAAAAGTATTACAAGATTTACGACATGACCAATGATTTTGGGACCATGTCACTGAGTGTGTCCGTCTCTGATGGCACCGAATGTTGGCTCTTCTGTCACGTCTTTAATATTCATGTTCTGACTCTTTAGGTGACACGAGGATGGGGAATCCGGACCGGATGCTCAGCGCATCCCCCAACTGGTACTGCAGCCGTTCCAGTGACGCAGCCGGGGGACTTTTTGGCTTCGCTGCTCGGAATTCGGTCTACCTGCTGCGCATCAGCCCCCAGGAGCCGGGATTTTATGGTAACTTTCTGTACAACAATATGGAGCTAGAATAGATGTTCGGCTGTGGTGAACCAATGAAAATGCCACGAGGAATTGCTTAACTAGTAATTCCAAAATATTATTTTATTATTCCTTTAAAGAAGATCTATCTCCTCCCCTGCCATGTCTGTCTGAGTAAATACTTAGATTTACAAACATTTTTAATTTTTTTTTTTTAAACTGTGTTGTGCCATTCCTTTGTTATTCCTCCTGGAAAATGATGAATACATTGATAATTGGATGTTACTAGCTGGGTTGTGCCCTTACAAAGTCTGTTGGTGTCCAAACAGTACTGAGTGTCAGAGAGATGTGTCCTCATCTGGTACATTTTCAGGAGCTAGGAGGGATAGCTACCACTAGAGATGACAGAGAAAGGATTCAGAAGGATCTAGATAAGCTTGAACAATGGGAAGCGACTAATAGAATAGTATTTAACAGGGAGAAATGCAAGATTCTACATCTGGGCAAGAAAAATGAAAATTACATCTAAAGAATGGGAGGAATAGAACTAAGTAACAGCACGTGTGAACAAGACTTGGGTATACTAATAGATGACAGACAGCATATAAGTCAACAGTGTGATGCAGCAGCAAAAAAGGCAAATACAGTTATATGATGTATTAAGAGAAGCATACAGTCTAGATCACGTGAAGTCATTATCTTCCACTCCTCCTCCTTGGTCAGACTTCATCTGGAATACTGTGTCCAGTTGTGGGCACCACATTTTAAAAAAGACATTGAAAAACTGGAGCAAGTTCAGAGAAGAGCTACCAGGATGGTGAGCGGACTGCAAACCATGTCCTACGAGGAACAGTTAGAGGATCTGGGAATGTTTAGCTTTTAAAAAAGAAGACTGAGAGGAGACTTAATAGCTGTCTACAAATATCTGAAGGGCTGTCACAGTGTAGAAGGATCATCCTTATTCTCATTTGCTCATGGAAACACGAGAAGCAATGGAATGAAACTGAAATTGAGAAGATACAGGTTAGATATTAGAAAAAACTTTTTGACAGGGTGATCAATGAGTGGAACAGGCTCAAATGAGAGGTGGTGAGTTCTCCTTCAATGGAAGACTTGAAACAGAGGCTGGACAGACATCTGTCTGAGATGGTTTAGTGACTCCTGCATTGAGCAGGGGGTTGGACATGACGATCATGGATGTCCCTTCCAACTCTACCATTCTATGAGGAGGAATAACAGAGGGACCAAATCAGTGTAAAGTTTATGAGAAAAGATGATCCAGAATTTTAAGGGAGGGACACATATTTTTTTTTCTAAAATTGACATGTCCAGATCTTTTGAAAGTGGTTTAGTAGGGACCTCCTTATCTTTATATAGGGCCAGAATATAATTAAATCCCATCACTTGCCCCTCCCCCCCATTACACGCTGCCACTTTATCCCATTTATCCCATATGCATGTGACATCAGACCTGGCATTATTATATGGCAGACTTGAATCACAGTGTGATGGAGTAATCTGCACCTTTTAATCTTTTTGCACAAAATTGTCCTCCTATAGCAAGAGGGGTCCCCATTTGAGCAGAGGGGTGTTTCTAAATACTGCATACATTTAAGGTATTGTGTTCTTTTCCAGGGGAGTTGGTCGGACATACGGAGAGGGTGTCCGGCTTTGCCTTCTCCCAATACTCTGGTCAGTCCCACCTCTGTGCCAGCAGTTCTGATGACGGATCCGTGAAAGTATGGGACACAGAGACGAAGAGTTTAGTAACCGAACACAAGCTCCACCGGGTAAGAACTGATCGTTTGTCTGTATAAGTAAGTGCCCCCCTCCATATTCCTCCTGGAAGATCTTTTATGACCTCCCATTCTACATCCATAGACATTAATATGGAGTCGGTCCCTTGCAATCTTCTGGGAAGGATTTTTTTTTCTTTTTAAGATTTTGGAAGTGCCTGTGGGAATTTTTGCTCCTTCATCCAGAAGAGCATTTGTGAGGTCAGACCCTGATGTTGTGGAAGAGACCGGGGTCACAATCTTCGCTCTAGGCCATCCCAAAAGTGTTGAATGGAGTTGAGGTTGCAAAACAATTATTGGCCGGTTATATTCTTCCACCAAACTCCCCCCAACCATGTCTTTATGGACCTTGTGCACTGAGGCACAGTCATGAGGGACAGAAAAAGGGTTTTCCCAAAACTGTTCCCACATTGAAAGCTGCAATTGTCCACAATATCTTGTGCTGAAATATTAACGTTTCCCTTCACTGGAATTAAAGTGCCGAATCTAAGCCCATAGCATTATCCCTCCTCCACCAAACTCTTCAGCGGGCAGAATGCGGTCAGGCAGGTAACGTTCTCCGAGCATTCACCAAACCCAGATTCATCAATCAGATGCCAGATCGAGAAGTGTGATCCGTCACTGCACAGAACACGTTTCCTCCAGGGTCCAGTGGTTATGGCTTAACACCACTCCATCCGACGCTCAGCATTGTGCTTGGTGATGTAAGGATGTATGCAGCTGCTCGGCCATGAAGCTCCCGGTGAGGGAGCAGTGTTTGCGCTGATGATACTACCAGAGGAGGTCTGGATTCTGCAGTTATGGGGTGGGGAGGACGGATGTTATACATCGGGGGCTATGGGGCCAGATATTATACACTGAGGTGGGGATGGCGGATATTATACATCAAGGGCTATGGGGCCAGATGTTATACATTAGGGTGGGGAGGACAGATATTATACACTGAGGTGGGGATGGCAGATATTATACACTAGGGGCTATGGGGCCGGATGTTATCCACCATGGTGGGAAGACAGATATTATATATACACTGGCAGCTATGGGGCCATATGTTATACACCAGGGGGAGATGGACCAGATGTTATACATTAGGGTGGGGAGGACGGATATTATACACGGGGGCTATGGCGCCGGATGTTATCCACTGGGGTGGGAGGACCGATATTCTACACCGGGGGCTATGGGGCCGGATATTATACACTGAAGTGGGGAGGACGGTTATTATACACCGGGGGCTATGGGGCCAGATGTTATACATATATTTTGGGTGCTGCAATATTTGGTTTACCATCTCAGCATGTAAAGGAGTCATCTATAGACCCGATTTGCATAAAGACTGCCAAATCCACTTGTTAAGGTGGGTCGGCACCCCTTCTGATGTGTACGGGGGTCTCCCATTTCAAAGTCCCAATCCTTTTTATTTCCAGGGCAGATAAGCCGTCTTCAGTGGACCCTCATATATCTATAATCCCATGACTTTCTTACAGAACACAATCTCTTCTCTCCACTGGTCTCCTCTGGTGAAGGACCTGCTGGTAACCGGAGACGAGAAGGGCATAGTGGTTTGCTTTTGGTGTAACCGTAATGATGGCCAGCATTTTTTTTCCGGAACCGCGGACTATTTTCTGCTTGTCCTGTGCACCGCACCAAGAAGATCTAGTGGCAATAGGGTAAGTAGCTCAGAAAAATCTTGAAGGCTTGGGCTACGCAGCGACTTTGGCCTACTCTTCGTGGCTCAAAGAGGTGGATCCGTCCCAACCAAGATCCTCTAAGATGCCCATATGCCCTACTAGGGTGGTCAACATGAGTATCCCACGCTTTTACAGAGTCTGTGATGCCCCTACCAGTTACTCCACTGACTCTGCATGACTACTATTGCCCACTTTTCCCAGGTACAAGGACGGTATGATTGTCATCATAGACATCAGCCGTAGAGGAGACGTCACCCACCGATTACGGGGACACGATGATGAGATTCATTGCCTGGCATGGTGCCCACATCCTCAAGAGGAAGACCTGTATCAGAAGCAGGAGGAATCGCAAGGTATGTGAATGACCTCACTTGCAAAAAGCCCAATCCAGGTATTCCTAGCACTTCTACTCTACACAGGGTGCTATGTAAGCACAGTGCAGCAGGATTTAAAGGGGATTTTTTATTGATTGAACTTCCTTTTTATTAATTTTATTTACATCATTAGAAGAGAAATAATGCATGTGTTGTGTGTTTTGTTTTTATCCATTTTTATGCTGTGGTTAATTAATTGTCTAAAGTCTATATATCCATATATATATATATCTATATATCCCTGTTGTTTCTTCTCTACCCCCTCCCCCCACTTTTTTGACCCTTCCAGCACTCCGTCAGCCGTACTGTATGATCTAAGACTCACATTGTGCTCCATGAATGTAAATATTATTCAGAACGAGGGATCAATGAATTTTTACCTGCACGGCCGTACATGAATATTTCAGGCCGGCGGTCCAGCAGTCCTTTTAAATCTGTTGGTCTCTTTGTTAGAAATGCTAAAAAAGAATGGAAGATGTATACGGGTGCATTAGTAATTCAGAAGACACGTCGGTCTTCACCTCTGCGGCGACGCTTCTCTCCGTGCTGGTTTTGATATTGATTTTATGTTGCTTTTCATCAGGAGAAGAACCGAATGCAACCAATGGCGATCTCCTGCCGGAGTCTGAGAATAAGGGCTGCTACCTGGCCTCGGGCAGCAAAGATCAGACCATCCGGATCTGGAGTTCCTCCACAGGCAAAGGTAGGAGCCCTCCAGGTTTATTTCTGATCACATACGGTGCTTCACCATCTTCATATTGCAGTTTTATATCCCCCCATCAGTGCGGACAATTCTGAAGAATTTTATAAGAATTAGTTATTATTTATATTGTCTTTTATGTAACGAATGGAAGCGGAGGCAGAGGTGGTGAAGTTCACATTCGTATTTATTTTTTAATGTGGAACCTCGAGACCGCGGTCCGGGGGCTCCGAAGGGGGAGTAACTAGTGAGCCCCGGGTACCCGTAGTAAGGCCCCTCGAACAGGACCAGAATGGAATACCCGGAGGACACAGGTGCTACCTCCAGTTAGACCCCGGACACGTGGCAGCTGTCCCAGAGGGACCAAAAGGGTAACAAGTATTTACAGAGTCCGTGGAAAGTTCTTGACGGAGAAGGGTAAGGTCCTGGTCCAGAACGGATGGTAGAAGGCTGGCTTCAGTGACCTTGTCACGGTCCACGGGTACGGATGGCTGATGCGGAACGGGATGACACTTGCACCAGTAATAGCCGAGGTTGTCCAGATTAGCCAGATACGGGTTAGCAATGATCTGAGGAGACAAACAGTATCAGCGAAGCACAGAGACTGCAGACGCAGCGCAGACAGAACAGGAACAGAACCGGATGTAGCAATGATAGAACACGTTGCTCCGGCACTCCCCTAATGGTGGAGTGACCAGATATAGTACTGAGTGCGCAGCCATTGGATAATTAGCTATTTCAAAAGATGCACGCTGCCCCTTTAAGAGAGGCGGTGGGCGCGGCCTCGCGTCCTAAGCCGACTGTCTGGAGGCCTGCCAGCAGCGTGCCAGGAAGTGGAGAAGGACTCAGGACGCCGGAGAGCAGATGGGACAGGAGACCCCAGCCCACGCACAGACCGCCGCAGAGGGACAGCCCGAGGAACAGGTGAGTGAGCAGAACGGAGTGCAGAGGCAGCGCTGGGACCGGGTTTAACATTTTACATAACCTCCTTGGCTAAAGGGGCATCTGAAGTCCTGCATGGACGCTCTGCTGACATTTTTTTCCCTTAGGGCTAGGCCCTTATTGCCTGTTCTACCCTGTGACGCTCTCCCGATGCAGCGATTCTCCTGCTTCCTGTGACGTCACATCAACATAGCAGTTCCTTCTCTTCTGGTGGAGCGAGTCTCCTGCTTCCTATGATGTGATATCGATAGAGCAGTTCCTTCTCTTCCACTCTGCTCTGTCACCAGGGCATCACTGCGGACGTCATGTTGATTGGCGGCCAGCTGTCAATTTACAGGACCTCTGTAGTGACACCCCATTGAAAGAGCAGAGCGGAAGAGAAGGAACTGCTCGGTCGGTATCGCGTCACAGGAAGCAGGAGAATCGCTCCACCAGAAGAGAAGGCACTGCTCTGTCGATATCACGTCACAGGAAGCAGGAGAATCGCGCCACCAGAAGAGAAGGCACTGCTCTGTCGATATCGCGTAACAGGAAGCAGGAGAATCGCGCCACCAGAAGAGAAGGCACTGCTCTGTCGATATCGCGTAACAGGAAGCATGAGAATCGTTCCACCAGAAGAGAAGGCACTGCTCTGTCGATATCGTGTGACAGGAAGCAGGAGAATCGCTCCACCAGAAGAGAAGGCACTGCTTTGTCGATATCGCGTAACAGGAAGCAGGAGAATCGTTCCACCAGAAGAGAAGGAATTGCTCTGTCGATATCATGTAACAGCAAGCAGGAGAATCGCTCCACCAGAAGAGAAGGAACTGCTCTGTCGATGTGACGTCACAGAAAGAGGGAGAACTGCTGGCAGGAGCGGTCTGTGACCGATCTGGACCGGGAGAGATCGTTGCAGGGCAGCATAGCCAGGTAGTTAGTAAGTAACTACCTGCTGATAAGGGCTTAGCCCCATAGAGGGAAAGAAGTTCCGAACAACCCCTTTAGGTGGATGTTGGCTGTCTATGGCCACTTTTATTGTGGCTCACCCCTTTTTAAAATGGTATTCCCATCTCATGAAGTGATGGTATATCGCTAGGATTTGCCTTTCCTTTCTGATTAGTGATGGTCTGACCTCTAGGACAAAAATGGGGTCAGACTGCCCCTTTCATCAATGAAGGGGCGGCCACGTTGATCAACTTTGTGGCCCCTTCACAATTTATCATTCCTCTTTAGCAGCGCTCCTAGACCACCCAATTGTGCAGGGAACTATAGATGAGTCCATTAACTTAATTCTCAATATCAGTAGGGTTCTTGTGATAAGTCATCTTATGATCGATGGCGGTCCCATTTCTAGGATATGACGGATGCTGGGAATGAAGGGGCTGCAGCATCGATTCAGCACTGTGACCCCTTTACATTTCCTTATTGGCGCTCCCCTGCCATCCAATTGTGCAGCGAACTGCAGCTGACCCCATTAATTTCATGCAGGGATTCTACAGTTTTCTGATCTTG
The DNA here is from genome assembly GCA_033576555.1 of Oophaga sylvatica. Classification (NCBI taxonomy): domain Eukaryota; kingdom Metazoa; phylum Chordata; class Amphibia; order Anura; family Dendrobatidae; genus Oophaga; species Oophaga sylvatica. The sequence continues at coordinate 20,558,486 of JARQOD010000004.1, forward strand.
AGATATGTCATCAATTTATTAGATGTGGATAACCCACTCACATGATTCCTACTCGATTTGGGAGTGCTTACAGAAAGATGTGCTCGATGGCCGCAGCATTACTTTATACATTTTTAGGTTTTTATTTACTACAATTTCTCCTTCGTCTCATTGGGGGACACAGGACTGTGGGTGTATGCTACTGCCACTAGGAGGCTGACACTAAGTAAACATAAAAAAAGGTTAGCTCCTCCTCCGCCGTATACACCTCAGCACTGGCCGCAGGCAAACCCAGTTCATGCTTAGTGTCTGATGGAGGCACACGTCTGGTTTCTTCCAGACCATTTTTTTTTTTTTTTTCTCTCTATTTTCCCACGAAGATTTGACAGGGGCGACGGACCCTATTGAAGGGGTCCGATCTCCCCAAACCATCAACGGGCGAGCACGTGGAGTAAAGCCTCCACGTATCCTCTCCCGCGACGTGGGACACGAATGCCGGACTCAGCCCTGACCACCCTAAGGTATTGAAACCCTAGGCTGTACAGAGGCAGAAAATAGTCCGTGCGGCCCCCACTGCACCACCAAGGCAAGACCGCGGTGCTGCAAGGAGGCGGATGGTCCCTCTCCTCACCCCCTGAAGGGGTGATGGAGTTAGGGTGCCTGCACCATCCTCACCCCCTTTTTTTCTGGGAAGCCCCTCTCTAACCACTGCGGCTGAGAGACGCTGGGACCTTTTTTGGGAGACTACATATGCTCTAGTGGATCACGGCCGGGAACCCACCTTTAATCCAGGATCTTCGGTCGTGGAAGAGTTTGAGCAAAGGGAAAGCGGTCTGGTGTTTTCAGGAGCAGCTCCAAAGCAAAAGCGGTCAAGTCCATGGCTGAGTTCCCCATACCCCTCCCCCTGTATCCGGCGGCCTGCTCTCCGACACAGGGGCGCCGCCGCCAAAAATTTACCTCCCGGCTTCATGCCGGCGCTAGGCCGCGGGCGGAAATCTAGCCCCCGGCTTTTGCCGAGGGTCAGGCAGTGTGGGGGTAATTCGGCGTTCCAGAGGATGGGCGCGTTCTCGGGCTCCTCCCCCCAGCAGCGGCACTTCCGGCGGGCCCGCCCCCCTGATCCCGAGCGGGCGCCGCCGAAAATTTAGGCCGCGGCTTCGGCCAGCGCTAGGCCGCGGCCTGAAATTTAGCCCCCGGCTTCGGCCGGAGACTAGGCCGCGGCTGGAAATCAGGTCCCCGGCTTCTGCCGGCGCTAGGCCGCGCCCCGCGACCCCTCCCCCTAGGGCTCGGCTATTTAGGAACGCCTCCCTGAAAGGGGAGCGCGTTTTTTGGAAGTCTGGAGCTTCCATCTTCCTTTTTACGCCACACGGTCCAGCAAGTGAGGTGAAAAATCATTAAAGGACGTTCGGGGAACAGGACTGGGGTAAGTGCTACTACCTCCAGCCTGGTTGCTCCGTTTTTTGCTGCGCTCCGCACCGCTACTACCCACACCGCCACATCCAAATTATTCTGACAGGAGGAAATCTGTGACAGATCCAGTATGTCCAGAAGGGCTAAGACCCACACGGTGTTTTATACTGCATGCATTGCCTGTAGATCCCCTTTTCCGCACGCCCAGACTAATCGGGTCTGCGAAGCCTGTGACTCCGAACGGGCTCAGGAGTCCTTACCTATAACCGAGCCTAGTGCGTCAGGTCCTCCGGAATGGGCCTTGTCTCTTTCTCAATCTGTGGCGTCATTAACCAGAGCAATCGAGTCCCTTCAACTCCCGATAGGAGCAGGGACAGTGGTTCACCCGGCTTGACTACGCCTCAGGAACCTCCGGCCTGCAGGGGCCGCGCTCTTACCAGGCAGACGCATGGGAAGCGAACCCATACTGCGTCGCCTATGCCGTCCGGGGCCTCGGCATCCTTTAGCTCAGTTTCTCGCTCTCCCTCTCCTTTGGAGGCAAGTGATCAGTATTCAGATTCTGATTCTGAAGGGTCTCTCAATCTAGAGGCACCGTATTGTCAGGAGACAATTGACAGTCTGATTGAAGCTGTCAATCAATCCCTGGGGATAGAGGATGAATCCACCTTGGCCTCTGGTCATAAGGTGTCTTTCAAACGAGCCAGACAAACTCATAAGGTTTTTGGTGCTCATCCTGAGTTTGAGGAGCTGGTGCAGCGCCACCGAGAAAAACCGGACAAGCGCTTTGCAGGACAAAAGGCCCTTAATACCAGATATCCTTTTGCTCCCGAACTTCTGAAAGTGTGGGCAGAATCTCCTACAGTCGATCCTCCTGTATCGCGTTTAGCGTCTAAAACGCTTCTCTCCCTTCCTAATGGTTCCTCGATCAAGGATCCAACGGATCGTCTGGTTGAAAGTTTGGCTCGCTCAGTGTTTGAGGCATCAGGCTCTGCACTCTCTCCTTCTTTTGCAGCGACTTGGGTTGCTAAGGCCATGATATCTTGGTCGGAGTCTCTAAATAGAGCCCTTCACGGTATAGAGGTGCCTTCTGAGGTAACGGAAATCTCCAATCAGATAGCTCTTGCAGGAGATTTTTTAATTAACGCTTCTATGGATGCGGCAAATTGCGCGGCATTAGCTGCAGCTAATGCGATTGCTATCAGGAGAGCTTTGTGGTTGAGAACTTGGCGAGCGGATTCAACCTCAAAGAAATCACTTACGTCCTTACCCTATCAGAGCGGCCGATTATTTGGCGAGAAGTTGGATCAGCTCATATCTGATGCGACGGGAGGAAAGAGCAGTTTCCTTCCTCAGCAGAGGATTAGACAGCCTTTTCGCCGACAGCTTCAGCCTCGCTTTAGGGCCTTTCGTAACCCAGGTTGGGCCGCGCCAGCCACCTCCAGCGGCTCAGGTCGACCTAATCAGGCCAGAGATCGCCAAGTCTCCTACAAGACCAACCCTTTGGGAAGAATGCGATCTCAACAGCCAAGATCTAGAGGGTCTAAATCCCAAAGATATTCGGATAAATGACTGGAGGCAGAATCCGGTCAATTTATCCAGAGTAGGCGGCCGCTTACTCTGGTTTCGCCCCACTTGGCTATCAATTACTCACGACAAGTGGGTCAGGGAGTTAGTTTCCTCGGGTACAAAATAGAATTCATCAATCGTCCGTCAAATCGATTTTTTCCTTCGCGTCTTCCCAGAAAAGAATCCCGTGTTCACGCCTTATTCAAGGCGGTCGAATCTCTTCGGCGCAGCGGGGTCATTGTTCCTGTTCCAGAGGTCGAAAGGGGTCAGGGGTTTTACTCCAATCTGTTCATAGTACCCAAGAAGGACAGCTCTGTCAGACCCATTTTGGACCTAAAACGACTGAATCAATTTGTCAGAATTCGACGGTTTCGAATGGAGTCTCTACGATCGGTTATTGCAGCCATGGAAAAGGGGGAATTTCTAGCATCAATAGACATTCAGGATGCCTATCTCCACATCCCCATATTTCCTCCTCATCAGAGGTTTCTTCGGTTTGCCATCGGCAACCTTCACTTCCAGTTCACAGCTTTGCCGTTCGGACTAGCCACAGCCCCCAGGGTGTTCACAAAGGTTATGGCTGCCGTTGTGTCCATTCTGCACTCCCGGGGGATAGTCATTTTGCCATATTTGGACGATCTCCTCATCAAGGGTCCGTCCTATCAGGCTTGCGAGAAGAGTGTCAGCATTACGCTAGACACCCTTGCTCGCCTGGGGTGGCTGGTGAATCTAAAGAAATCGTCTCCCGTGCCATCTCAAAGGATCACCTTTTTAGGAATGATTTTCAACACTGCTCAAGGGTTGATAACTCTTCCTCAGGAGAAGGCTCTAGTTCTCCGTCAGGAGGTACGGATCCTTCGCCAACCAATACCTCACACCATCCGGTTTTGTATGAGGGTCCTAGGAAGGATGGTGGCAGCGATCGAAGCCATTCCATTTGCCCAGTTCCATCTCCGCTCCCTTCAGCATGCTCTCTTGGCAGTATGGAACGGGAGCCCTTACTCGCTCAATTTTCAGTGCCGTCTGTCCCGGCAGGTCAGACAGACGCTTTCGTGGTGGACAAGGGACATCTCTCTACGCCAGGGGCGATATTTTCCTCCAGTCCATTGGCTGATAGTCACAACGGACGCCAGCCTTCTCGGATGGGGAGCAGTGTTTCGTCACTATACAGCTCAGGGACTTGGTGTCGGCAGGAAGCGACCCTCCCAATCAATATTTTGGAGATCCGAGCTGTTCGGCTGGCTCTGAGGCGTTTTCACCATCATTTGGCGGGCCGCCCTGTCCGAATACAATCGGACAATGCCACAGCGGTGGCATACATAAATCATCAGGGGGGTACCCGCAGCAGGGCAGCCATGCGCGAGGTAGGACACATTCTATCCTGGGCAGAAAGAAATCACTCTGTGATATCAGCGGTCCACATTCCAGGCGAGGAGAACTGGGCAGCGGATTTTCTCAGCCGTCAGGGGATAGCGTCAGGGGAATGGTCGCTACATCCCGAGGTATTCCAGCAGATATGCCTACGTTGGGGAACCCCAGATGTGGACCTGATGGCCTCCAGGATAAACGCCAAGGTGCCCAACTTTGTCTCCCGGTACCGAGATCCGCAGGCAATTGCAGTGGATGCACTGGTTCTACCATGGAATCAGTTTCATCTTCTGTACTTGTTTCCACCAATGGCTCTGCTCCCAAGGGTGATCAGGAAGATCAGGTTAGAGGGGGTACCAGCGATATTGATCGCTCCGGATTGGCCGCGTCGCTCATGGTACGCAGAGCTGGTAAAGCTGCTCAGCGACGCACCCTGGCGTCTGCCAGAACGCGTGGATCTTCTCTCCCAGGGCCCAGTTTACCACCAGAACTTAGCGGTCCTGTGTTTGACGGCCTGGCCGTTGAATCTTGGATTCTGACTAGGGCTGGATTCTCCAAAAAGGTCGCCGCCACAATGGCTAGCGCCAGAAAACCCACCTCGGCTCGTATCTACCACGGTACTTGGAAGGTCTTTTTTACATGGTGCAGGGAACATGGTTATTCCCCACTTCACTTTTCAATCCCCAACATTCTGTCTTTTCTCCAAGCAGGCTTAGATTCAGGCTTAGCACCAAGTACTCTTAGGCATCAAATTTCGGCCTTGTCGGTTCTTTTTCAGCGAAGGATCGCATCTAATTTACAGGTCAAGACCTTTATTCAGGGGGTTGTCCATATAGTGCCCCCCTACAAGGCTCCCTTAGATGTTTGGGATCTCAATCTGGTTCTGGGAGTTCTGCAAGAATCTCCTTTTGAGCCTCTTCAGGAGGTTTCCCTGACATACCTTTCCTGGAAGGTGGTATTTTTAGTGGCCATAACATCCATAAGGCGGGTTTCGGAGCTGGCAGCACTATCCTGCCGAGCTCCGTACTTACTTTTCCACCGTGATAAGGTAGTGCTTAGGCCAGCACCTCCTTTTTTGCCTAAAGTCGTGTCCTCATTTCACATCAATGAGGACATTGTTTTGCCCTCATTTTGCCCAGCTCCGACGCACCGGGTAGAAAAAGCTCTCCATACGCTGGATCTGGTGAGAGCACTCAGGAGATATGTATCTCGGACGGCATCCTTTAGGCAGACGGACACGCTGTTTATCCTCCCTGAGGGTCGCAGGAAGGGACTCGCTGCGTCTAGGTCAACTTTAGCTAGATGGATACGGGTAACCATTCAAGAGGCCTACCGCATCAGAGGCGCGGTGGTTCCCGCAGGAATCAGGGCTCACTCCACCAGAGCAGTGGGTGCTTCCTGGCTCTTCGGCATCAGGCTTCGGCGGAACAGGTTTGTAAGGCGGCAACCTGGTCCAGTTTGCATACTTTTTCAAAACATTATAATGTCCATACTCAGGCGTCAGCGGATGCTAGCCTGGGTAGAAGGATTCTTCAGGGCGCGGTAGCGCACCTATGAGCAATGCCTATGTATAATTGCACTGTGGAGTCAGTTTCCCACCCAAGTGGACTGCTTTGGGACGTCCCACAGTCCTGTGTCCCCCAATGAGACGAAGGAGAAATACGGATTTTTGTTTACTCACCGTAAAATCCTTTTCTCCGAGACGCTCATTGGGGGACACAGCACCCTCCCTTATAGCCGGATGGCTTTGCTTTCTAAGCTAATTTTGTTTGCTTGGGTCTATATCAGTAGATTTACTTCTGGATATATTGTACCTGTATTAACACTGATTTTTGTTTTAGCCTCCTACTGCTTTTTGCACTAAACTGGTTTGCCTGCGGCCAGTGCTGAGGTGTATACGGCGGAGGGGGAGCTAACCTTTTTTTATGTTTACTTAGTGTCAGCCTCCTAGTGGCAGTAGCATACACCCACAGTCCTGTGTCCCCCAATGAGCGTCTCGGAGAAAAGGATTTTACGGTGAGTAACACAAAAATCCGTATTTTATTTTTCTCCTTCGTCTCATTGGGGGACACAGGACTGTGGGTGTATGCTACTGCCACTAGGAGGCTGACACTAAGTAAACATAAAAAAAGGTTAGCTCCTCCTCCGCCGTATACACCTCAGCACTGGCCGCAGGCAAACCCAGTTCATGCTTAGTGTCTGATGGAGGCACACGTCTGGTTTCTTCCAGACCATTTTTTTTTTTTTTTCTCTATTTTCCCACGAAGATTTGACAGGGGCGACGGACCCTATTGAAGGGGTCCGATCTCCCCAAACCATCAACGGGCGAGCACGTGGAGTAAAGCCTCCACGTATCCTCTCCCGCGACGTGGGACACGAATGCTGGACTCAGCCCTGACCACCCTAAGGTATTGAAACCCTAGGCTGTACAGAGGCAGAAAATAGTCCGTGCGGCCCCCACTGCACCACCAAGGCAAGACCGCGGTGCTGCAAGGAGGCGGATGGTCCCTCTCCTCACCCCCTGAAGGGGTGATGGAGTTAGGGTGCCTGCACCATCCTCACCCCCTTTTTTTCTGGGAAGCCCCTCTCTAACCACTGCGGCTGAGAGACGCTGGGACCTTTTTGGGAGACTACATATGCTCCAGTGGATCACGGCCGGGAACCCACCTTTAATCCAGGATCGTCGGTCGTGGAAGAGTTGGAGCAAAGGGAAAGCGGTCCGGTGTTTTCAGGAGCAGCTCCAAAGCAAAAGCGGGCAAGTCCATGGCTGAGTTCCCCATACCCCTCCCCCCGTATCCGGCGGCCTGCTCCCCGACACAGGGGCGGCCGCCGCCAAAAATTTACCTCCCGGCTTCATGCCGGCGCTAGGCCGCGGGCGGAAATCTAGCCCCCGGCTTTTGCCGAGGGTCAGGCAACGCGAGGGGTAATTCGGCGTTTAGAGGAGCGCGTTCTCGGGCTCCTCCCCCCAGCAGCGGCACTTCTGGCGGGCCCGCCCCCCTGATCCCGAGCGGCCGCCGCCGAAAATTTAGGCCGCGGCTTCGGCCAGCGCTAGGCCGCGGCCTGAAATTTAGCTCCCGGCTTCGGCCGGAGACTAGGCCGCGGCTGGAAATCAGGTCCCCGGCTTCTGCCGGCGCTAGGCCGCGACCCCTCCCCCTAGGGCTCGGCTATTTAGGAACGCCTCCCTGAAAGGGGAGCGCGTTTTTTGGAAGTCTGGAGCTTCCGTCTTCCTTTTTACGCCACACGGTCCAGCAAGTGAGGTGAAAAATCATTAAAGGACGTTCGGGAACAGGACTGGGGTAAGTGCTACTACCTCCAGCCTGGTTGCTCCGTTTTTTTGCTGCGCTCCGCACCGCTACTACCCGCACCGCCACATCCAAATTATTCTGACAGGAGGAAATCTGTGACAGATCCAGTATGTCCAGAAGGGCTAAGACCCACACGGTGTTTTATACTGCATGCATTGCCTGTAGATCCCCTTTTCCGCACGCCCAGACTAATCGGGTCTGCGAAGCCTGTGACTCCGAACGGCTCAGGAGTCCTTACCTATAACCGAGCCTAGTGCGTCAGGTCCTCCGGAATGGGCCTTGTCTCTTTCTCAATCTGTGGCGTCATTAACCAGAGCAATCGAGTCCCTTCAAGCTCCCGATAGGAGCAGGGACAGTGGTTCACCCGGCTTGACTACGCCTATGGAACCTCCGGCCTGCAGGGGCCGCGCTCTTACCAGGCAGACGCATGGGAAGCGAACCCATACTGCGTCGCCTATGCCGTCCGGGGCCTCGGCATCCTTTAGCTCAGTTTCTCGCTCTCCCTCTCCTTTGGAGGCAAGTGATCAGTATTCAGATTCTGATTCTGAAGGGTCCCTCAATCTAGAGGCACCGTATTGTCAGGAGACAATTGACAGTCTGATTGAAGCTGTCAATCAATCCCTGGGGATAGAGGATGAATCCACCTTGGCCTCTGGTCATAAGGTGTCTTTCAAACGAGCCAGACAAACTCATAAGGTTTTTGGTGCTCATCCTGAGTTTGAGGAGCTGGTGCAGCGCCACCGAGAAAAACCGGACAAGCGCTTTGCAGGACAAAAGGCCCTTAATACCAGATATCCTTTTGCTCCCGAACTTCTGAAAGTGTGGGCAGAATCTCCTACAGTCGATCCTCCTGTATCGCGTTTAGCGTCTAAAACGCTTTCTCTCCCTTCCTAACGGTTCCTCGATCAAGGATCCAACGGATCTTCTGGTTGAAAGTTTGGCCCGCTCAGTGTTTGAGGCATCAGGCTCTGCACTCTCTCCTTCTTTTGCAGCGACTTGGGTTGCTAAGGCCATGATATCTTGGTCGGAGGCTCTAAATAGAGCCCTTCACGGTATAGAGGTGCCTTCTGAGGTAACGGAAATCTCCAATCAGATAGCTCTTGCAGGAGATTTTTTAATCAACGCTTCTATGGATGCGGCAAATTGCGCGGCATTAGCTGCAGCTAATGCGATTGCTATCAGGAGAGCTTTGTGGTTGAGAACTTGGCGAGCGGATTCAACCTCAAAGAAATCACTTACGTCCTTACCCTATCAGAGCGGCCGATTATTTGGCGAGAAGTTGGATCAGCTCATATCTGATGCGACGGAGGAAAGAGCAGTTTCCTTCCTCAGCAGAGGATTAGACAGCCTTTTCGCCGACAGCTTCAGCCTCGCTTTAGGGCCTTTCGTAACCCAGGTTGGGCCGCACCAGCCACCTCCAGCGGCTCAGGTCGACCTAATCAGGCCAGAGATCGCCAAGTCTCCTACAAGACCAACCCTTTGGGAAGAATGCGATCTCAACAGCCAAGATCTAGAGGGTCTAAATCCCAAAGATATTCGGATAAATGACTGGAGGCAGAATCCGGTCAATTTATCCAGAGTAGGCGGCCGCTTACTCTGGTTTCGCCCCACTTGGCTATCAATTACTCACGACAAGTGGGTCAGGGAGTTAGTTTCCTCGGGTACAAAATAGAATTCATCAATCGTCCGTCAAATCGATTTTTTCCTTCGCGTCTTCCCAGAAAAGAATCCCGTGTTCACGCCTTATTCAAGGCGGTCGAATCTCTTCGGCACAGCGGGGTCATTGTTCCTGTTCCAGAGGTCGAAAGGGGTCAGGGGTTTTACTCCAATCTGTTCATAGTACCCAAGAAGGACGGCTCTGTCAGACCCATTTTGGACCTAAAACGACTAAATCAATTTGTCAGAATTCGACGGTTTCGAATGGAGTCTCTACGATCGGTTATTGCAGCCATGGAAAAGGGGGAATTTCTAGCATCAATAGACATTCAGGATGCATATCTCCACATCCCCATATTTCCTCCTCATCAGAGGTTTCTTCGGTTTGCCATCGGCAACCTTCACTTCCAGTTCACAGCCTTGCCGTTCGGACTAGCCACAGCCCCCAGGGTGTTCACAAAGGTTATGGCTGCCGTTGTGTCCATTCTGCACTCCCGGGGATAGTCATTTTGCCATATTTGGACGATCTCCTCATCAAGGGTCCGTCCTATCAGGCTTGCGAGAAGAGTGTCAGCATTACGCTAGACACCCTTGCTCGCCTGGGTGGCTGGTGAATCTAAAGAAATCGTCTCCCGTGCCATCTCAAAGGATCACCTTTTTAGGAATGATTTTCAACACTGCTCAAGGGTTGATAACTCTTCCTCAGGAGAAGGCTCTAGTTCTCCATCAGGAGGTACGGATCCTTCGCCAACCAATACCTCACACCATCCGGTTTTGTATGAGGGTCCTAGGAAGGATGGTGGCAGCGATCGAAGCCATTCCATTTGCCCAGTTCCATCTCCGCTCCCTTCAGCATGCTCTCTTGGCAGTATGGAACGGGAGCCCTTACTCGCTCAATTTTTAGTGCCGTCTGTCCCGGCAGGTCAGACAGACGCTTTCGTGGTGGACAAGGGACATCACTCTTCGCCAGGGGCGATATTTTCCTCCAGTCCATTGGCTGATAGTCACAACGGACGCCAGCCTTCTCGGATGGGGAGCAGTGTTTCGTCACTATAACAGCTCAGGGGACTTGGTGTCGGCAGGAAGCGACCCTCCCAATCAATATTTTGGAGATCCGAGCTGTTCGGCTGGCTCTGAGGCGTTTTCACCATCATTTGGCTGGCCGCCCTGTCCGAATACAATCGGACAATGCCACAGCGGTGGCATACATAAATCATCAGGGGGGTACCCGCAGCAGGGCAGCCATGCGCGAGGTAGGACACATTCTATCCTGGGCAGAAAGAAATCACTCTGTGATATCAGCGGTCCACATTCCAGGCGAGGAGAACTGGGCAGCGGATTTTCTCAGCCGTCAGGGGATAGCGTCAGGGGAATGGTCGCTACATCCCGAGGTATTCCAGCAGATATGCCTACGTTGGGGAACCCCAGATGTGGACCTGATGGCCTCCAGGATAAACGCCAAGGTGCCCAACTTTGTCTCCCGGTACCGAGATCCGCAGGCAATTGCAGTGGATGCCCTGGTTCTACCATGGAATCAGTTTCATCTTCTATACTTGTTTCCACCAATGGCTCTGCTCCCAAGGGTGATCAGGAAGATCAGGTTAGAGGGGGTACCAGCGATATTGATCGCTCCGGATTGGCCGCGTCGCTCATGGTACGCAGAGCTGGTAAAGCTGCTCAGCGACGCACCCTGGCGTCTGCCAGAACGCATGGATCTTCTCTCCCAGGGCCCAGTTTACCACCAGAACTTAGCGGTCCTGTGTTTGACGGCCTGGCCGTTGAATCTTGGATTCTGACTAGGGCTGGATTCTCCAAAAAGGTCGCCGCCACAATGGCTAGCGCCAGAAAACCCACCTCGGCTCGTATCTACCACGGTACTTGGAAGGTCTTTTTTACATGGTGCAGGGAACATGGTTATTCCCCACTTCACTTTTCAATCCCCAACATTCTGTCTTTTCTCCAAGCAGGCTTAGATTCAGGCTTAGCACCAAGTACTCTTAGGCGTCAAATTTCGGCCTTGTCGGTTCTTTTTCAGTGAAGGATCGCATCTAATTTACAGGTCAAGACCTTTATTCAGGGGGTTGTCCATATAGTGCCCCCCTACAAGGCTCCCTTAGATGTTTGGGATCTCAATCTTGTTCTGGGAGTTCTGCAAGAATCTCCTTTTGAGCCTCTTCAGGAGGTTTCCCTGACATACCTTTCCTGGAAGGTGGTATTTTTAGTGGCCATAACATCCATAAGGCGGGTTTCGGAGCTGGCAGCACTATCCTGCCGAGCTCCGTACTTACTTTCCACCGTGATAAGGTAGTGCTTAGGCCAACACCTCCTTTTTTGCCTAAAGTCGTGTCCTCATTTCACATCAATGAGGACATTGTTTTGCCCTCATTTTGCCCAGCTCCGACGCACCGGGTAGAAAAAGCTCTCCATACGCTGGATCTGGTGAGAGCACTCAGGAGATATGTATCTCGGACGGCATCCTTTAGGCAGACGGACACGCTGTTTATCCTCCCTGAGGGTCGCAGGAAGGGACTCGCTGCGTCTAGGTCAACTTTAGCTAGATGGATACGGGTAACCATTCAAGAGGCCTACCGCATCAGAGGCGCGGTGGTTCCCGCAGGAATCAGGGCTCACTCCACCAGAGCAGTGGGTGCTTCCTGGGCTCTTCGGCATCAGGCTTCGGCGGAACAGGTTTGTAAGGCGGCAACCTGGTCCAGTTTGCATACTTTTTCAAAACATTATAATGTCCATACTCAGGCGTCAGCGGATGCTAGCCTGGGTAGAAGGATTCTTCAGGGCGCGGTAGCGCACCTATGAGCAATGCCTATGTATAATTGCACTGTGGAGTCAGTTTCCCACCCAAGTGGACTGCTTTGGGACGTCCCACAGTCCTGTGTCCCCCAATGAGACGAAGGAGAAATACGGATTTTTGTGTTACTCACCGTAAAATCCTTTTCTCCGAGACGCTCATTGGGGGACACAGCACCCTCCCTTATAGCCGGATGGCTTTGCTTTCTAAGCTAATTTTGTTTGCTTGGGTCTATATCAGTAGATTTACTTCTGGATATATTGTACCTGTATTAACACTGATTTTTGTTTTAGCCTCCTACTGCTTTTTGCACTAAACTGGGTTTGCCTGCGGCCAGTGCTGAGGTGTATACGGCGGAGGAGGAGCTAACCTTTTTTTATGTTTACTTAGTGTCAGCCTCCTAGTGGCAGTAGCATACACCCACAGTCCTGTGTCCCCCAATGAGCGTCTCGGAGAAAAGGATTTTACGGTGAGTAACACAAAAATCCGTATTTTTCTTTTCCCCCTTAGGCGTTACGACCCTGAAGCTGCCATATCTGAAGAGGCGAGGAGGAGGGATGGATCCTATGGTGAAGGAACGCTTATGGTTGACCGTCCACTGGCCTCGTGGGCATCCGACCCAAATAGTATCCAGCTGCTTTGGGTTAGTGATGAGTCCAGCACAACCATGTAATAGCACCCCAGAAGCTGTGACTCAGACCTCGCAATGACTTGGTTTTGAGGGTTCCATTCTGTCGAAAGAACAGACATACTGCTCACATTGGCCAAAGTTGTGCCAGATCGGTGCCAACAGTTGAGCTGCATTCAGCTAGTCCGGTGGGCTCCAGTGCATATAATAGGGTATATGTATTTTGTGTCCTGTGTAACAATGTCCTCCATTGTCTCCGCAGGGGCGAGCTGCTTCTGTGGGATTTAACTAGGAGTGGAAAGCAGAAATGGAGCCTCCTGGGCTCCTCGGAAGGGCAAAACCATTCCCGAATTGTGTTCAACCTTTCCTCCCTAGTCACAGAGGAGGGGAAGGAGCTGCTTCTGTCGACATCTATGGATCGGGATGTGAGTATTGTTCGTATGATGATAAAATGCGCCACTCATTTGAAGTGGCGCCTATGACATTGCCTCTTTGCGACGTCCTACTTGCAGAAATGGTGCCACTTATCCTTTTCTGATGACCACAACACCTGCCAATAGGGCACAAGATTTGTAGACGTGACTTAATCGTCTCCCTTTTAATGAGTTTTTGGCTATAATACCACTATAGAGTGTCTTTACTGTTACTGCCGTGCACTTGTGCCGTCTTCTCCACGTAGGTGAAATGTTGGGACTTGGGCTCCCTCTCTTGCTGTTGGTCGTTGAGCTCGCTCGGAGGCTTTGTGTACAGCCTGGCGTTCTCCCCGGTGGCCTCGGGATGTCTGGCGGTCGGCGTGGGGGACGGTATGATTCGCGTCTGGAACTCCCTGTCTGTCGTTAATACGTACGATGTGAAGACGCTGTGGCAAGGGATCAGATCTAAAGTGACTGCGGTAAGTACGCTCACGACGGTATCTCCAGCGTTAGACGACTGGCAGTCCTGTGCAAGAAAATTGGTAGAGAGTCTCTTGCCGAATAACAGGGATTGTAGTAATTTGCCTATATGGGAATTTCTCACTTAACTCTTTGATCTCCGCAGCTCTCCTGGCATCCAACTAAAGAAGCCACTTTAGCCTTTGGGACGGACGATGGAAAAGTTGGGATTTATGATGTCTTTTCTACCAAGTAAGACCTATAACGTTGACCACCGAGTATTTTCGTTTCCTGGCAGATAACAGAAAGTAAAAACTTTGCGCTCTTCACCTAGGAGACCAGCCACCTCTGATAAAAAATGGAGGTGGCCGGTAACCTTGGAAATGGGCTGTAAAGCATAGAATTAAAAACACCTAGTTTTGGATTTTTCTCTTTTCACAAGCACTTTGCACTTAAAGTTTTTAAGTCCATTTTACACTTTTCCTTGCCCCTTTGCAGACCCCCTCAGATTTCCAGTACTTACCATAAGAAGACCATCTATTCCATGTCTTGGGGTCCTCCGTTGCCGCCATTTTCTTTGGTAAGATATAGTTTGTCTGTTTTCTACCTGTGAATCACACAAAGTACAGAAATAAACTCTACTTTTTTTGTGTGTGTGTTTTTCCACCAGGTGCTGAAGGGGACCGACCTCCGTTCACCCTGTATAGTTGTGGTGGAGAGGGGATCATTTTCCAGCACAACCCCTGGAAGTTGACTATGGAGGCCCAAGATATTAACAAACTTATCCGGGATACAAATGACATTAAAGTAAGTTTGTCTCTCTGCGCGGGCTTGTACTCGCGATATCGGGACACTTTCCATGTGTGCGGACTCTAGAAATACGTAGAGAGAGACCTGTCAATCATGTGGAGTTGTCCCCGCAAGCTCCGCCCTAGTCATGCTGGTCGCCTCGACCATGACCCCTGATTTAAAGTATATATTTGCGTCAATGGAGCCTGGCGAAACACGGGTCAACATGAATCATTTGCTAGGTTCCCTTTTAGATGGTAATAAAGGGTGAAACATGGCGAAACATGCTGATTACTCTAGGCTAGACAGCCATCTAATGTGTATGGCGGCGTCTCTACTTTTATCATATGGGTACAGGGGTTTGGACCACCTTGTGTACTAATTTATTTATTTATTTTTTCTGAATTTTCAGCACAAGTTACCGCCACATACGGAATTAAGTTGGAAACCAGACTTTGAACATTTAGCTATTGGTAATGAAGATGGGTACGTAATCTCCTATAATTAAGATCTACTGTAGCAAAGTCATTGGTGGCCGTGTAGATGTGGCTTTGAATCTTTTTTTATCCTTCACAGCCAATTTTAATTTCTCCTCCTCTTCTTCTGAGAGCCATACTTTTTATTTAGGGTGGGTGGGTGCAGAAACCCTCTTCTCCCCAAAAATAGCAATTCTGGCTGTTCCAATTTTTTTTGCTGCTTACCGTATTTAGATTTTGATTGATTTTTGTTGACTTGGTAATACCAAATCTGATTTTATATTTCTATCTATTATCTATCTAGATATAGTATATATCTTTTGGGAAAAGCTGCATGGCGAAAACTTTTTTATTTATTTTTTAAATATTTTTATTTAGTCACCCTATGGAGTTTAGCTTCATAGCTGCACAAAGAGCTGTAGCGAGGGTCTTCGGGAGCCCCCTGCCATCAATGGTTGCATGAACTGGCGCACCCCTGGCATTGTGCCACTGAAATACCGCTATCCGAGACAAGGCTACACATCAGTCATCAGAGCTAGCGCTGGACGCTGCTGTTAGATGCTGGCTGTATAACACATCCAGCATCCACAGCCAGATCGAATCCGTCAGCACAGGACCCCCTTCTTCAGGCTGGCTTCCCATTCCAGCTCATGGAGAAGAGTCCCTGCGATGACCCTGTGCCCACCTCCGTATCAGGAGAGGGACTCTGTGAGTGTGAGCTGCTTATATAATTCTTTTCTCCATCGCCTCATTGGGGACACACAGACCGTGGGTGTTATGCTGCTGCCACTAGGAGGACACTAAGCAATACATAAGCAAAGAAGATTAACTCCTCCCCTGCAGTATACACCCTCTGTTGGCTCAATCCTGAACCAGTTCTTGCTTAGTGTCTGTAGGAGGCACTAGGGTCTGCTCTCAGACCCCACTTTTTCTCATTTTTTACCTTTTTATTATTTTTGCTTTCTTCACACACGGATGGGCGACGGGACTTGTACGAAAAGTCACGATCTCCCAAAAACCATCAACAGGCGGCATCGTGTGAGTGTCGCCTCCACGTACCCCTCCTGCTACGCTACCATGGGGCGACAGATCCCTTGAATGGGCCGCTCTCCCCATGAGATACCCCTCGATGTGGCGAGGTGATATGGCACGTAATGTTGAATGGACCCCCCACCACCTCCATGGAAAGCGGTGGCGGTATGGAGGAAAATTGAGATCCTCTCCACCCCCCTATCAAAGGGGACGGTGGATTGAGGAAGTACGGCCACATCTGCCGTAATCCCTGCGGAGGCCCTCCTTTTCTTCATTACCTTCCCGCAGTGAGTACAAGCACCCGGGGTATATGGCTTATCTCTGCGCCCACTGCGGCTGCTTCCCCGTGCAGCGGCCGCCTGTCGCCGCGGCCGCCTCCGCATTGCGCCGCGGCCGCTTCTGCGTCGCGGCCGCTTCTGCGTCGCGTCGCGGCCGCAGCCATAAATTTAGTCCCCGGCTTCGTCCCGGGATAGGCCGCAACCTGAAATTTAGTCCCCGGCTTCGGGCCGGGATAGGCCGCAGCTTGAAGTTTAGTCCCCGGCTTCTGGCCGGGATAGGCCTCGATGAGGGAGGGTCTCCTGGCTCTCCCCTGTGACTCTGCCCACGTCACGCGCACCTTCTGCGGCCCAGGATTGGACAGAGCTCCTTCTTGGTCCCTCCTTCGCTCCCCCCCACACCTTCTGGCGCTTCTCGTGGCATACGAGAAGCGCAATCCTAGTCTCGGGCGCCATCTTTAACTGGAGACGCCTTCCTCTGCTAAGGGGCACAGTACCTGGGTAAGTGCCATAGCGCTTAACCCTTCTCCTGCCGAAGCCCCATTTGTAATAATGTCGCAACCAAGGACAATAAAAAGGCTCACAAATCACACACTGCGGTGTATACCACCTGTGCCTCATGCAGCGCTTCGCTGCCAAGAAAGCTAGGTTCCGCACTATGTGCTGTATGCGACCAGGAGCCTCCGGTCATTATCGATCAGGAGCCCCAGCTAATCCCTACCCCAGTGAGCTCACTCTTCCTCATGCAGCCCCTCGCTTCCGCGTAAGCAGCTCCGCGTTCTGTGCGGCCCGAATTTACTCTCGGCCGCCATGTCTCCTCTCAGGTAGGACCCGAGACATCTGAATTTTTTCTTTTACTGGCGGGCACGAACACGGGAACACGGGTAAGCTTATAAATGGCTTAACCCCTTCCCTTCAGCAGTCTACAGGCTCGCTTAATTGTAGAATGTCACAATCCAAGAGCTCTTAGAGGACCTGGTGTGCTTCATGCGATACCTCGCTATAGTGAAGGCACGGTTCCGTGTTTTTCTGGGGGGCCCGCGTCCTTTCATAAGTCCAGGAGCCCCACGCGTCTCAGACTCCATAGGACGCCCGTGCGCCCCACTATGTCACCACTGTCCAAAGTGAATGGTGATTGGGGGCTAACAAAAACTTCTCCACCTCCCTATCAAGGTGATGGTGGATTGAGGTGACAATCAGTGCAGATGGTCACTAGAGGCTACCAAAAAAACCTCTCCACCTCCCTATCTAAGGTATGGTGGGTTGAGGAGATAATCAGTGCGAATGCTGACTGAAGGCTAACATAACCTCTCCACCCCCCTATCAAAGGTATGGTGGATTGAGGAGATAATCAGTGCGGATGCTGACTGAAGGCTAACATAACCTCTCCACCCCCCTATCAAAGGTATGGTGGATTGAGGAGATAATCAGTGCGGATGCTGACTGAAGGCTAACATAACCTCTCCACCTCCCTATCAAAGGTGTAGTGGATTGAGGAGATAATCAGTGCGGATGGTGAGTGGTTTGCAATCTCCTGTGACCTACGTTATTTGTCTGTCGCCGATAGGCAGTCTGCCGTCTCTGACCGGGCCGGACATATGGCCTTAGAGCACTGACCGATAGAACGCACGCTGACGCTTAGTGTGTTACGGGTAATGCCTTTTTACGGCGGCGACTCTACACTTCAATCTGTGGAGTTTGCCTTTCTCACAGGAGTCCAACGGATGGGCACCCAGCTCCCCCGTTCCTGGGGATTGCAGCAAACATGACTCAAAATATGAGTCGCATGTGGGTATATCCGGATTCGCCAGACTATCAGTCTTAGCTCACTGAGATCTTCAAAGGGATCAAACGTCTTCACGGGGTTTTTTACCAACCCCCCTGACTTGCTGACATGGGTCAGAGATACAGTAGTTGCCGGTCAAAGATTTCTCGGAGCTAAAACCATTTAATCACAGTGTCCTTTTTGGCCACATTCTAGTACAGAGCGGATCCAACAATGGATCCTATACCACAGCTCGCTTACTAACTTCTACTGTCTCTGACTGACGGTCTGGTTATTAAAACCCCCACTGACCGTCCAATTGGGCTGCGGTCAGTCTTTATTCCTTCCGCAGCGCAGAGTCAATCGACCCTTTCGGTCTCAATACCAAGGTCGTTCCCGGCCACTCGCCCCCCAAGGTCCAAGGACCTCGCAACTCATTTTTCTTCAGGCCTTGACATTCTTCGCACGAGCGGGGTCATCGTCCCAGTTCCTCACGAGGAAAGGTTCAAGGGTTTTACTCAAACCCCTTTGTGGTTCCCAAGAAGGACGGCTCTTTGCGTTCTATTCTGGACCTCGGAAAAAAAAAAAAAAAAAAGAAATTTGCTAAACAAATTTGGAGTTCCTCCAGGCAGGGTTGGATTCAGGGTTAGCACTCTCTTCCTTCAAGGGACAGTTTTCTGCCTTATCCGTTCTTTTTTCAACTACGGATCGCTTCTAAGTCTCAGGTCAGAACTTTTATCCAAGGAGTGGCTCATTTTGTTCCACCCTACAAGAGGCCTCTGGACCCTTGGGATCTTAATCTGGTCCTCAGTGCCTTACAAGAATCTCCCTTCGAACCGTTGCCGGAAGTGTCCTTATCTCTTCTTTCCTGGAAGATTGTCTTCCTAGTTGCAATTACCTCTATCAGGCTGGTATCGGAATTGGCAGCCTTGTCTTGTAATCCTCCGTTTTTCAATTTTCACCAGGACAAGGTAGTCCTCAGGACTTCTCCTTCTTTCTTGCCTAAAGTCGTCTCGGCTTTTCATATCAATGAGGAGATAGTCCTGCCCTCCTTCTGTCCGCGCCGATGCACCGTACTAAAAAAGCCCTTCACATCTTGGATTTGGTGAGGGCTCTCCGAAGGTACATTTCGAGGACTGCATCTTTCCGCAAATCGGACGCCCTGTTTGTGCTCCTGGAGGACGCAGGCAGGGTCTTCCTGCTTCCAAGGCCATGCTAGCCAGATAGGATCCGTTTGACGATCCAAGAGGCGTACCGTGTCAAAGGTCAGACTATCCCGGCTGGGATTAAGGCACACTCCACTCGGTCTGTGGGGGCCTCCTGGGCCATTCGGCACCAGGCTTCGGCACAACAAGTATGCAAGGCTGCGACTTGGTCCAGACTCCATACTTTTGTCAAGCATTACCAAATACATGCTCAAGTTTCTTCAGATGCGGCACTTGGCAGACGAATTCTGCAATCAGCTGTTGCGCATCTGTAAGTTGTCGGTTGACTGTTTCTGCGTTTATACATGAGGTTCACGAGGCTCCATCTGTTGATGGCTTCCCACCCAGGGACTGCTTTGGGACGTCCCACGGTCTGTGTGTCCCCCAATGAGGCGATGGAGAAAAGGAGATTTTTGTGTACTCACCGTAAAATCCTTTTCTCCGAGACGCTCATTGGGGGACACAGCTCCCACCCTTGTTTAGCCTGTAGCCTCGTTGTTTCTTTGAATTGTTGACATATTGCACTCTGTTATGAGCTCCTACTGCTTTGGCACCGAACTGGTTCAGGATTGAGCCAACAGAGGGTGTATACTGCAGGAGGAGGAGTTAATCTTCTTTGCTTATGTATTGCTTAGTGTCCTCCTAGTGGCAGCAGCATAACACCCACGGTCTGTGTGTCCCCCAATGAGCGTCTCGGAGAAAAGGATTTTACGGTGAGTACACAAAAATCTCCTCTTTCTTTTTTGTGTATTTGCAGGAGTGTTGAGATCTTTCGGGCTCCTCATCTTCAGCTGATCTGCACCATTCAGCAGCATCATAAAATTGTCAATGTCCTGCGCTGGCACCATGACCACTGCGAGGATCCCACCCTGAGCTTCCTCCTGGCGTCGGGGTCCAATAATGCTGTGATCTACGTACATAACCTGAAGGGGGCGCTAGGTGAGGTGCTGTTTTTGATTTAAAGGGGTTGTCCACTGCTTGCACACCCCTTTTTAACTACTTGAAGAAATTAAGAGGCGCTTGTACTCCAAGTATATTTTAATCAATAGATGTTGGAATAATATTAAGTTCTACAATTGGATTTGTTAAGAAAAATGTTCCTGTGCTAAGAGACTCCTATAAATGTGCCCCCTACCATCTACTGTGTAATGGCTGTGTCTGAACACGCAGAGCTGCTCCAGCTCATGGTCGACACATAACACTTGTCCCGACCAGGGGAAACATAAGTCACTTATGATAAATGAGTATACAGATGAAACATCAGGGGCTCACAGCTGCTGCTTTCTGAAGTAACACATTTCCCTGTCTGTTTCATCACAGGAGCGAGTATTTCAACCCTCTGAGCCCATCATAAATCAAGTCAGTGACATAGGAGCTCAAGTGGCCGCTGAGCTTATATGTCACTAACTTGATTTATGACGAGCTCAGGCGGAAGGCTGGAGACACGGCAAAAATACCCGCTTCTGTGATCAAACGCGCAGAGAAATGTATTACCTCGAGCTGTTTCATCTGTATACTCACTTATCATAAATGACTTATGCTTCCCCCTGGCCAGTAGCTGTGTTATGTTTCGACCATGAGCTGGAGCAGCTCTGTATGGAAAGACACGGCCATTACACAGTACACAGCAAGGGCATATTTATAAGATTATCTCAGCACAGGAACATTTTTTCTTAACACATCCATTTGTAGAAGTTATTATTATTCTAAGATGTATTGATTAAAATGTACTTTGTTCCTGGGACAACCCCTTCTACGGCACTTATTGTATCTTATTTTGTGTTGTGTTGCTACAGAGAACTCTGCTGAAGATCCAGTCACCATCACAGATCCTTTTCGGACCCTGTCGGGGCACACTTCTAAGATCACAAGTCTGGCTTGGAGCCCTCATCATGACGCCAGGCTGGTATCTGCCAGCTACGACGGCACCTCTCAAGTAAGAAGAATAAGGGTTAATTATTCTCATTCTTTTTGGTGTTCCCAATACATTTCACACTGGAACACGGTGAGCCGTCATCCATGTAGCCTTGTGACTTGTCACTTACGGCGGAGATGCCACTGTTGGCACCAACTGCTGTAAGTGGCAACCTGCCACCATGGTCATGGAGCATGGACAAGATGAGCAAGATGGCACCATGTTCTTCAGTACACAGTGACATGTGCTGCTGGAATAGACAAAGACGTTAATGGGGCTTTTCCACTTCTAGGATATTGATGACCTATTCTCCATTGTTGGTCTATGAGGATCCAAAATCCCACCAATTAGCTATGTAAACAGTGTACGGACCCAGAACAGTTCTCAGTACTGAAGCTCAGATCACATACTCTTTAGTAGTGCCTGGAAGCGGCCATTAAAGGCGTATTCCCATCTCCAAGATCCTATCCCAATATGTAGTAGGTGTAATAATAATAACAGCAAATACTGCCAATTAGAAATGTAGTACAGTTCTTCTGATTCTCTTTGTCTCTTTCCTCATGTGCAGGACCTTAGTTATCCATGGTTACGACCACTGATGTAGTGACAGCTAGTTGCTAATTGTCATAACCATGGATACTTAAGGTCCTGCACATGAGGAAAGAGACATGGCAAATCAGAAAAACTATACTACATTTCTAATTGGAGGTATTTGCTAATATTATTATTATTACACCTACTACATGTTGGGCTAGGATCTTGGAGATGGGAATACCCCTTTTAAGTAAAAAAAAATAAAAAATCATCCACAAAGATGGAGAACCCTGTTTGTATCAGTCTGTAAATTATCCACCACTAATCACAAAGTGATGAAAGAACATAGTAATATAGACTTGGCGCTCGCTCACAAAACCACATAGCCGCTGTAGATTACGGTCTGTGCTACGGCTGCAACTCTCTGCCCGACCGCGGGTTTACTGACCCAAATTTATAGCATCATATATGACTGTGAGGGTGTTGGTTCAAATTAGAAGACGAAGAGTTGTGCCGGTAACACGGACCACAAAGTATGGTCGTGTGAATAAAGTCTTACACTTCCTGTCCTGCACAGAAGACTTTCCGCAGTTTCATTATCATCACAGTCTGGTGACAGTAAATTACTCAGAATTCACCATTCGCTACAGGTGACGTTACAGCTTACTTCCTCCCACTTCCTGCACAGGCCACAGAGCATGTCCACAAGACTCTTTCATTGAAGTTAGTGAATCATCTCCAGTAGTCAGGTTCCTGGTGTAAAAGATAACTCTGAATGCTGTTATAAACAACTGGGGCAAGATAAATAATAAAAAATATAAGTAGTAATAAAAAAAAATATGAAATTGGAAAATAAAAACAGGTTTGAAAAAAAAGAATCACTGGTTTGAATTATTTGAAAATAAAATCCTCGGCCTGGCGCTCCTCCGACGTTTCCACCTCGCTTATTTCAAGGTTAATGGTTCCATGTTTCCATTTCAGGTTTGGGATGTGCTCCAAGAAGAGCCGATCAGTAACTATCGGGGGCACAAGGGGCGATTGCTGTGTGTGCAGTGGTCTCCAGTGGAGGGCGACAAGGTGTGGACGGGGGCAGACGACTTCTGTTTACACAATTGGTCCATATCAAAGCAGGAGCACAGCAGACCCCCCAAAGGTCAGTTCTTACTTTTTTTTAAGGGGCATTCATCCCTAAGCCTTGTTCATCCCTAAGTTGCTCCTGGATCGTTAGGAGAAAACTGTTTAGGTCCCATTCTTGAGCCTCCTCCATGGACAAGAAGCCTCCATACATGAAGGGTCTCAGGAGGCTTTACTGTTGGCAGACAGAGGACTCATGGTGGCGCTCACCTTTTCTTTTCCAGGCAATCATTCTTCCAGATGTCCCAAACAGTCTGAAGGAGGCTTCATCTGAGAAAATCACTTTCCGCAGTTCTCTGCAGTCCACTCTCTGCACTTCCTGCAAAGTTGTTTTCTGTGATGAAGCCCCCTTCAGATTATTTGGGACGGCCGGAAGAATGATTGTCCGGATCCGGAGAAGAAAAGATGAGTGCTACCATAAGTGCCAACAGTAAAGTATGCTGAGACCGTTCATGGGGAGGACTTTTCACCCATGGAGGAGGCTCACTGACAATTTTGCCCAAGAACACTGCCATGAATAAAGAATAGGACCTAAACATCCTCCAAGAGGAACTTCTCCCAACCATCCAAGAGTAATTTGGTGATCAACAATGCTTTCTCCATGATGGAAACCGTGTCATAAGGCAAAAGTGATAACTAAGTGGCTTGATGAAAAAAACTTTTCGGGTCCATGGCCAGGAAACGCCCCAGATTTCGATCCCATTGAGATCTTGTCAATCCTCAAAAAGTGGTTGGACAAACAAGATCACAGAGATTGTGATAAACTCCAAGCACTGATTAGATAAGAATGGGCGGTCAAGGGTTAGGATTTGGCCCAGAAGCTGTTATCCATCTTCTGTTCTGAATATGTGATATTTGGATCCTGACATGGGGGTCTTATGCTTTTGGTTAAGGTATTAGACCCATGGTTTGTTAAGGGTGAGGTAAACTATGCCAGACAGTTCGGGACAAAATTTGCCGCTGTCTGCTAATCCATCCACTTGGTCAGCTGTTCTTCCCTTCTATTGGGATAGCTGTGAAATGTCCCACAGTTCTACGTCGTCCCCCCAATGTTATTAACGAGAACAATGGATCTTTGTACTTACCGTAAAATCCCTTTCTCGTTGAATACATTGGGAGATGCAGCTTCCAACCCATTTTTGGTTCTCCTGTCTCGGGGTCAGTTCCTGTTTGTCGGTGTTTTCTTCCCCAGATTCTGGTTCCTGGTTATTTCTCGTTACAGAATTGTTTTTCTTATTTTTTGGGGGGGTTGCTCGCCTACTGATTTTGGCAATAAACTGAGTTGCCTAGTGTCCTTGGAGAAGGTATAGCCCACCAGATGGATACAACGCTAGTGTCGAGCACCATAGTAGAAGGGCCTTTACCCACGTCCAGTGTCTCCCAATGTATACGGCAAAAATTCAATTATCACCCAAACTGAAAAAAATAAAAATCTTCTGAGTATCGCCCACCATTGTTTTAACCATATAAAAAGCAAAACATTTTTTTTTTTTTACTTAGGTAAGAAATCCATTGACCTGGAAAAAAAACGTACTCTTCAAGTCAAAAACAAGGCCAAGAAGAAGAAAAAGACGGACAACCTATCTCAAGAGGTCGGAGGAGAACCAGAAAGCCCTAGTACCCCAGCACAGAATGGGGCCTCTGATCAAGAAGACGATGGGGCCTGTCCTGAGATCGGGCCTGAGAAAACGGCCCCGCAAGAAGGTATTGTAAGGTGTCTGTCTCTGAAAGCCGGGTCCAAATGTACAACGTCGAGCGTCAAAACCAATACAGACAAAAAGTTGCCCGAATGCAAAGTGTAGGCCACTTGTGCCCCTCTTGTTTCAGCGATTAACCTCCCACCCAAAAAAAAAAAAACTTTAGACATCTCTTATTGAATTGTCAAAAGATTTTTTTAAAGTACATTTAGCTTTAGATCTAGACATCCCTTTTATGCAGGGACACCCCGAGAATCGTAATCCATCCATGTATCCAATTTTATTTATTTTTACCATTTCTGGTAACTCTGCTGCATTATAAATAATTAAGGGATCGAAGAAAAAAAAAAAAGAAGTTTGTTTAGGTATGTAAGCTGTAAAAGTACGGCCAAGACCTCGACGCGGAATCTTCCGTCATAAATGATGCATTGGCATGAATTATTTACAGCCGCAGGAGAGGTTCCCCTGACCCCAATGACCTGCGCTCGTTGCACCAGGAACGTCTCTCAGGCGAGGGTTGTATCCTGGTCCTTCCTCCATATTGATTTACGATCTGGAGAATTATAATAAAGCGTCATGTGAAATAATATCTCTAGTTTTAGTACTTTTAGTTGCTTTTGGGCTTGAATATAATTATAACCACACAGCGCAATACTTAGTATTGACCAGTTAGCTCATTCCTATACTGCAGGGGTCTCCCACTCTCTGACATTTGCAAGATTACAGCTTCTAACAGGCCACAGACAGCATGCTGGGAGTTGTAGTATTGGAGCTGCTTGGGAGCCAAAGCTTTCTCGTAAGGCGGCACTTAGGATGGCATCATGGGGTCAACTGTAGGCGCTGTTATTGGGATGCGGAAGTGTACGGTGGCAGGCCGGATGATAAATGGCCACTGCCAAGACCCTCACTAATTAGGATGGATTCCAAGTGACCCACCATTAACCCAGGTGCATAACCTCTGGCCCCTCGACACCCGTTTTATAGGATACGGCCCCTCAAAAACCCAAAAAGGGTTTTCTTTATCGCTTCATTGGGGGACACAGGTTACTATGGGTGTATGCTGTTGTCACTAGGAGGCTGACACTATGCTAATAAGGCAAAAAGGCTGACTCCTCCCCGGCAGTATACACCCACCGACAGGCACAAAGCAACTCAGTTTTTGCTTAGTGTCTGTAGGAGGCGGACCTGGATCTAACACCAGATCCGCAGTTTTTCCTTACAGGTTTTGTGTTGTTTTATTAACGTTTTCCCTTTGTTTTACAGGTACAGCTCTTCGGGTAACAGGGTGCAGACTACTCACCCTGTCTTCCCACACTTTAGCGACCGAGAGAGCAGCGTGCGAATAATCCACACTGCCCACTCTTAGACCCGCTGGCAGGACTCGGTCCTTCTGTCACCCTCACAGGTGCTTCAGAGGATCCTTGGCGGCAAGTCCTTGCTTCTCCCCTCCTCACCCCTCTCCCAGGAGAGGGCTGAGAGGAAGACGGCGGTGGCCTTCCCCCTTACCAAAGGGGTCGACGCCGTCTTCTGTACCGTCCGGAGACGGTGCGGGAAGGAGGATCACCACCAGGACCCTCCTCACCAACGAGGGATCCTGAAGCATCCTCAGACCCACACGGGCAGCACCTAACAACGGAGCACAGGTACGGACCCCCCCATGCCCAGACTAGCCCCAGGCGTCACCGATCGCTTCGACCACAGAGCACAGCTAGAGGGACAGGGAATTTCCCCCGGTCAAATTTGCGCCCCCTTCAAACAAAGGAGCGCGCCGCGCCGCCATCTTAAGCCCCCCTTCCTCGCCGCTCTGACCGCACGCCCCCTTCCTGTAGGCGCGCTTAGCTCTTTCCTCCGACGCCCTGACGTCAGCGCCAGGGCCAGACACCTCCCCGTACCCAGGCCTCCCTAACTCCGCCCCCAGGTAGCGTCACCAGCGCCGGGCCGCGCCCCCTGCTGGCGCTGGCCCCTCCCTTCACACGGGCCAGAGGCGAGCCAGCCAGAGCACGAGGCGTCCCCGCCCCGCCCAACAACGGCCGGACACACCTTCCTGCGTCCCTTCTCACAAGACGCTGACTACGCCCACCGCTTCCGAAACAGCGCATGGTCACAGCACACAGCTCCCAGCACGTGCCAGCGCAGCGCCTCCATCCCTGGGCCCGCAAAGCTCCGGCAGCACGTACAGAGCTCTGGGGAAGACCCTGCCCGCCTCGGGGACACGGGCACTACATCGCTGGGTACCGGTAAGCAGGGGGCCCGGTAGGCTCTGCTTCTCACAGACCCTACCAGCCCTCTAGACAAGCGGTATCCGCTCAGCAGCATTGTCTCTGCAGAGCTTAGCATTTACCCGTACTCAAAAGAGACCTACGCCCAACCCAACGGCCCCCAGTCAGAATACCCTGGTGGCCTATTACGCTTGCAACCTCTGCAAGAAAAAGTGGGCTTCAAGCCAATCGTCCCCCCTCTGTTCGTCCTGCGGCCCCGCCACCATGTCTGCCCATCAGGAATCCTCCAACGCCCGGGAGGAGAGCGTACCCACCCCTCCGGAATGGGCCGTCGCTATGTCTCAGTCCGTCTCGGACTGGACAAAAATATCGCAGTCCCTAGTGCAGTCCCTGGAGCGTATGCCACAGATAACTGCCGCCACCAGTGCTACGAACGCCACCCACGGTGATTCGCCTGCACCCGACCACGACCCTCACAGAGGCAGAACAAAGAACAGAAACAGAAAGCGTACTCGTTCTAGTTCCTCATCCAGCTCACCGGGCCCATCAGCGACCCCCAGTCTGCCCCGCTCTACCCGTTCCCCCTCCCCGGAGGCGGACATCGGGTCAGATGTACCGTCCCAGTCAGGGTCTGACCCCGAGGACGATCACTCCTCAGGGGGACGGGACATGGTTGATAGCCTCATCTCGGCTATTGTACAGACCCTTTAAATTAAAGAGGACGAGACAGTCGCCCAGGACGACTCCGTCATATTTAAAAGGGTCAAACGCCCCTCAAGGGTTTTCCTCAATCACAAGGAGTTCGAGGCTATTACTGCCCAACACTGGGATAACCCCGGAAAGCGCTTCCCGGGAAGGAGACGCCTAGACGTCCTATACCCCTTCAGCTCCGATCTGATAACCAAATGGTTCGAGTCCCCCAAGGTGGACCCGCCTATCTCCCGCTTGTCTGCCCATACGGTCCTGTCCATCCCTGACTCCGTGGCACTCAAGGACGCCATGGACAGACAAATCTGCCCTTGAGGCATCAGGCGCTTCACACTGCCCCAACTTCGCCTCCACCTGGGTGGCAAAAGCCGTATCGGCCTGGGCCAAAATTCTCACATGGGGCATCGCGTCGGAGGCCCCCACAGAGAACCCTTCCAACTTAGCGGACCAGATCGCTCGCGCGGGCAAATACGTCCTTAATGCCTCCCTGGATGCCGCCGCCTGCTCCGCAAGGGCAAACGGCAATTCGCTGGGCCCTTTGGCTGAAGGCGTGGAACGCGGACCCAGCGTCAAAAAAGTCCTTAACTAGCCTCCCCTTCCAGGGCTCCAGGCTCTTCGGGTCCCAACTGGACCAGATCATCTCCGACACCACGGGGGGGCTAGGGTTCTCCGGGTTCTACTCAAACCTCTTCGTAGTCCCAAAAAAGGACGGCTCTCTTCGCCCGATCCTAGACCTCAAACGGCTGAACCGCCATCTTCGGATCCGCCACTTCAAAATGGAGTCCTTACGCTCGGTAATCACCTCCATGGAGCCGGGGGAATTTCTTTGCTCCGTGGACATACAGGATGTGTACCTACACATCCCTGTCTGCATACAACACCAAAAGTACCGCCGCTTTGCGGTGCAGGAACACCATTACCAGTTCACATCTCTCCCGTTCGGCCGGGCCTCCGCCCCCAGGGTCTTCACGAAGGTCATGGCGGCGGTCCAAGGGGATCCTCATAATCCCCTACCTCTACGACCTCCTAGTCAAAGGTCCGTCCCGCCAGGAGTGCAACCAAAGCCTCCAGATCACCCTGAGCACCTTATGCCGCCTCGGGTGGATCGTCAACCGGGAGAAATCGACCCTGATCCCAACCCAACGCCTTCTCTTTCTGGGCATGGAACTCGACACCATTCGTGCTCGAGTCTTCCTCCCGGAAGAAAAAATACTACTCTCCCAAACAAGGGATCAAAGACCTAAAGCGACCACCCCTCTTCCCCTACGTTTCGGCTTCAGAGTCCTGGGGAAGATGGTCGCCTCCATGGAGGCAATACCATACGCGCAGTTCCACACACGCCCCCTCCAACTTGCCCTCTTGTCGTCCTGGGACAAGAAGCCAGCGTCCCTAGACCGCCCAGTGCTCCTCCCGCCCAAGGTGAAACAGTTCCTCACTTGGACACTGGCCTCCACCATCCTACGCGTAAGGTCATCCCTACCCCTCCGGTGGCAGATCATCACCACCGACGCCAGCCTGCACGGCTGGGGCGCAGTCTACCGGCACCTCACAGCACAGGGCCGCTGGGACGCACACGAAGCCCTCCTGCCGATAAACCTCCTGGAGATCAGGGCAATCTTCTTGGCCCTCCTCCACTGGCAGCCCCTCCTCGAGAGCAAACCAGTCCGCCTTCAGTCGGACAACGCCACAGCCGTGGCATACATAAACCTTCAGGGCGGGACTCGCAGCAAGCAGATCATGACCGAGATAGCGAAGATCCTACGTTGGGCAGAACGCCACGTCACGGCCATCTCCGTCGTACACATTCCAGGGGTGGACAACTGGGAAGCCGACTTTCTCAGTCGTCGGGAGCTGGCAGCCGGCGAGTGGTGACTCAACCCTGCCGTCTTCAGCCAAATTTGCCAGAGGTGGGGCGTCCCAGACGTCGACCTAATGGCATCCCGATCAAAACACAAGGTATCCCAGTACATGGCCAGATCCCGGGACCCGATGGCACTCGGTTGCGACGTGCTCGTCATCCCGTGGTCCCAGTTCCAAATGCCTTACCTCTTTCCACCCATCCCCCTACTTCCACGAGTCATAAAAAAGATAAAGGCGGAAGGAGTCCCCGTCCTACTTGTAGCCCCAGATGGGCCCCGTCGGGGCTGGTATGCGGAGCTCGTAAACATGCTCACGGACGCCCCCTGGAGACTCCCAGCCCGTTCTGACCTTCTCTCACAGGGACCCCTCTTCCACCCAAATTCTCAGTCGCTCACTTTAACGGCACGGCCGTTGAGACCTCGGTTCTAAGGAACACAGGCTTTTCCGAAGGGGTCACCTAAACGATGATAAGAGCCAGGAGACCAGCGTCCCGCATTTATCACAGGTGCTGGAGGGCCTTTTTCCGCTGGTGTGAGGGAAACAATCTCTTCCCGATGACCTTTTTCCCTGTACTCGGTTTTCTACAGTCGGGACTTGACTCCGGCCTTTACCTCAGTTCCCTAAAGGGTCAGGTCTCAGCCCTATCCGTGCTATTCCAGAATGAAATGGCCTCCTTGCCCCAGGTGAAGACCTTCCTGCAGGGGGTCGCTCACCTAGCTCCCCCTTACCATCCTCCGATCGATCCCTGAGATCTCAATCTGATCCTAAGCGCTCCACAACGTACACCCTTTGAGCCTATCCAGGACATCCCCTTCTCGCTACTCTCGTGGAAGGTAGCCTTCCTGGTCTCCATCACCTCCTTCAGAAGGATATCCGAATTGGCGGCCCTGTCCTGCCGCCCGCCCTTTCTGATCCTACATCAGGATGAGGTGGTCCTCCGGCCTGTCCCTTCCTTCCTTCCGAAGGAAGCTCTCTTCACTGTGCCCCTCACCAGCCCTCCCCCTAGAAAGATCTCTCCACAAGCTGGACCTGGTCTGGGCGATCCGGTCCTACCTTTCTAGGACCACACCCCTTCGTCAGTCGGATTCCCTGTTCGTCCTCTATGAGGGCCGCCGCAAAGGTCTCTGCCTCAAAATCCACCCGGCGGAGGTTCGTTCAGCTATCCTGGAAGCATACCGATCCCAGGACAAACAATCTCCCCCGGGGAGCCTCATGGGTCATTCGTCACCAGGCTTCGGCGGCGCAGATCCGCAACCTGGTCTTCTCTCCACACCTTCGTTAAATTCTACAAGGTTAATACCCACGCTTCGGCAGACGCGGGACTCTGTAGAAAAATACTGCAGGCGGCGGTTTCCCACCGGCCGACCTAGTCCCCGTTATCTCCATATTTTACCTAATTACCCACCCTCGGGACTGCTTTAGGACGTCCCATAGTAACCTGTGTCCCCCAATGAAGCGATAAAGAAAGAGGGATTTTTGGTACTTACCGTAAAATCTCTTTCTTGGAGTCTTCATTGGGGGACACAGCACCCTCCCCAAAAATTCACACCACACTGGAACTCAGGCCGTTCCTTGGGGTTGGCACATAGGTCGTGTAGCCTATTACTATAACAGCTCCTACTACTGCTTTTGCACTAACTGAGTTGCTTTGTGCCTGTCGGTGGGTTATACTGCCGGGGAGGAGTCAGCCTTTTTGCCTTATTAGCATAGTGTCAGCCTCCTAGTGACAACAGCATACACCCATAGTAACCTGTGTCCCCCAATGTAGACTCCAAGAAAGAGATTTTACGGTAAGTACCAAAAATCCCTCTTTTTTAACCCAAAATGCATCATTTCCCTACTGATTTGTCTTTGATCGATCGTTCAAGGGTCATGAGGTCGGTTTTGCCCCTTCTCTACTGCCCTGATACTTGTCCAACCTCCTTTTTTGTAAGCCGGTAATGTACAACACAATTAACACCTTCCTTCCTTGTATAATCTTAGCTGCCGCTGACTCTCCGCCCATGTCCGAAGCTTCACCTCTGCCCATTGTTGAGAAGCTCAGCCCAAGCCCAATGTTTAGGAGAACTGCACCTAGGAAAGAGCAACCAAAGGAGAAAGGAGGTTCGTGTTCATTTGCTGGATGATGCATATGAACTTGTAGTAATTTCCAGAATTTTAATATTAATTTAGCAATTGCTTGAATAGCAATTCCCTAATAAAACTATATTTTTGGAATCAAACCCTGTATCTACACGAGTGCGCGGAATTCACTGCTGTTGTGATGCCCCAAAGCAGATGGCAGACCCCTGTAGCCCCATTGACTGTTCATATTAATAGAATTATTATTATACATGACGCTTATTATATTGCATTTATTATGTCTCCCCTAGACCTCCAAAGCCGAAAGAAAAAATCTCGTTCTCTACTTCCGATTAGCACCAGCAAAGACCACCGCTCCAAAGAAGAGCAACATCGGGATTGTGTGAATTTGGCAGCCATCCTGTGCGCCAATGGAGGTAAGGGTGTTTCAGAATGTAACCCCCTATTGTACCTACCGGGCAACGGGCTTACCATTGACCCTTTGCAGTTTCAGGTGAATTTAGTAGAAATTAGGTAATGGTAATCCGTGTCTACCACTAGGGGGCGGCTTCAGCTTCAACTGTGACCACCCTCGATCGCTTGATTAAGGGTCTCTATAGTCATCTGTACATCCAAAGTGAAGAGCTTGCATAGAGCGAGGGGATAACAGAAATGGCCGAGCGCTGTCTCGTTTAGCTCCATTCATTGGGGTGTTGCCGCACATTTCGCCCAACGCTCTATTTAAACTGCTTCCTCCAGTTGTGCATTAAAAAGGACTTGTAACCAGACTCTTCCCTTATTTTATTCCCCTAGCTTCCCTGAGTTTGCCCTATTTAAAAAAAAAAATTAAAAAAACTCCATACAGTTCCTGAGATACGGGACTTTCTATTTAGTACAATTTTTTATTTTTTTTTTTACCAAGGGGGCAATAATACAAAGACACGCCCCTGAGGATCCTGTAATAAATTCCCTGTTGAAAAAGACTGTAAAAATGGACACTTTTGAAATAGTAATTAGTGGTGATGGAGCGTGCTCGGATAAGGTGTTATCTGAGCATGCTCGTGTCCTAATAGAGTATCTTCGGCGTGCTCGAATAATATGCTCAAGTCCCCGCAGCTGCATGTCTCGCAGCTGTTCGACAGCCGCAACACATGTGGGGATTGTCTGTTTGTTGCTGCCAGTCGCGAGTCATACAGCCGCGGCGACTCAAGCATAGTATTCGAGCACGCCGAACATACTCTAATAGGACACTAATAGACAAACTTTCATATGGCATCTATACATCTCCTCCTGAGCGGTCATTGCTGTTGGTTACCCTGTAATCTGGCGGCCATATTGTACCTGAATACTGACTGTCTCCTCCTTGTTCTCTCTTCACAGACTCAGCCATGGGGACAAGTTCCCTGAATGATCTTTCATCTCATCTCGGCCTCTACAGTGATAGAGCATCCCTACACCGACTCATGGAGGAAGAGGGTTAGCAAAAAAAAAAAAAGACCTTTGTAAAAAAAAAAAAAAAAATATGCCACAAAAAAACTTTAAAACAGGACATTTTCCGATGACAGCTTCCCTGTAAATACCAATTTTAATGCTTATTCAATAGGTAGCTAAAATCTAATTTATCACAAACAAAATGAGAACTCTAGTAATTACACTGGCCACCAAGGCTTTTTTTAGACTCATACTTCTTGTGCTTTCTTGTAGAGTTTACAGCTGTTTCCTTATCACCAGAGGCAGTATTAAGGTACTGCCACACTTAGCGATCTCGTTAGCGATCTTGATAAGGACGCAAGCTAACGAGATCGTTGGTGTGATCTCTTTTAGGTCGCTAGTAGCTGCCAAACAGGAGATCTCATAAACGACTCATCAGCGGTCAGTGATCTCTTTAACGACTTTGGCGGTCGTTAGGATCTGTCATTAGCATGTACTGAGCGCTTCTGATTCATAGGAATTTCCAGCATCGCTCCTGCTCTCTGCGTCCTGCTAGCCTGCTTTGCAACTTCTGCGATCCTCTCTGTGACGCAAAAGAGAACTTACAGATATTGCGATCCACTCCGTGACGCTAAAAACTCCCGCCTGTCATATGCGTCACAAACTAGGTCGCTCGTCGTTCGCAAAAGGTGCCAAACACAGCGATATAGGCTCACCAGCGGGACGCCAACGATCAAAAAACGGTCCAGAATGCTAGTGAACGATCAGCGACATCACAGCAGGGGCCACATCGTTGCTACATGCCACACACAACGAGGTCGCTAACGAGATCGCTAAATAGTGACGTTTTAGCGATCTCGTTAGCGATCTCGCTTAGTGTGGCATACCCTTTACAGTCACTGATGATAACACCTCTATACACAGCTGATAACACCAGATCCACCAATCTATCTCAATAGATGTCACAGCTCCCCTCCCTTTACAATGACTTTTTCGCATGCTCATTATATGCTTCAATCCAAAAGATAAGGGTCGGGGAGTGACCATTAAGGCTAATGTACATGTGTTGTTTCCTGATACAACAGGAAGTTATTTTGGAAAAGCCCAAGTGGTCGGTTTGAAAATTGCAAGATTGTGATGCAATAAAAAAATATTGCTGAAAAACTAAAAAAAAAAAACCTGTATTTTACACAAAAACCTGACCTTTTGTTATGATAACTTCCTTTTCAAAAGGATCTGTCACCAGATCTCCCAAAAGAAACTGATGATGAAACTGGGGTATGTATGAGTCTAGCTAGTGCTCCCTCATAAAAGGTTGT
Source organism: Oophaga sylvatica (assembly GCA_033576555.1). NCBI lineage: Eukaryota > Metazoa > Chordata > Amphibia > Anura > Dendrobatidae > Oophaga > Oophaga sylvatica. The sequence goes on from JARQOD010000004.1 coordinate 20,592,493, forward strand.
GGAAGACTGTTGCACGACATGGTAAGACTGAGCTCAGCAACAAGGTAGTTATACCGCACCAGTTAGGTATCTCCCAGGCAAAGATATCAAAGCAGACTGGGGGTCTCAAGCTGTGCTATTCAAGCTTTGACGAAGCGCCAAAAAATGGGGATCATTGAGGACTGTAGACACTTTGGTAGGCCAAGGAAACTTGGTGCAGCAGATGAAAAACACATCATACTTTCCTTTGAAATTGGAAGATGTTCAGCAGTGCCATCAACTCAAAACTGGCAGCAACCAGTGGGACCCAGCTACACCCATCTACTGTTCGAAGTGGCCTTAATGGAAGAATTGCGGCCAGGAAACCATAGCGTCTAGATGGAAACAAGGCTAGCAATTAAACTATGTATGAAAATATAGAAACTAGGTTGTACAAAAATAGCAGCAGGTGCAGCTTTACTATGTAATAATAGCTTAATTTTTTAAATGTTCCCATTCTGCTTGTTTTTGCAATCAGGAAAAGCTCACCTGGAGAGCGGACACTCGGAGCTCCAGCACCAGATCTCGCTGTGGAAAGGAGACCTGCAGGGGGCGTTACAGCTGGCTGCAGAGAGGGGCGAGCTCACAGACCAGCTGCTTGCTCTGGCACCAGTGGGTAGGTATTGGGCATGTATATATTGTCAGCCCTCTATAACTATTCAATAATGCGACAATTAAAGGGTTATCCACAACTTACTGACTACTGGGACCACCAGCAATATGATGCTAAGCCCAGACTTGAATGAGCTGGTTTAGGGACCCCCAAGATGTTGATTCCTGGTTACTCCACTGGTTGAAAATCATGGTCATTGTTCCTTTAGCCGGATACAAAGTCTGGGTTTGGACAGTTGAAGCCTACGTGAAGCAGCTGTGCTTCCAGGAACAGTACGTAAAGGCGGCCACTCATCTCCTCTCCATTAATAAGGTCTACGAGGCCGTGCAGCTCCTGAAAGGAAACCACTTATACAGGTCGGTGGCTCTGCGGAGGTTTTTAGGAGGGGATTCAGCTTTTCTATTGGTTTCTCAGAGCTGAAGTGTGGGATGTCCGTTTATGAATTTGGTTTGTCTTGCAGAGAAGCCGTTGCTGTAGCCAAATCTCGTCTGCAACCAGATGACCCCATACTCCGGGATTTGTACACTAGCTGGTCCACGGTACTAGAGCAAGATGGTCACTACTCCATGGCTGCTAAGTGGTAAGGTTCGGCCAGATAGCAGGACTAAGTAGGTAATGGACTGGGTGAATGGTCGGGATAATTTGCTTCCTTCATCCTGATAAAAATGATATACAAATTGCTTCTTTAGAGAGAAAGAGGACTGGAATTCTAGCGCCACATATTGGAAGTAGCAATCCTAAATGTCATTATCGACCTTTTAACGAGCCTTGTCACACAAACCAGATACTCTGTAGACATGTGTGTCAGGGTGTTTGCCTCTCATCAGTGCTATGCAAGAGGTCTGATTTGCCTCTCATCCAGTCAAATCTCTCTTTGCGCTGATGAGGGGCAAACACCCTAAAACACTTGTCTGAAAATAGAGTACCTGGTTTTGCTTTTATCCTGTCATGTGGCAAAGCTCGTTAAAGGGTCGATATTGACTTTTAGGTTTGCTACAGCATATAGGTGGCACTAGAGTTCAAGTCCTCTTCCCAGAGGAGCATTACATTGCCTATAAGTCTCCTTACACTGCAATGTCAGGCATGTCGCTCTCCATAAGGAGACATTTTTCGCCTTAAAATGATATTTGGACACTGAAAGTCATGTATCCTTATTTTTGTTTTGCTACACTGGTGATTGTATGTTGACATTTTTGCCATGTACCCTTTACACCATGTGTAACAAAAGGGGTCGGTTAATGAAAGCCTAACTTGTCCATATGTTATACTAGGACCGATTGACATAGATGGGGATGCACGAACTCGGCCGATTCCTGTACAAGATTCACCATATGTGGCATCTCTGCTGTGATACAACTTTTTGAGGGATTTCTACAAAAAAAAGTGCTAATTCCCTTTAGCTCTGCACGGAGATTTCTATTCCTGAATACAGTATACCAGAGAAACTGGCCTAATAGAGACATCTCCGAGCAGTAGCAAAGTGGTTTCATTCTCTGTAGAACCTCATTGATCACTGACCGTAATTCTGCCCTTCTGTTTTACCTGCAGTTATTTAGGGGCATCGTCCCCATATGATGCAGCTAAGGTCCTGGCCAAAAAAGGGGATCTGCTGTCTCTCAGCACGGCTTCTGAACTTGCGTTAATATCCGGAGAGAAGACTTTGGCAGCGTCGTTCGCCCTGCGCTGTGCCCAAGAACACATTGCTGCTAAGAACTGGGTTGGAGCCCAGACATCTCTGAAGCAGCACCCCACCCTCATGGTAAAATACTTTACTAACCCATTAGCAGCCAGCCAGTCGGGATACCTTCTTTTCGTTCTTAGTTTTAGGAAGAATGTATAAGTTCTGCTTATATATAATGGGTCATTTTACAGGGGCACGGGCTGGTGTTTTGTACCAGTGAGCTGCTGTTTACCCACGTCAAGGACAAGACGCCCGTAGACTGGAAGACGCAGACCACCCCATGTTTCCATGATTGGGTCAGACATGGCAGCGAGGAACCCTTCATTACTAAACTCACGCGTCTATGGCAGGTGGAGCACGGACTGTGCTCTGAAGACCAGTATAATGAGGTGTATCAGCAGCTGCGGACATCCGACACGCCGCCAACCACAGCTAACACCAACCCCAAGCAGGTAACGGAGCCATGCTTAATTGTCGTATGGCATTTACATTACTTGTACGTTTCTTAAAAGGGTATGCCCATCTTATAAAGCGACATGCCATTACAATATGATCAGCGGGGTCCGACAATGGGCACTGGTGTAGTTTTTCCTGCACAGCAGCACTGCTGGCTGCACAGTTTTCTATCTATTTTTCGTTACTTTATAGGATTAAAAAACCCTTTTAAATAGGTTTTAACTCAACAAGACAATCTTTTCTCAGATTGACCTCTTCGCGACGTCTGCCATAAATGTTTGGTGGTTGCGCGCTATCACTTTGTGAAGTAGGATCAAGGATACCGCCGCGGGTGCCGGCTGTGTCCCCTAACTGATGCGATTGGATCTAGCTCAGATAACATTAGTTTGACCTTTTAAATTCCACTGTCAAGCATGCCCGCGGCACTTAAAAAGGACACCAGTATGGCAGCCATCACTAGGGACGGACAACGGCACACTGAGCAACCTGATCAGGTGCGATGGCAGCCAGGGACCTAAACTGGAAATCTTTGTTTTTACAATACACCATATTACAGTAATGCATTGTATTGAATAGACAATCAATCAATTGCAGGTTGAAATTTCCTAAGGGATCAAATTAAAAGTGTAAAAACATTATAAAAATTAAAAAAAAACATAAGTTTAAATCATTCCCCATTTTCCCAAACATAAATGGTAATGTAGAAATAAAAAAAAAAAATTAGTATGTAATTGCCTGCACTAATAAAATATACAAAGATTTATTTCATAAGATAAATGCCAAAACGAGAAAAAAGACCAAAACACCAGCAATACGTCTTTCTGTCTCTGTAATTTCCAGGATGGATCTATTTGGAAGGTCAGGATAATTTTCGTGAAATGCAAGAATTTATCACTGCTAGTAAGATCAATAAGGGCAATCAATTGGTGTGTCAGAAGAAAACCTTTTTGACTGACAGCCTGTCAAACTGTAGCCTGGGTTCCACTATGGAAGAGACCAATCATGGCGCATAGTAAAGTAATAAAATAGAAGGATTATGATCACTTATCGACAGAAAGGGTTATATATAAGGATATATATTGCCAAAATATCCTATAGTATGCCCACTCTAAAATAGTAATTTTAATTAACGTGCTTACCCATATTGAAGAGTATTGCACAGGAGCAGGCAAGACCAAGAGTTGTTGTCTTGGGGTTTTCTTAGCTCTCAAGTATTCTTGTTTTATGCAGCAATTGTTTTAAATCATTAGCTTGGCACTCAAACCTCTGGTCTGTCGAGCAGATCCGCTTCATCCTGAGGAACTGTCCAACTGTATGAGGGGTGTGGGATGAGGATGCATGTAGTAAAGAATTCATAGGTTTTTTTCCTAAATACATCTATATGCATCAATCCATCCTCATCCACCTTAAAATATATATCTAGGAAATCAATCTTTTTCTTGTGTGCCTTGCATGTCAGTTTTATGTTGAAAGGGTTGCCATTCAGTTAACCCAGAAAAGATGCTAGTTCTAATTCATTCCCTTGGCATATCAGGAAGATATAATCAATATACCTATGCCAACACTGCACTCGGTCAAGGGTCCATCTTGGTTGAAGATGGATCTCTCCCAGAAACCGAGAAATAGGTTGGCATAGGATGGGGCACATGCTGCCCCCATTACTGTACCACGTTTTTGCAGGAAGAATCTGTCCTTGAAGACAAATATATTATGAGTCAAAATGAACAGCAACAGTTCCAAAACAAGTTGGCCATCCCAGTTGCTGTTCCTTAGGAAGAAGCGGACCACCTCGATGCCATCCTTATGAGAAATGCATGTATACAGTTATTCGACGTTGCCAGTGACCAGCCACATGTCCTGCTCCAAGATCACACCATCCATTTTAGTTAACACATCTGTAGTGTTTCGTATATGGGAAGGTAATGTCTCCACCATGGGTTTTAAATAAAGTTTGACGACCTTACACACCGGATCGCATGGGGATAGATCGAATCTTTGTAAATTTTCGGGGAAGATAAAAAGTTAGAAATTCAATCATGAGTCCCTCAAAGATCTTATTGATAATACCCAAATCAAATGCTCTTTGTAAAATGGTTTGACGTTCTAATTTATATGAGATGTTTGGACTGTGGGACAATCGAGTGTAAGCTGTCTGAATGCCTCTCATATTTCTGAGTAGAACAGATCACAACGTTACCTCCCTTGTCCGCTGCTGTAATACCTACATCGTCCAGTGCTCTCAATTCTTTGAGAGCACGGCGTTGAGAAGGTATAGGATTGTCATTAGTAATATGCTTCAGAATCCTTTTAAAGTCTTCCAAAACTAATTTGGTGAAAATGTTCAATTTGTGGGCAGATGGACAAGAGAGGGAACGTTAATGACCTGGGGAATATAGATTTTTGGGAACATACCTGGTGCTCTGGAACTAAACCCTCTCAGACAGATGTCTGTCCTCCCTATGTTTGAAGACTTCCATTGAAGGAGAACTCACCACCTCTCGTGGCAGCCTGTTCCACTCATTGATCACCCTCACAGTTTTTTCTAATATCTAATATATTAATGGATCTGTTGCTGGATCTCTCTGTAGTTAGAATTTAGAATCAAATTAGGGTCATCCTTAAAGCCTCATTGATCTGAGAGAGCCACGAGGAATCTCTGGCTCTGAGATCCATCTGTGTCTGGCGAACAGCCGCGAGACATGCAGCTGTGGGACTCAAACATAATATTAGAGCATGCCAAAGATACTTATTTGCACTCGAGCATGCTCGGATTACACCTTATCTGAGCACGTTCGCCCATCACTAGTGTTATTGCGATGTATTTTTAATTTTCCAATATACTTGATACCAAAGTACTCAGTTTTTTTTCTTTTTTGGTATAATTTTCATCACTGGATTGTATTCCTTATTCTGGTATGTTTCCAATCACACAGCTGCTTCTCCACATTGCCCATGAGGTGGCGCTGTCTGCTCTGAGCTACTTATCAAAGAGCTGGGATGAGATGGCGTCAGCATTACTCGGCGCCCTGTCCCGCTGTCATCACGCAGGACAGTTCACATTGATGCAAGAAATTTCCAAGCTGCTGATTCCAAAAGGTAAGGATTCTATCTGATCCGAAGTCGCACTGTTTCTGGAATTGGCGGTTTTATTTCCAACCTGCAGTCCACCATGTGACCTACAGGTGGCCACATAACGTATATACCTGTCAATCAAGTATTTCTTCCCACCCGCAATCCCTCTATACACATGCACGCTCTGCTCGACGTAGTGTGCATGTGTGCTCAAAGGGGAGATAGGAATAAGCACCTTTTTTTTTAAGCAATGAGTCTTTGCAAGTTTTTCCAACCCTTTTATGTAGCATCTATCCAAAAGTGGACTGTCACTTTAAACAACCATATTTCGCCTTCTTGTTTTGCAGCAGCAAAGCCGTCCATGTTGTCAGACATGAAATCTGTTTTCCTTTGTTCTCAGGTTGTGATGAGCTAAGAGGGAACCTCAGCCCAGAGAATGAGGAGAGCGTGGCGGCGTGCGACAGCGTGCAGGCGTTCCTCGCTTACATCAAGCTGTACGAGACATGGTGGAATCAGTCAGACGTGAAGATGGAGAGCTCTTCTGGAGAAGATGCAGAGCTTGTTGCACCAGGGGGATGGATTCTCCAAAAATCCTGTGTGACTTTGGGTGTTGCTATCCGACCTGCATGTCGGCTTCCAGAACGCACAGCGGGAGATTGCAGATGTCCAGCAAGCTCTCCGCGAGATGATCCAGCAGCATCAGAGAAACCGGCAGATCCAGCATAATTCTCTAGAACTAGACCAAGACTCAGACTCAAACCCAACATCGTCGCCAGAGACCGGTCTTGACGGCAAGAGCCAGACGTGAGTAGACTATGAGACTACCATGGATTACTTTCTACGTAAGCTCCGAAGTTAATTGTCAATTGGTCGTTTTCACAGCTCTAACCCAAATCCGGTCTCGCTAACAGAGCTGATGAAGAAGCTTTCCACAGCGAACCATAAACTGGTAGATTTTCCTGAGTACTTAAAGGTAAGAGAAGCGTTAAGTGGCGCAGTTTTAAAAGGGTCATCAAACCGTGCCGGACTGGGATGCCAAAGGCCCACCGGTAACATTGACTCTTGTGGCTCACTCTTCAGCTACATGCAAATATCACATTACCCTCATTCACAAATTTGCCTATTTTTCTATATAATAAAAGGGGTAGTTTGTTAAATGAATGTTGAGATGAAACAAATGTATTGTGCCCACTATTTCTCATATAAGTGGTATGGAGAGCCCATTCCTGCATGGGGGCCCACCGGAGGATTCTCCTGTGGGCCAGTCCGAGCCTGGTCATCAATATCAGATTCTTGGGGGACCGATATCCAGCACCCACGGATTTGTTTTTTTCAGCTCTAACAGTGCCAAACAGCACATCTCCAGACACTATAGCGTGACCGTTACCGAACATTGCACCCCAGCTCCCATTCACCTCAGTAGGAGCTGATTTGCAATACCTGATGTGCCTGGTACTGCAGCTAACTCCCATTCACTTGAATGGAGCTCTGTCTATAGCATGAGGCGAGGCCGCAAATACAGGAGCACCCCAAGGGCTGGGACTAAAGGCCACCCCATTAGGGTTCTGCTGATCGTGTCAGACCCCCACAATAACGCATTAATTGCTCTTAATAAATTCTGGAAAACCATTCCATGTTTTGAACAGGGGTCAGCCTAAGTTAAGAGAAGTGTTTGCCCCCTTCTAAATCATTGCAAGTAATATACTGCGTCGGGGCGGGGGTCTTCTGCTCTGTGAGTCTTGTCCTTTATTATACAGCCACCCATTCAATGGGCAGCAAGTTAAATGTAGCTGACTCGCATGGCAGCCACACTACGTCTCCACAGGGCTTACGTACATGACCCTAGATAACTGTCGGTGTCTTAAATTCCCGCAGGTGCTGCCGTTCCCCGATGTCCTGGAGAGCTGCCTGGTCATACTTCACCTTCCATCTTCTAAGCTGACCCCTTCTGTGCACGGACAAGCAATGAGTCTCCTGCAGCAGCATGGCTCCAGGTCACCGGACCACCAGAAAGTAGCCAGCAAATTTATATCATCATTAGCCTAAAGACTAAGCTTAGGACTTGGCTTATTACTGCTTCCAGGCCTGCAATAACAGGTGCACTCGTGCCGGCATCCATCAGCTGCCTTTGCTTCTCCTAGAAGCTGCGTACTACAGTCATCCATCCGCTCTGTGTATCTATGGACTATGTTCTCCGCACTGGAATGGTGTAACCGAGGCCTTAGGATGCATGGAATATGTTGCACTGTAGCTTTCAGAGCCACTCCCTATAACAGCAGTGATGTCCTTCAATGCCAAGGAGCCCTTGCATCATCATTCCCATGAAGCTGTAATTTAAAGTGCACTCTTCCTACATATTGCAACTTTTCTTGAATTTTATTTTTCTTAAATGGATGTATTATTGGCTAAAAAAATAATTTTTGCACTCTTTGCCTTCTGTTATAGCCTGTTGTGTGAAGATGAGTTAAGGGAGAATCTGTCAGTGAGTTCATTCTGTTGGGAGAGAGAACTTTATTCTGAGCTCCTCTCAGCTGATCTATGGCCAAATGAACTTTGTGTTTAAAAAAAAAAATCAGCTGAGAGAAGTGCAGAAGAAAGATGAGCATTAATAAACACTTCTGTCTGAACAAGCTCGCTGACAGATTCTCAGGCAACTCACTGCAACCAGTAATACAGTGCAATGTAGAGGCTATAGTAGGTAGACAAAGCAAAGAAGTTGCAGAAAAAAATGAGTTTGAGCCACTTAGTAAAAAGAGGCTAAAATGTCCTACCGTTTTGTGTTTACAGTTCCTCTGCTGACCAATGCATCTCAAGAAATCATCCCGACGGGAAGTTGAGGAACCTCTATCCTTTACACTTAAACTTAATACATGAATATAAGTCATAATGTAATAAATATCCAATGTGAAAATAAGCAACTTTGTAATATATCTTATCAATGAAATCCGCTTTTCTACTCCTGGACTGATCATTCTCAATTCAGAGGTAAACTCTGTATTCAGTGTTACTGAAATAGATGACGACAGTTGGAGCTCATAAGAGTCTATGGAGGGAGGAGCTAGAGGCACAGTTCTCCGTAGAACTTTAGGAGCACCAACTGTCATCTCCTTTCTAAGTAATGGGAAAGTCTGTATCCACTAAAGACACATTTTACAAATGAAAGATCTCTTCAGAATCCATCTATATTAAAAAGTTTCTTATTTTCACTATTGATTTATGCGAAAAAATGAAACCGATGGCTACTCTTTAGGATTTGGGGGACACTGGACCAGCGCTGCCAGTAGCAGTCTGCTGTACCCTTATGGCTACTTCTGACATTAGGCTGTGGTGTACACATTGTTCCCTGAATGACCAGGAACAGATCCAATAATGAGAGCATGGACGATGCTATTAATGTGAAGGGATTGTGGATATTGCCATCTTGTACATTTATATGCCATACACGTATAGTAGATGCCACCAGTGGGACCGGCGTCTGTCTCATAACGATGGGCCTGACAAGCTCGCCACTATCGGTGGGGATGTGGTCAGAATAATAGCGGGGGCTCTGACAAGCTCGCCACTGTCGGTGGGGATGTGGTCAGAATAATAGCGGGGGACTCTGACAAGCTCGCCACTGTCGGTGGGGATGTGGTCAGAATAATAGCGGGGGCTCTGACAAGCTCGCCACTGTCGGGGATGTGGTCAGAATAATAGCGGAGGCTCTGACAAGCTCGCCACTGTCTGTGGGGATGTGGTCAGAATAATAGTGAAGGTTCTGACCAGCCCGGTACTGTCGATGAGGATGTGGTCAAAATAATAGCGGTTGTTCTGACAAGGTCGCCACTGTCGGTGGGGATATGGTCAGAATAATAGCGGAGGCTCTGACAAGCTCGCCATTGTCAGTGGAGATGTGGTCAGAATAATAGCCGGGACTCTGACAAGCTCGCCACTGTCGGTGGGGATGTGGTGAGAATAATAGCGGAGGCTCTGACAAGCTCGCCACTGTCAGTGGGGATGTTGGGAGAATAATAGCGGAGGCTCTGACAAGCTCGCCACTGTCTGTGGGGATGTGCTTAGAATAATAGCGGAGGCTCTGACAAGGTCACCACTTTTGGTGGGGATGTGGTCAGAATAATAGCGGGGGGGGGGCTCTGACAAGCTCGCCACTGTCGGTGGGGATGTGGTCGGAATAATAGCGGGGCCTCTGACAAGCTCGCTACTGTCTGTGGGGATGTGGTGAGAATAAGAGCGGAGGCTCTGACAAGCTCACCACTGTCAGTGGGGATGTGGTGAGAATAAGAGCGGAGGCTCTGACAAGCTTGCCACTGTCTGTGGGGATGTGGTGAGAATAATAGCGGAGGCTCTGACAAGCTCGCCACTGTCTGTGGGGATGTGGTGAGAATAATAGCGGAGGCTCTGACAAGCTCGCCACTGTGGGGATGTGCTCAGAATAATAACGGAGGCTCTGACAAGGTCGCCACTTTTGGTGGGGATGTGGTCAGAATAATAGCGGGGGGGGGGGGGGGGTGGGGCTCTGACAAGCTCGCCACTGTCAGTGGGGATGTGGTCAGAATAATAGCGGGGGGGGGCTCTGACAAGGTCACCACTTTTGGTGGGGATGTGGTCAGAATAATAGCGGGGGGGGGGGCTCTGACAAGCTCGCCACTGTCGGTGGGGATGTGGTCGGAATAATAGCGGGGCCTCTGACAAGCTCGCTACTGTCTGTGGGGATGTGGTGAGAATAATAGCGGAGGCTCTGACAAGCTCACCACTGTCAGTGGGGATGTGGTGAGAATAATAGCGGAGGCTCTGACAAGCTCGCCACTGTCTGTGGGGATGTGGTGAGAATAATAGCGGAGGCTCTGACAAGCTCGCCACTGTGGGGATGTGCTCAGAATAATAACGGAGGCTCTGACAAGGTCGCCACTTTTGGTGGGGATGTGGTCAGAATAATAGCGGGGGGGGGGGGGGCTCTGACAAGCTCGCCACTGTCAGTGGGGATGTGGTCAGAATAATAGCGGGGGGGGGTGGGGGGCTTTGACAAGCTCGCCACTGTCAGTGGGGATGTGGTCAGAATAATAGCGGGGGGGAGGGGGGGCTCTGACAAGCTCGCTATTGTTAGTGGGGATGTGGCCAGAATAATAAAAGCTCGTCAGTGGGGATGTGGTCAGCGTAATAACGGGGACACGGACAAGCTCTGCCACCTGCCCTTACTATCTGCCACCTCTCCGCTGATTGGGCCCCTCAAGAAAGAGACCGATCACCTTGGTGGGATTTTAGTCTACTACTTCAGGTCCTGTGCTGCCTCTCTGCTGCTACTGCACCCTGATTTTGATGACAGACTGCAGCGGTCACATCGTGCCCACAGCGCACATCAGTCGCTGTGCTTAGTAGACTTCCGAAGACTACATCAAAGACTCAATATAAACAATGGATTCGACAAAAACCGACTGCCTCCACTATGTGCCACCCTTACCCCGATGCCGTAATGGGCAGCATTTACAGCCATGACAGACATGGGAGAAACGTCTGCTGTACATATTGTAAACTGATAAGACACTTTTCAGTTCAGCTTGTGATGGGCTGAAACGCGTCCTAACAATTGACTGAATTAAAGACAAATTCACATGAGCGCCCAGGACCTCATTGAAATCCAACAGAGCGATTGTAACTTTTTTCTGCCTTCGTGTGATCTGATCTATGACCATAGACCACATCAAAGTTGAATGGAAGGGAACAAAGATCCTGTAAAAGCAAAATGGTCAGCAATAGCACAGTACAGCAATTACATAACTCAAACGGTGCAAAATTTGTAATGGAACCCAATTATAAAAATTATTTTTAGCCCGAGAGACATAAATTTAAGTAAAAAGTATTAAAAAAAATACTGGTGGTGGTCAACACCTTTAAGACGAATGTGGCTGTTCTACTTTTACTAAAGGCTAAGTGCACTGTTCATTCCTAATATTTCAGAGCAATGCGGCTGTTTTACTTTTGATAGAGGACGATGCGGATATCAATCACAGCTTGGAAAACACGGATTTTGGTAAGAACTTACCTGTAAAATCCTTTTCAGCGAAGGAAGGAAGAGAGACACAGTATTCATTACTGATGGGTAGGCGGAGCCCCAGATCAGGATGTCACCTCAGATCAAAAGAGTGCTGACTGGCTGGCCCCTCCAGCTCGGGCTCCTCCTACTCAGCTCCAGTCGTACCAAAGCTTTTAGGAAAAGAGCCAAGATCACCAGCGGAGCAACATAACCCCTTCTGAAGGAACTTCAGAGAAAAAACACAAGGATACAGGTTATGCATGCAAAGAAAGCCAAAAACCACAGAGTTCCAGGTACTACTCACGGAACCTGACTACTGCGATGAGCTGGCGATGCTGGAACAGAGCCTTAGCGCGCTGACCTCAGCCCAGATAATCGCTATCAGATAAGGGTCGCGCTGCATCTGAAAACATCAACACACTTCTGCCTTGGGAGGGTGCTGTGTCTCTCTTCCTTCCTTCGCTGAAAAGGATTTTACAGGTAAGTTCTTACCAAAATCCGTGTTTCAGCTGCAGATGGAAGGAAGAGAGCCACAGTATTCATTACTGATGGGACGTCCCAAAGCAGTTCAAAAATAAGGGTGGGAAAAAACCAACAAGAGGCAGAAACCCAACAACCTTAACAACAAAGCGCAACCAGCGCTAAACACAAGTTCATCCAGAACTTTAAACTACAGCTGCCTGCAGGACCCTACGTCCGAGGGCTGCATCAGCGGAAGCACTGACGTCCACTTTATAAAACTTCGTAAACGTGTGGACAGAGCGCCAAGTCGCCGCCCGGCAGAGCTGCACTGCCGAAGCACCTTGGTGAAAAGCCCACGATGAAGCCACAGCCCTCGTGGAATGGGCTTGAATCTTAATCGGGCAAGATTCACCCTGAAGACGGTAAGCTTCCAATATAGCTGACCGAATCCAACGAGCTATAGAATCCTTGGAAGCTCGTTGACCACGCCGACGACCGACTGGAACCACAAATAGGGAGTCCGTCTTACGAAAACCTTGAGTAATAGATAGATAAAACTTCAAGGCCCGCACTAAATCCAATGTGTGTAAAGCACGCTCTTTCACATTCTTCGGATCCGGGCAGAATGAAGGCAACACAATATCCTGGTTGACATGAAATTGTGACACCACTTTAGGCAAAAAATCACCCCGAGTGCGAAGCACTACACGATCCGGAAAAAACTCCAGAAAAGGAGGCGAACAAGAAAGAGCTGCCAACTCAGAAACTCTCCTCAAGGAAGTGACTGCAACAAGGAAAAGCCACCTTCCAAGAAAGTAAAGAAAGGCTAGCAGAAACCATAGGCTCAAAAGGTTTATGCTGAAGAGCCTCCAAAACAAGGTTGAGCCGCCAAGGAGACACGGGTGCCTTCCGCGGCGGGAACTTACGAGATATACCTCGGAAAAAGGAGAGCACGTCTCTATTTGAAGCAATGGTTCTCCGGAACAATAAGGACAGAGCAGAAATCTGACCTTTCAGGGTGCTGACTGCCAAACCCTTGTCTAGCCCATGCTGCAGAAAAGCCAACAGGTTGGGAATGGAAAATTTTCTCGGGTTCCGAGAGGACCCCAAACACCACGAAAAGAAGGTTTCCCAAATTTTGTGGTAAATCCTAGTAGTAGCCGGACTTCTTGCAGCACGAAGGGTAGCAATGACCTCGGCTGAGAAACCTCTACGGGTCAAGATTTCGGTCTCAAGAGCCACGCCGTCAAACGCAGGGACATCAAGTCCGGATGACAAACGGGCCCCTGAGTCAACAAGTCCGGTTGAAGAGGGAGTGGAAAAGGAGGTGCCGCCAACAGCGACATTATTGTCGAGAACCACACCCTTCTTGGCCAGTCTGGAGCTATCAAAATAGCTGGAATTCTCTCTAGTCTGATCCGACGCAGTACTAGAGGAAGTAAGGATATCGGCGGGAATACATAGATCAGCTCGAACTGATCCCACTGAGCCACTAGAGCATCCACCGCCACAGCCTTCGGGTCCTTGTACCTGGACATGAACGTCGGTAACTTGGCATTGGACCTGGATGCCATCAAATCCACTTGGGGGGTTCCCCAGCGAGAGCACAGTAGTGCAAAAACTTCCGGGTGGAGGCTCCATTCCCCGGGATCCATCCTTCTGCGACTGAGAAAGTCCGCTGTAATATTCTGAACCCCTGGAATGTGAATCGCCGAAATGGCTGATACACTGGCCTCTGCCCAAATCAGAATTCGGGACACCTCTACCATGAGTCTGGAACTCCTTGTCCCACCTTGGTGATTGATATATGCGACAGCCGTCGCATTGTCTGTCTGCACTCGGACTGGCAGACCGCTCAAAGGGACCGTCCAATGTTGGAGGCAAAGGAAAATCGCCCTCAATTCCAGGATGTTGATCGGAAGAACAGACTCTTCCGATGACCATACCCCCTGAATCCAGAGATTGTTCCAAACACCCCCCCAGCCCGTCAGGCTGGCATCGGTGGTTATGACTGACCACTTCGGAGGGAGGAAAGACTTCCCCAGGGAGAATGCCCCTGGACGTAACCACCATTCTAGAGAATCCCGCACCGCGCGAGAAATGGTGACACTGCAATCCAGCGATTGCGACTGGTTCCACCGACTCAAGATGAACCTTTGGAGAGTCCTGGAATGGAACTGGGCAAAAGGAATTGCCTCCATGGACGCCACCATCAGTCCCAGAAGACGCATACACTTCCGTAGGGACATTGCCGTTGAGGATTTCATAATCTGTACATGTCGAAGAAGACATGACTGTTTGTCTGGTGGTAGGGAAACTACCGACCGAAACGTGTCGAGATGCATTCCCAAAAAGAGGATTGTCCTCGATGGTTCCAGGGACGACTTCTCCCAATTGACCAGCCAACCGAAGTCCTTCAGAAACTGAAGAGACAAATCCCGAGCCGTCAACGCCTCCTCCTCCGAGGAAGCCACGATCAAAAGATCGTCCAGATAAGGGAGAATCGTAATCCCGTCTTCGAAGGATTGCCATGAGGGGCGCCAGAATTTTTGTAAAGACCCTTGGCGCTGAGGCTAAGCCGAACGGCAGAGCCACGAACTGGTAATGATTCTGACCTATGGCAAATCGAAGAAAGCGCTGATGAGCCTTTCCGATGGGAATATGCAAATAGGCGTCGCGAATGTCGATTGACACCAGAAAATCGTTCTGTGACAGAGCTGCCACAACGGAACGAAGCGACTCCATGCGAAATTTCTGTGCATGGACATGCCGGTTTAATCGCTTGAGATCCAGAATCGGGCGAAATTTGTTCTCCTTTTTGGGAACTATAAAAAGGTTGGAATAAAAACCTTTCCCTCGGTCCTCTGACGGAACCGGTATCACTACACCCTTTTGTAGCAGAGATTCGACCTCTCGCTGTAGAGCGACAACAAGCTCGGGTTCCGACGGAACGTGAGATTGACAAAAAACATTTGGGGGTCGAGAAGCAAACTCTATGAAATAGCCTGCCGACACTATCCGCGTTACCCAGGAATCTGGAACGCGAGCCATCCAAGTCTCCTTGAAAAGAAGCAGGCGACCCCCACTCGAGAATCCTCGAGTGACCATGGCGTCATCCGACTTGCGGGCTTCTTGTCAAGTTCCGCTTGTCCTGGCGGAACTCTGCTTCCAGGAGTACGAGTTCTGAGAGGATTTCTTTCCTGAGAAGGAAGACGACCGATCCCCCGAGAGTGACTAGATCGTCTCGGCCCGAAAGGACCGCCGACCTATAGACACCAGCTTACTGGACACGTGGCCATGGCCCTACGCTGTGGTAATGCTGATTCCTTGCCTTAGCCTTGGAAATCAGCTGTGAGGTCGGATCCATAAAAGATGGCCCCCTGTAAGGTAAGGCAACAACCTTGTTTGGAAACTGCGTCCCCGGCCCACTGTCTGAGCCATAAAGCTCTTCTGCTGTGACCGCGAAAGTTGCGCTTGCCAGCAGAGATGCGTATCCAGACCGGCATCAAATATATACAGGCTGCCGTTTCTAACCATTACAAGTTTCCCGTATCTCAGATAACGGAGATTCATTTTGAAACTCCGTTTTCCCAGACGTGCCACCAGCTTAGAGAAGTCTAGCGCACACATGGATCCTAGCACTGCTCGGAAATCCTGACCCGCAGCTCATAGCTTGCTTGCGCCAATTCTGCTTTTCTATCCAAAGGCTCCTGTAAGCTCGCTTTTCCCTTAAGGTATGGTTCCACGGTCCGGAACCATAGCGCTTTGGACGGAGCGGAATTCGCTCCGTCTAAGCCCGCCCCCTTTCTGACGCCGATCTTTCCGAGGTGTCAGGACACCTCGGAACACCTCGGATAAGACGCAGGCTACATAGCCCTGTGTTAATTCTGTTGCGGCGACCACCGTCGCGCAATACGCAGGACATGCTGCGTCTAAAAAGACCGCCAGCATGTCGTTACGCAGGTTTGCACCGCATATTGTACGCATAGGGAGACGGGATTTCTTGAAATCCCTCACTATGCTGTAACATCTGGACGCTGCGTGTTTGGCGCTGCGCCAGCGACAGCGCCAAACACGCAGCGTTTCCTGAACTGGAAACTCACCCTAATAGGGAGTAGTGAGGATTTACTAAGCTGAGATAAAGACACATCCACTTCAGGAGCAGAAGTCCAATTAGCCTTTAACTCCGCAGAGCAAGGATAAAGTGTATCAAAGAAATGCGTTCCATGAAAACGCTTATCTGGACACAGACGTTCCTCCTCTATTACACTATTAAGCTCATCCAGAGCTGGCAATGTTGTACGCGAAGCACGGGACTCCTGGAACATGCGTGCTGATTTACCAGGACGACTAGTTACCTCCTCCGGTAACTGTAATATATCTCTCATGGCTTCAATTAATGCCTCCGTACGCTTCGCCATAGAGGAACGCCCTGCGGCTCGTCCGCATCTGAATCGGATATTTCTCCATCCGAATTTAAAGGGGAACTCTGCCCAATATCAGATACATCTGACTCGCTCCGTGTAGAGGCCGGTAACGGCCTGCGTCGCTTCCTCTGAGAGGAATTAGCAGACACATATTGACCTAAAAGGTCAGACAAGTTGTTGATCGATCGAGCGATATCGTCCAATTTTCCACCGCTGTCGACCGCAGCGCTAGACGCTGTGGAGGTCTGCGTATCTGATTGCCGTAATGGCACTGGGACATGGTCCGCGGCATCTGAACTCTGTTCAGACATGTCTCACCTGTATGAGCAGGTCAAAGCGGTAATACCAGCAAAAACTATGCGTTTTTTTTTTTTTTTAAACGCTGAAGGGTTAACGCTCCACCAAGCAGGGTTACCCCAGCGGTATTCAGTCAACAAATTTAGCTGGTAGAAATAACCCTCAGAGGGGTTAATATTGCAAACTCACCACAATATATATATTTGTGAGCCCCAGCCAATTTTTATGTCTCTAATGAGACTGCAGCTGCAGGATAGCGATCGCTGCGCTGCGGGGTGAGGAATCAGCACTCACCCAGCTGGCCGTGGTGTCTTATGAGGAGAGGAGCGGTCTGAGGAGCCCAGGAGCCTGTGTAATGGCCGCCACAGTGAGGGAGTCGCAGGAGAAACGCCAGAGCGCGCGTCTTCCTGCTCAGAAGACCGGGAATAGTTAGGCCACGCCCCCCGCCAGCTCGAATATTGAGCGCGAACTCCCCCGCTCCTGCTCCCTCTCTGTCCTGCAGGTATCTGCCTGCGGACAAAAAATCACCACATCTACTTGTAACAGCGCTGTCCACAGCAGCGCTGAAGCATACTGACATACAAGTAATAGCGCTGCTCACTCAGACGCTAAAGCACTCACACATATTTATAATAAAAAATTTGTGTGGAGTACTCACCAGCCAAGGCGCCACAGGGACCCTCAGGGGTTTCTGGCGCTGTGCCCATGCTTCCCCCCAGGGCGAGAAACGCAGTGACCGCACGTGTGGTTTGCGTCCCGCCAGGGAAGCTCTCCTCATCCCCCAGGGCTGGCAAGGATTCTGCAGGGACTTTGAGTAAATACAGATCCGCCAAGGGAGAGGTTGGGGTACAGCAGCGCTGGTACCCCTGAGACCTCTAGACCAACTAGTGATCCAAGTCTCCTGTCCGAATATAAAATAATAAAATCTTCTGAGGAGCTGCATTAGCAGCGACCATCCTCTGGACCTCAAATCTTAGACTGGAGCTGAGTAGGAGGAGCCCGAGCTGGAGGGGCCAGCCAGTCAGCACTCTTTTGATCTGAGGTGACATCCTGATCTGGGGCTCCGCCTACCCATCAGTAATGAATAC
The DNA here is from genome assembly GCA_033576555.1 of Oophaga sylvatica. NCBI lineage: Eukaryota > Metazoa > Chordata > Amphibia > Anura > Dendrobatidae > Oophaga > Oophaga sylvatica. The sequence goes on from JARQOD010000004.1 coordinate 20,610,638, forward strand.
TGTGGCTCTCTTCCTTCCATCTGCAGCTGAAAATACAAATGCACATTGCCTTCATTACTGAAGAAATTGTCCTAGGGGGCGAAAAGTATTCTGGTCAGTTACATGGGCCATGTCCTCCGTGTACCTGTGTGTACCGGGGCATGTGGCCGATATATTCATGGAAATGACACTGTGACCTAATTGTACTTTATGTTGTGTGTACACATTTTTACTGTCATGCCAAGGAAGACTTGCATTTTCTTTTTCTCAAATAAATATCAAAAAGTTTAAGTTGTCAGTTTGTCTTCAATTATTTGGTTATAGATCGATCTGTAGAGGGTTCGGGTGCATACACATTGTCTGATTGTGACCGAACAGTTGCTCAACGAGCGAGCAAAAACGCTCATTCGTCCAATAGTTGGCGCTAGAGTTTATCCACTTCCTTTCTGAAGAGGCTATTTGCATATGTAAATTCCTAGAAGGCACCCAGGACGACACCACCCCCCTTATGTGCAAGAATGCACCCGGGATGACACCACCCCCTCTTACGTCCAAGAAAGGACCCGGGACGATATCGACCCCCCTTACGTCCAAGAAGGGACCCGGGACACCACCTGCCCCCCCTTACATACAAGAAAGCACCCGGGATGACACCATCCCCTTACGTCCAAGAAGGCACCTGGTACGACACAACCCCCCTTACGTACAAGAAAGCACCCAGGATGACACCACCCCCTTACGTCTAAGAAGGCACCCGGGACGACACCACCCCCTTATGTCCAAGAAGGCAACCGGGACGACACCCGCCCGCCCCCTTACGTCCAAGAAGGCACCTGAGACAACACAATACCCCCCTTATGTCCAAGAAGGCAACCGGGATGACATCCCCTCCCCCTTACGTCCAATAAGGCACCCGGGACGACACCACCCCCCTTAAGTCCAAGAAGGTATCCGTGACACCACCCCTCTTATGTCCAAGAAGGAACCCGGGATGACACCAACTCTTCTTACGTCCAAGAAGGCACCTAGGACGACATCACCCCCCTTACATCCAGGAAGGCACCCAGGACGACATCACCCCCCTTACATCCAAATAAGGCACCCGGGACAATACCACCCTTACGTGCAAGAATGCACCCGGGATAACACCATCCCCTCTTACGTCCAAGAAGGGACCCGGGACGACACCACCCCCCATTACGTCCAAGAAGGCACCCGGATTTTGAGCTAAAAACCAGACCCAGCATGGCATCCCACACAGCAGGGGTGGATTCATGGAGGCGATACTCCACGTACACACCTGTTGCCTTTAAAAAATACCACTGTTCAGGTTTCTGCCGAGTGAGTCGCTTATCCGGACGTTACCATCCAGGTGAATCCAAATGTACCATGAGGGTGTTTAGTCGTCTTGAATGACACTGCGTGATCCGGAGCAGAGCTGGAGTTCTCGTCAACCTACGGAGATTGGATGACGGCCTCAATTTTCAATTCAAATTCAAATTCAAAGAAGCTTTATTGGCAGGACTAAATACACATTAGTTTTGCCAAAGCAAGTGTACAAAAGGGAATAGGGATAGGGATGTTGGGTAGGGACGGATCTAGGGTAGGGGTTGTGGAAGTCCATGGCTTAGGGAGGGGTGATGGGGGCGCAGATCCGGGATGGGGGCTATAGAAGTCCATGGCATAGGGATGTTGGGTAGGGGCAGATCCGGGGTGGAGGCTATAGAAGTCCATGGCCTATCATAGTTCTCTTTCTCGCAGTCTATGACATTCGCTCACATAACGCGCTGCTATCTCCGCTGCTCTCTCTTCTTCCCCCAGCAAGATATATGTTTTCTCTTCCTCCTTCATGGTGATGAAATCCGGGAAGAGATGTGAGAGTCTCCTGAAGTGAGTGTCCCTCACTGCTGAGTATTTGGAGCAGTGTAGCAGGAAGTGGGTTTCGTCCTCTATGGCCTCCTGGTCACAGTGTTGGCATAGTCTTTCCTCCCTGGGCTTGTAGCTCTGCCTGTGTCGGCCGGATTCGATGGCCAGACTGTGGGCACTGAGTCTATACCGGCTCAGGATCTGGCGGTCTCTGGGGTCCGGGAGTTTCTCCAGGTATGGGGCCAGACTGTAGTCTCTCTGTAGACTCCGGTACATGGTCAGTTTCTGGGAGCTGATGATGTCGTTCTTCCAGTCACTGACATACCTCTCCTGGCCTTCGTCTACCATCTTCCTGATTTCGGCTTTTGTCAGGTTGTTGTGATTGGTGTTCTGGTCAGGTTGGGTTTGGGTGAGCTGTTCCAAGGGTCCTAGTTTTTCTGTTTCACCTACGTGTGTCAGGGCTTTATGGTGATGGGAGCTTGGATTGCTCCTATGTAGGTGAGCCCGGAATGACAGTGCCCTCTTTAGAACCGTTAGGTGTAGAGGGAATCTGCCCAGCTCGGCCCGGCAGGCACTGTTGGAGGTGCTCCGGTGGACTTGGAGAAGGTGCTTGCAGAATTCCAGGTGGAATATTTCTGTTGGGCTGGAATCCCACCTTGACCAGTCTGGGTAGGTGTGAGGACCCCAGACTTCACTGCCATACAGGAGGATTGGGGCGATGACAGAGTCGAAGATTTTTAACCAGACCCTCACTGGTGGCTTCAGATGGTAGAGTTTCCTTCGGATGCCATAGAAGGTTTTACATGCCTTGTCTTTCAGGGTCTCTATGGCTTGTTTGAAGCTTCCTGACCGGTGGATCTCTAGGCCCAGGTAGGTATATTTGTCTGTTCCTGTAAGGGCGCAGTTGTTGAGAACAAATGAAGGGTGCTGGTCTAATTTTCTCTTTCTCCTCTGGAACACCATGATGTTGGTTTTCTTTAGGTTGACCGGTAGTGCCCAGGTGGAGCTGAATTTCTCTAAGATTTTCAGGTTGTCTTGGAGGCCTTTCTCGGTTGGTGACAGAAGCAGCAGGTCATCTGCATACAGCAGGAATTTCACCTGGGTGTCGTGGAGGGTGGGACCTGGTGCTGTGGAAGATTCCAGAGCGGTAGCCAGCTCGTTGATGTAAATGTTGAAGAGCGTTGGACTTAGGCTGCAGCCTTGTCTGACTCCACGGCTCTGCTGGAAATAAGCCGTTCTTTTACCGTTCACACTCACACTGCAGAGGTTCTCGGTGTAGGAGCTTTTGATAACATCGTAGGTCTTTCCTCCTATTCCGCTCTCCAGCAGTTTCAGGAATAAGCCCGGGTGCCACACCGAATCAAAGGCCTTTTTAAAGTCCACGAAACAGGCGTATATCTTCCCGTTCTTTGTATTGTGGACGTGTCTCTGAATGAGGCTGTGCAGGGTATAGATGTGGTCAGTGGTGCGGTGGTTTGGCATGAACCCTGCTTGGCTCTTGCTGAGGACGTTATGTTCGGTGAGGAAACTGAGGATCCTCTTGTTCAGGATGCTGTTGAACAGTTTCCCCAGGTTGCTGCTGACACATATGCCTCTGTAGTTGGCTGGGTCATACCTGTCCCCATTCTTGTGGATGGGTGTGATGAGGCCTTGGTTCCAGGTACGAGGGAAGTAGCCAGCACTTAGCACAATATTGAAGAGTTTAACCATTGCAGCCTGTATTTCTGGTGGGCTGTACTTCAGCATTTCTGGTAGGATTCCATCCAGGCCACCGGCTTTTCTACATCTTATGGCAGAGATTCTCTCTGCTACTTCCTGTAATGTAATAGGTGTATCCACGGGGTTTTGGAAATTTTTTACTTTTTCCTCCATTGCTTTTAGTTTTGCCATTATGTTTTCCTGTTCTTGGTTTAGTTCTTCCTTTGGGATGTCTTTATAGAGGTCTTTGAAGTACTGGAGCCAGATGTTGCCATTTTGGATATGGATGTTGTTTTTCTTGTCTTTTGTGCCCATGTGGTTCCATAGTTCCCAGAAGGAATTGTCCGAAGAGCATCCTGGAGTTGGCTGAGCTTGGTAGAGATGTAACTCTGCTTCTTCCTCCTGAGGATGGTTTTGTACTGTCTTTGTATGGTTTCATAGGCTTCCCTCAGACCAGGGTGGTTGGGGTCTCTATGTTTCTTGTTTGAAGCAGTTCTCAGGGTCTTCCGTACGGCTTTACATTCTCTGTCAAACCAACCATTGATCTGTTTTTCTTTTGGTCTCTTGTAGTCAACTTTTTTAAGGTCGGACAGTCTGGCCATTGCATAGAATATATTGTTGAGGTCTTTTGTAGCTTGACTCACTCCCTTTGGGTTAGGCTGGTACTCGTGGTTGTAGAAGTGGTGGAGCATCCGCTGTATTTCGGGTCTGCTGAGAGCCTCTTTATACTTTAGTGCCGACGTTTTGGACCATTTATAGGATGGAGGCCGGTTGAAGAGGCCGCTATGCTGTGGCTTTTGAGTGGGTGGTTTCTCTGTAGATTTCAAGTACAGAAGAAGTTGGCTGTGGTCTGACAGGTGCGTTTGTGGGGTGACTATGAAGGCGCTGATGTTTGCCCGGTTCATGTCTGTAATGGCATAATCTACTACACTCCTCCCTACATGGGAGTTTAGTGTATACCTCCCAAAAGAGTCTCCTTTGGTACGTCCATTAAGAATATGAAGTCCTAAACTTCTACATACGTTCAGGAGCTTTTTACCACTTTTGTTGACTGTACTGTCATAGCTGCTTCTCTCTGTGTGTACTGAGTCTTGGCCGTCATTCTCTGCTCCAAATATGTAGATGTTCCCATCCGTGGTCAGGAAGTCGTTTTCTCTCCCTGTTCTTGCGTTGAGGTCCCCAAAGATGAGAACTTTGCCCAGGGCCTGATAGTGGGCGGCTTCTCTTTGTAAGATCTCGAAGCTCTCTGGATTGAAGTAGGGGGACTCTGGCGGTGGTATATAGGTGGCGCAGAGGTGGACATCAGACTGAGAGGTGAGGATGGAGCTGCTGATCCTGATCCATATGTGGCTGCTTCCTCTCTTCACCGGTTTGATGTATTGGTGGAGCTCGTCTTTATACCAGATCAGTATTCCTCCTGAGCTTCGGCCCTGTTTGATGTTTTTATTTTTCAGGGCAGGGACAGAGATTTCCCTGTATCCGATGGGCGCCAGGGATTCGTTTTCGGCTCTGGTCCATGTTTCCAGGAGGATCTGGATGTCTATATTTTTCAGTCTTTGTATAAAGTCCGGGTCATTTGTTTTACATCCAAAGGTCGAGGTGTTGAGACCCTGAATATTCCAGCTGCTGATTGTAAGTGAAGTCATTTTTTTTTTTTTCTTATATATCTTGTGTGTATATACCTTGTAATGAGTATGGCTGTGTAGGACAAACTGGATTTCTGACTGTTTTGTAGGTGTGCTTGGTTCCATCCAGTCACATTAGTTTCCTGCATAGTGCGCTGAGCAGGGTCTTTACCTCATCCATATCTCTGCTCTGCGTGTATCTGTGTGGGATCGGTGGACCCCTCCATGGAGGTCTCCTCCTCTGATGGTCTGATTTTGGGTGAAGAGCTTTGTTTCCAGCTTCTGGAGATTGGATTGGGGTTTTCTGTATTTTTATTGTTAGGGGTCTTTCGGTGTGATGTTGGTCACTGTTGAATCCAGGCCTGGGTCCTCTGGTTAGTACGATGTCTTTCAGCTCTTTGGCCAGGAGGCTGACCCCTTGTTTGTTGAGGTGCTTATTATCATATAGGTGATGGTGGTTTATGGAAAGGTGTTGTGCCAGGGTCACGTTTGGGACAGTCTTGACCTTTTCTGTCAGTTCCATATTGATGCTTTGGGTGGTTTGCCTGGATATGTCCTTTGTTGGGAGCAGAGATGACAGAATGATTTTGCTGTCTGGGAATTTTAGTTTTGCCGTCTTTGCTAGTTGGGCCAGTTGTCCTGCGATCTGCTTGTGCTGGTCTGGCATATTGTTTGTACCTGTGTGTATAATAATATGGTTTGGGTTGGTAAAACGTGGATTATTGATGACCTCTGTCGCCTGTTCAATAGTTGCACAGTGGATTTTTCTGACCCGTTTTCCTGGGAATAGCCGTTGTGCATTTAGATACTTCCCATTTGAGTCCATTATTAGGACGATATCCGGGCTTTGTGGTGTCTGGGATGGGTTAAGTGGCTGATGGTGGGGGTCTGTGATGCTGGCTTTGCTGGTGGTTGGTTGGCTTCTTGCTGGCTCACTTTTCTTGGTTTCAGTATTATTCATATTATAGGTTATTGCTGTGTTGTTATTTGGGGTCTCCACATTCTGGTCAGTGGAGGCCATGTTTTCTGCACTCTGGTTTGTTTCCATTGCCCCCTGCTGGGTCAGACATTGAGGACTCTGTGTTTTGAGTTCTGCTATCTCCTTTCTGAGCCTTTCATTGTCATTTTGTAATTCGCTCATTTCCTCTCTTATTTTCTGGAGAGCTGAGTTGAACTCACATTTCAGCTTATTGATCTCATTTGTTGCTTGGTCATTTGCATTTCTATGTGAGTTTCTTTGAAGTTCTTCCTTAATTTGAGCCAAGTCTCCTTCTAATTGAGATAGACAGTCTCTGATGTTCTCAGGGGAGAGGTGTGAAGTGTTGGGGGTAGGGGCCCTGGAGGTCTTCTCTGTAGATATGTGAGCATTAGAATTGGCCTCTGCAAGTGTCTTTCTAAGGATTTTTGCCTGTTCACTGATTTCAATAAAAAGGTCATCGAACTGCTGCAGATTGTCCTTATTCCCTTGCACCATGACGGTGCCAGTATTGTACAAAGTTATAGTGAGTGAGTGTGTGTCATCTTCTGCGTTGTTTTTAATTTTAATCTGCCGGCCAGTATTGGTGTTGCACTGAGATATATGTTTATAATGCTTGCACAGGGCGGTGTGCCAGGCTGAGAGATGGTCTGTGCGGAATACCACGTTGGTTCTCCTTTCGTCTTTAGTGTAATCAGAATATAGGGTTTCTGGATTCTCCCTCATTGCTTTTCCTTTGCTGACTTTACTGCTCTTCTGCCCCTGTGGTGTCTCCATATCTGACCCCCTGGTGTGCTGTGTCTCCAGCCATGTGCTTTGCCCATTTACTTCTAAATTTGTGCTTTCCATTTTTGTGGTTATATAGTAATTATAATCCTTATTTCTAAGAAGATAGATTTGTAGGAAGTCTATAGATTGTTTTGGGGTTGCAGGATGGTCCTACCTTTGGATGCTCAGGTCTCCATGTCAGATGAATGCTGCCTGTGTGCAGTCTGTCCTCCAAGAGATTCTTGAATCTCCAAGAGATTATTGAATCAGTTTTCCGGAAAACTGTCAAAACCAGATCCAGTAAACCTCCGAATCATACTCAGAATGATGTGCTCTACACACCTCTGGTGAGAGAGATAGAGAAGCGGTGCTCGCGGAAACCAAGGCACATGATAGCTCAGTAGTTTTCTAGACGCCTGCATGTCTCTAGAATGCTTGTGGCCCCTGCTAGCCGATGACTCCCTTGTAGGAAAGGGACCATCTATCTCAGTCATGAGAGCTGCCCAATCTACAGAGGGATTCAATCGCTTTGGCCAGAGAGGCCATGGATTGCGACAGTGACTGAGTCCGCTTAAGAGGGCTAGGTACATTAGACTCGGTGACAGTGGAGGGCTCCTGAGCGTATTAGGGATCACAAGCCACGTTTGTGCTCACAGGTGTCACGGAGCGGAGTAGTTTGTACACTGCAGGGAAAGCTATAGGCATACACCAGCGCAGCTGTAAGGCAGCGTAGTTCTGCAAAGTTGTGCAGCAGAGGACTTTGTTTAAAAGGGGGGTCTCACCGCAGATCAGCTGGAAGGGACACCTCGCGTCAAGAGGCTTTCAACCAGTGAAGCATTTATCCGGTCACTCCTCGTGCCGAGTAACTAGCACGAAATTCCGGGAGAATGGCATAAGTTCTATACGGGAATTTAGTCCTCTTAAGGGACACTGCATGATCCAGAGCGCAACCGGAGTCCTCATCAACCTCCAGAGACTGGTTGACATGGTTCCTGGAAACAACAGTCATGGGGACACTCCTATCCCTGAAGGGATCATGGAGGTTTGTTTTTTTTTAAATGAAATCATCCACTGGACCAGGGATTCCCAGCCTGTCTACCATTCCAGTACTTTTCTAGCCTCAAGCTGCTTAGTGGCTGCGATCTACAAGGGCAGGCATCTAGACTGGCAGTTGAAAGGAGAGTGACAGACTGCACCCAAGGACGCCAACAGATGCATTCAGGGGGACTAGATACCCTGGGCTCGGCGGCAGGAGGGGGTACGTGGAGGCGACACTCCGCGTTCCCGCCTGTTGTAGGTTTGGGGAGAGCGGAGCCCTTAAGGGATCCATCGCCCCTGTGTAATCTAGAGCAGATAAATCCTTCCAGGCGGTTGACGACAGTCCAGGTCGATAGAGGAGGGACTATATCGCTTTGGTCAGTGGCGCCGTGGACTGGAAAGAAGCCCACTCAGGGGGGCTAGATACACTTGATTCGGTAGCGGTTGAGGACTCCTGCACAAAAAAGGGGTCCATTCTTATCACGTGGGCCTACTAGAGAGCCGTTAAGACAATGACGTACTCCACAAAGTTCAGTGGCAAGTGGGCAAAGATTCAAAAGTCCACCACAAAATGATGTAGGGTTAACCTACGAAGGGCCAATGTGGACTGATGTGGCTGCTGCACGGTGATCTCTTACCCAGGTCCTGTGCTGCAGATCCGCTGTGCCTTTAAAAAAAAAAACGCCACCGGTACATTCCTTGCCTGGCGCCGCGTTATGTCCTGCAAAGCTGTCGCCCCTGTAGAAGGCTGGGTGGACCAAGATGGCCGCCGGGAGTTGCAGAGGCAGCAAAGTCTCACAGTGAGCGAGAAGTGCCAGATTGGGGGCAGAGCCACAGCCATGATGTCATGCAGTGGGCAGAGCTTCATGTATTGCTCCATGAATAGACCCAAGCCGGGGCCTAAACTTCTGCGGCCGGTGGGAGCGTTACCCGGGGAGGGGGACGCCGTGTGGAAGCGCCGAAAAACCTGCCGCAGGGGCCCATCGCCGACCTCCTTACAGCGGTGCGTGTCCCGTCATGGAGCCGCTGCAGATGATCAGGCTGCCGTCTACCCACTCTTGAGGTCAGAAAAGAGGGGGAAAGACCCTCCGCCTTCCTGCCAACGCCGCTGTACATCAGGGGCGATGGGGATGGAGCCGCATAGGCAGAGTTCAGACTTTCTGCCGGTGCCACGTGGACAGTGCAGGGAGCCCTCAATCCACCATCCCCTTGGCAGGGAGGTGGAGAGGAACCATCAGCCTCCTTCCATCACCGCTGTTCTATCAGTGGTGGTGGAGTAGGGGCCGCACAGACACCTCTGTACATCCCAGGCGTTCACTGCCTAGGATGGGGACAGGGCTGTTGTCCGGCTATAGCCTGGTTTCAGAAGGGGGTACATGGAGGCGACACTCCGTGTTCCCATCTGTTGCTGGTGCGAGGAGAACGGAGCCCTGAAGGGACCCGTCGCCCCTAAAAGAAAGCTCAGGCATGGCTTGCACATTGCAGGAGAGGATATGTGGAGGCGACACTCCACGTGCTTGCCTGTTGGTTTTGGGGAGACCAGACCCTTGACCCTGTCATCCTTGGAAAAAGTAGTAAAAAAATAGAATCAAAAATAAAAAAAAATTATGGTCTGAAGACCAGACCAGTGTGCCTCCTACGGACACTAAGCAAGAACTGGTTCTCTGGGAGCCAGCACGAGGGTGTATACTGCAGAGGAGGAGCTAACTTCCTTTGTATTACTTGGTGTCAGCCTCCTAGTGGCAGCAGCATACACCCATGGTCTGTGTCCCCCAATGAGGCGAAGGAAAAAAATACTGTTTATTGTCAGGATGTGGGCATATATACTATATGTATTTTGTAACTCACTATACATCGTCAAACCTACCTCCATCTTGTGCTGTCCTCAGATTGGAAATATAAAAATTCGAGTTTTAGAATATCGGAATTTTATCAATCTTTCTTTAAGTTTCACACACCTTAGAACTTTTCTATTTAATAGTTGTAGTTTGTTTTTTTTGGTGTTTTTTGATCAAAAGTTTAAACAAGAAATAAATAAAAAAATATATATATTTTTACTTTACTTAAAAATGAAGTAAAAATAAAATAAAAATTTAATGTAATGAAAGTAGTAATTAAAATTGCTATATTTTAAAATTATTCACTTTTCTTTAACTAAAATTGTTATTTAAAAGTTATTTTATATTTTTACTTAAAGTAAATGTAAAAATATAAAAGTAAAATAAAATGGAAAAAGAATAAAGTTTAAAGGCAACTGACAAAATAGCCGCTTTTCCTTAAATTTTGACCAATGCAACCAACTAGGAAAAAAAAATGTAATTACTGACCTCTGATTTAATAGCATTCTTAAAGGTTTGGGTGGAAATATGTTTCTACATTGGGAGAATCAAGAGTCCAATAGGAACTTATAAATTTAGTCTCGGCTACACAAACTGTCTCTACTAAAAAAAAAAACCAAAATGAAATATCTTTATTTTACAAGTTTAAAAACATAAATAATATTTACACGCGTCTCAAACTCCAGCTTACAATAATGGCGACGGATTACAAGGCCCGCTGGGATTAAAAACTGCGAGACTTACAAGGGAAAGTTGTGGATTTTTTTTTTTCCAATGCTTTCAGTTATTTATTACATATTCTTTATTTTACAGGGAAACATAAGGAACAGGGCAGTGTTTGTTCTCATGTCAGGGATACAATATACATAAAAAAATAAAGGATACATACATTCCACATTAAAAGGCCTTAAACCCTTTTTTTTTTACCATTTTTTTTTTTTTTTTTTAAAAGGGCATAAAAATGGCAGGAGAGGAGGCAAAAGCATCAGAAATCAGTCACTAATAAAAATAAAACATCTGTTCTGGGTGTTTGAGTCGCACAGCAGAAATATTAAATACAGTTCATTTTACGTTCATTACACCATCATCAGCGAGTCAGAATCTTTTTATTGGAGTCAATACATTTGGTTTCTTCATACAATGAGACTGTGTGCAGCTTTAAATACATAAGAGTTCGCCATATTTTTTTGTTGATTTAATATCAGAAGAAAAAAAAATATCCTAAAATTTCCAGGTAGCTACTGACACCTTTGATACATAGGAAGCCCTGTGTGATTTTCAGGCTTTACCCCACATGGTCACATTCACTAGATTTAGATAGCTTCACATTAAAAGGGAAGGTATTGCACGTTCTTAAAGGGAAGTTTCACCTTGTAATATTCCAATTCATCTAAAATTAAAATAAATTACTTTTTAGAAGTCTTTAAAAAAAAAACAGAAACATTTTGAGTATGCAGCATCTATGTGTCTCTATGGTAACAGACTCCAAACCCTATGTAGTCAGATTCTACAGCCATTATTTCTTTTGTCCCCAAGTTAAAAGGTCAACAATCTGTGGCACACCCAGTGGTTATGAAATTACAACATCCAGCAAGCATCTATCATGACATGCTGGGAGTTGTAGTCTCACATCAGCGGGAGTGCTGCAGTAAAAAGCTTAGGAGTGTACATTTGGTAGGCGAACGCAGCAAGGGACAGACGGCTTTCAATATGACTACATGCTTTTTATAAAGGTCACGAAAAGTAATAGGAGATTTTTAATGAAGACTTTTTGCAAAGTTGCTTCATTTTAAAATGGATTGAAACAAATGAACTGGTCACAAAAGAAGGCATTTCACTTTAAGAAGGCGTCTAGAACTGGATCACAAATCTGCTTGTTAGTATCCAAGGTCATTAAAAAAAAAATATATATATATATATATATATATATTTTTTTTTTTTTTTTTTTTTGACCTTTGTGTCACTTCAGTCTCCATTAATGACCAAACTTCATAGTATGAGGTCAGGAAAAAAAAACTAAAAAAAACTTTGAGACTTCTTAGATGAATGATATATTAATATTCTAACGATAGGATCAAAGCAGAGACAGTATCAGATTTACCTTCTAGAAGGCCGCCTCTTGAATTTCACGGCGGAGGCAATACATGCTGCGTTAAGAACTATAATGGGGTTTCGCCTGGATCTCTTCAGGGGTTGCAGTCAAAGAATCAGGTCTCCAATGAAAGAACATATGCAGATATATCTGTACCTGGATAGGAAAAAAGTGCCACAATATTGGCTAAGCAGATGCATCTGTATCAGACTGCAAATCCAATGGTCTATTTTATGGTGCAGCCAGAAGAGACAATAGTGGAGAAACTCTGTAAAGGTGCTTAGCTAAGCAACGAGGACAAACACTGACCTGGTCAATGCGATTATCACAATGCTCCAGTTAAATAGTCCACACTGAAAGCAAAGGATATGTTTGCCGTTGCACAATAATAAGCAAAGGGTTAACGTGTTCCTATATGCCACAGCCCACAGAATTGGTCATGTGTGGAGAAGTGGTTGGTTTGTTTGTTTTTTGACGATAATTACGTTTGCAAATTTTTTTTTTTTTCTTTTTGTAAGATGCTGACGTCTGAGTAAAAGTTTTAAAACAATGTATATGTGTGACAGCTCTGGCACAATGTGTGTAGACAAGTCATTTTTGACAGCTGTTTAATCTACAGCAAATCTACGAGAGACGTGGGAGAATATAGGAAGATGACGTAGCACATTGTCAGGAGATAGGAGACCAAGGAAATGATGTCTCATTGCTGTCCATTGTTGATGAGAGACATGATGCTAATTTTCTCCTCAGCCTCCTCGCTCGACTTGGGGGCAACTCCTGTTCCCAGCCCGTATAGACGTCCACAGTATTTGGCATCATCAATGTGGTCCTCGAAAAATAGCTGGGACAGAAAAAAAAAAAAGTATACCACATTATTTTTGGTGGTACATGTTATAAACTGGAGAAGTCCAAGACATTTATGACAGTACATCAGTATGTTGTTAAAGAGGTTATTCAGGACAATTTTTAGATCTATTTTTCCTTTTAATGTGAGCCTAAAAACTAACAGGCAGGTAGATGCCAAGTATCTGCCTGTTCCAAGTGTCTGACAGTGCTGGTACATAGCCGTGATTGTCTGCTCCTGCTGGCGATTTAGTTGCTCCATGTCAACAGAATAGCTCTTCTTCCGGGCTGCTCTGTTGACAGGACGTGACTGCTGCGGGGAGCCGGCTGTCAATCAGCATAATGTTGGCAGTCGCACGCCCTGTTCACAGGGCAGAGCAGAAGAGAAGTCACTGCTCTGTCGACGCGACGTCCACAGAATCACTATCAGGAGTGGTCTGTGACTCCTCCATGCTGGCAGAGATTAGTGCAGGGCACAACACACTTTACCAGCACGTGCAGCAATTCTCTGGATGTTACAGGACACATGCCCACCTCTTTCATACGGAAGAACGCCATGCCGGTCAGAAGAGAGTCAGAACCTGCTTGATGCTGCCGACCAATCCTTTGTAGATCTAGCTGATCGGCCACCTCTTGCAGGCCACCCTGTACAAGAGAAAAGCCAATAAAACACACTGCTTGAGATAAGAAGTACGCTTCAGTAACTTTCCACTATTTAATCTTCTGTAATCACTACCACACAAGAAAACTGCAAATCAAATCAGGGGGAGGTCCTCAGTAGTGATTGACAACCTTCCCTGCATAACGCATACAGATGGCTGTCAATCACCAAGTAGGACCACTCACTGGGCTCCTAAACACATTAGAAAACAAATACTAAAGCCAGAAGATTTTATATCCCACCTTAAGATTTTTGCAGCTCTTCATTAAATATTTTACATCATAGATGGATGGGAAGAAGAGATTCAATATATGGAAGAACTCGTGCTCCTCCTCTGGAAGCCGGGAGTCAGTGAGAAGTTTCACCATATAGCCAAAGTCGTATCCGCTGCAGAGGACAAAAACAATTACATGGCGGGACTAAACGAGGACAGAACAGTATAAATTTGATGCATTCGCTACAGGTTTGCGAATTTCACACCCAAATCGGACTTGCATATTTGGCTTAACTGAGCATGCATGTTTATTAGTGATGAGCGAGTATACTCCTTGCTCGGGTTTTCCCGAGCATGCTCGGGTGATCTCCGAGTATTTTGGCGTGCTCGGAGATTTAGTTTCTGTCGACTAGCTGCATGATTTGTGGCTGCTGGACAGCCTGAATACATGTGAGGCATGCCTGTTTGTTTGGGAATCCTCACATGTACTCAGGCTGTCTAGCAGCCAGAAATCATGCAGATGTGTCGACAGAAACTAAATCCCGAGTACGGCAAAATACTCGGGAGAACACCCGAGCATGCTCGGGAAAACCAGAGCAACGAGTATACTCGCTCATCACTAATGTTTATAAGAAAGTCGGGGGACACTGTTATTCAGGAGATGGCCATGTTTAGTTATAAAGGGGCTTCTCACTACTTTGATATTGATGACGTATCCTCAAGATAGGTGATCAATATTGGCACCGCCACTAATCAGGAAGGGTATATAGAGAACAACACAGCTCCGTATACAGTGCTAGTGGCCATTGCCGAAGACAACGGCTTATCTCCCGTTGATTGACTGTCTCCGTGCCCAACAGATTTTGGTAAATTTAATCTGAAATGTTTGACCACTTAAACATTAACTTGTAGGCACTTGAAGCCTTGTTCATATGCCATATGGTGGCACAGTGACACCGCACAAGCCTCACCTGTGGAATGAGAGCCACTTAACATTATCACACAGAACCACTCCAGAGGTCATGAGCAACTCTGCGAACGTCAGCGTGTCGATACCTTCTTCTTCATGCTTCTGGAACTGAAGGCCGGAGTTTGCCAGCAGATCGATGGAGTCTTGAGAATACATATCCTCTCTGCAAGATGAGAAATTCAATGCTGACGCATTGCCTGACTTTTGGGCTAAGGTGGGTGCATTGGTTTCACACAGGGCACCCGAAAACTGCTACTGGTACAAGAATATATACTCTATTGATGTTGGGTTATTTTTTTTTTTTCCGTTATCAAGTTTATAAGGGATTTTAAAGGCCATCATCATCCTGCAACCTCACAGAGCTGGCGATTGAACAGACCATGACGCACATATGCCCTTCGCTGTTGGTGCTGCAGCTCAGCCTCTCATGGGCTTTCTCCAACCGTTTAATGCAGGGTTCCCCAACTCCAGTCCTCAAGGCCCACCAACAGGTCATGTTTTAAGGATTTCCTTTGTATTGCATTCGTGATGGAATTATTGCCTGTGCAGGTGTGCAATTATCACCGGGGCAATACTAAGTAATTCCTGAAAACATGACCTGTTGGTGGGATTGAGGATTGGAGTTGGGGAACCCTGGTTTAATGAAAATATCCAGTGGACTGGAATTACAGCAATTTTTTCTTTTTAGCAATTATCACACTTACGTGAGATTAAACTTGAAGTTAAATTGCCAGGTGTTGGTCCCTGGTGGGTACTCCCCCTTTTCATTCATGAAGGTGAGACCTAGTTGTATAATCTTTAGCAAATCTACATTGCAGCGCAGGAGCTGGTATTGATAATCTATGGTGCTTCGAAACTCTCCAATCGGCCTTACGACCACACCGGGAAACTCTGTGTCCTGCAAACAAAATAAAGTAAATTACAGCAATCTCCATACATAAAGCCTGGGTCTCCCATAGCGATACACCAGCGATCCCGACAACGATAGGCACTTGTCAGGATCGCTGGTGTATCCACCAGCTGCGCGGTGCCTGGAAACCCGCTGTGTACCTTGGTTACCAGCTCCCTGCATCAGGGCGCTGGTATCCAATGTACATAGCGGGTTTCTAGGCACAGCCCCGCGCCTGGAAACCCGCTGTGTACCTTGGTTACCAGCGGTTCGCTGGTCTCTCGCCTGTCACACGCAGCGATGCGTGCCTGCCAGCGGGAGACCAGCGATCAAAAAAATGTCCAGGACATTCAACGACGATCAGCGATACCCAGCAGGGGGGCTGATCGTCGCTGAATGTCACACACAGCGATATCGCTGGGGAGATCGCTGCTGCGTCACAAAACTAGTGACTCAGCAGGGATCTCGCTAGCGAGATCGCTGTGTGAGACGGGGGCTTAAGGATACCAAGGATTGGAAGTGGCAGGGAGGGTCCTATGTTTTAAAAGCCATTTACACCTTCACACTGAATATTGCTGTACACTGCTATGTATAGTACAAGCGATCAGATGATTGCAGGTTCAAGCCCCCTATGGGGACTAACATACAGGAAGAATAACTATGTAATAAAAAGAAAAAATTCCAAATATATGTATATATAAATAATCGCTGCATTCATAAAGATCCGATCAAAACATAAAATAAATTAATTTAAATTCGACAAACGGCGTAACGAGAAAGAAAAAATTTAAACTCAAATTAAAGGGGGGAAGGGGTTTGGCCGCCACAGAATTGCAATAAAACACATTAAGAGGCGATCAAAACATATCTACCCCAAAATGGTATTAACAGAAATGTCAACTCTGGGTGCAAAAAAAAATAAGCCCTTACACAGCCCCGTATTCCAAAAATTGGAAATGTTACAGGTTTGGGTTTTTTTTTTAATAGAAATTACGGAAATTACTTTAATATTAAACACAATATACAATACATATTTGTAATCACACTGCCAGGTCAGTTTTACCATAAAGCGAAAAATGATAAATAAAAAAAGGGGATTTGCACTTTTTTTTTTGCAATTTAACCCCTCAGTGACAGAGCCATTTTGCAGCTTAATGACCGGGCCAATTTTTACAATTCTGACCACTGTCAATTTATGAGGTTATAACTCTGGAACGCTTTAACGAATCCAGCTGATTCTGAGACTGTTTTTTCGTGACATATTGTACTTCACGTTAGTGGTAAAATTTCTTTGATATGACTTGTGTTTATTTATGAAAAAAACGGAAATATGGTGAAAATTTTGAAAATTTAACAATTTTCAAACTAAGTTTTTATGCCCTAAAATCAGAGAGATATGTCACACAAATTTCTTAATAAATAACATTTCCCACATGTCTACTTTACATCAGCACAATTTTGGGACCAAATTTTTTTTTGTTATGAAGTTATAAGGGTTAAAAGTTAACCAGCGTTTTCTCATTTTTACACCATTTTTTTTTTTAGGGACCACATCACATTTGAAGTCACTTTGAAGGGTCTATACGATAGAAAATACCCAAAAGTGACACCATTCTAAAAACTGCACCCCTCAAGGTGCTCAAAATCACATTCAAGAAGTTTATTAACCCTTTACGTGCTTCACAGGAACTGAAGCAATGTGGAAGGAAAAAAATTAATAACTTTTTTTTGCAAAAACTTTACTTCGGAACCAATTTTTTTTATTTTCACAACTGTTAAAAGAAAAAATGAACCACAAAATTTGTTGTGCAATTTCTCCTGAATAAGCAGATACCCCATATGTGGGGGTAAACCACTTTTTGGGCGCACGGCAGAGGTCGCAAGGGAAGGAGCGACATTTGACTTTTTCAACGCAGAATTGGCTGGACGCCATGTCGCATTTGTAGAGGCCCTGATGTGTCTAAACAGTGGAAACCCCCCACAAGTGACCCCATTTTGGAAACTAGACCCCCTAAGGAACTTATCTAGATGTGTGGTGAGCACTTTGAACCTCCAAGTGCTTCAGAGAAGTTTATAACATAGAACAGTGAAAATAAAAAATCATTTTTTTCCACAAAAAGACGGATTTTGGTAAGAACTTACCTGTAAAATCCTTTTCAGCGAAGAAGGAAGGGAGACACACTAGTCATTACTAGTGGGTAGGCGGAGCCCAGATAGGATAGACACCTCAGATTAAAAAAAGTGTTGACCTGCCCCTCCAGCTCCCGCTCCTCCTACTCCAGCTCTCCAGTCGTACACAAGCTAAGGAAGAGCAAATATCACCAGCGGAGCAACATAACCCCTTCTGAAAGACTTCAGAGGAAAAAAACACAAGAATACAGGTTATGCATGCAACAGGCAAAAAAAACCACACAGTTCCAGGTACTACTCACTGAACCTGACTACTGCGATGAGCTGGCAATGCTGGAACAGAGCCTTAGCGCGCCGACCTCAGCTCAGATAATCGCTATCAGAGAAGGGTCACGCCGCATCTGAAACACAACAACACACTTCTGCCATGGGAGGGATGTGTGTCTCCCTTCCTTCTTTGCTGAAAAGGATTTTACAGGTAAGTTCTTACCAAAATCCGTCTTTCAGCAGCAGATGAAGGAAGGGAGACACACTAGTCATTACTAGTGGGACGTCCCAAAGCAGTCCAGAAATTAAGGGTGGGAAAACAAAACCAAAAAAGGCAGATCCCAACAACCTAGGTAAATGCGCAACAAGCGCTAAACACAAGTTAACGAGAACTTTAAGCTACAGCCGCCTGCAGGACCCTTCGTCCTAAGGCCGCATCAGCGGAAGCACTGACGTCCACCTTATAAAATTTTGTAAACGTGTGGACGGAGCGCCAGGTCGCCGCCCGGCAGAGCTGAGCTGCCGAGGCCCCTTGATGAAAGGCCCACGATGAAGCCACAGCCCTCGTGGAGTGAGCTCGAATCTTGATCGGGCAAGGTTCGCCCTTAAGTTGGTAAGCCTCTAAAATGGCCGACCGAATCCAACGAGCTATAGAGTCCTTGGAAGCTCGTTGACCACGCCGACGACCTGCTGGAATCACAAACAGAGAGTCCGATTTCCGAAAACCTTGAGTAATCGACAAATAGAACTTCAAAGCCTGCACCAAATCCACTGTGTGCAAGTCCCGTTCCTTCGCATTCCTCGGCTCCGGACAGAGCGAGGGCAACACAATATCCTGGTTAACATGAAATTGCGATACCACCTTAGGTAGAAAGTCGCCCCGTGTGCGAAGCACTACACGATCCGGGTAAAATTCCAAGAAAGGAGGCGAGCAAGAAAGAGCCGCCAACTCAGAAACCCTTCTCAAAGAGGTGACCGCCACAAGAGAGCAAAGAAAGGTTAGCAGAGCCCATAGGCTCAAAAGGCCCATGCTGAAGAGCCTCCAAGACAAGATTGAGCCGCCAAGGAGACACAGGCGACTTCCGTGGCGGAAACTGACGGGCTACTCCGCGAAAAAAGGAACGCACGTCCCTACGCGAGGCGATAGCCTTCCGAAACAGCAAGGACAGAGCAGAAACCTGACCCTTCAGGGTGCTAACTGCCAAACCCTTGTCTAGTCCGTACTGCAGAAAAGCCAACAAATTGGGAATGGAAAAAATCCTCGGGTTCCTTGAAGAACCCGAACACCACGAAAAGAGGGCTTCCCAAGTCTTGTGATAAATCCTAGTAGTAGCCGGACCTCTGGCAGCTCGCAGAGTGGCAATGACTTCGGCTGAAAAACCTGGGCGGGTCAATATTTCGGTCTCAAGAGCCACGCCGTCAAACGCAGAGACTTCAGGTCCAGATGACGAACGGGCCCCTGGGTTAACAGGTCCGGGTGAAGAGGAAGTGGAAATGGAGGTGCTGCCAAAAGCGACACCAGTGTCGAGAACCACGTCCTCCTTGGCCAATCTGGGGCTATCAACATAGCCGGGATTCTCTCCAGCCTGATCCGACGCAGCACCAGAGGAAGCAAAGATATCGGCGGAAACACATAGATTAGCTCGAATTGGTCCCACGGAGCCACCAGAGCATCCACCGCCACAGCCTTCGGGTCCTTGTACCTGGACATGAAGGTCGGTAACTTGGCATTGAACCTGGATGCCATCAAATCCACTTGGGGAGTTCCCAACGGGTAGCACAGTAGTGCAAAAATTTCCGGATGAAGACTCCATTCTCCGGGATCCATCCTTTCGCGACTGAGGAAGTCCGCCGTGGTATTCTGAACTCCTGGAATGTGGATCGCAGAGATGGCTGGCACTCTGGCCTCGGCCCAAACCAGGATCCGCGACACCTACACCATGAGCCTGGAACTCCTCGTCCCGCCTTGATGGTTGATATACGCGACCGCCGTCGCGTTGTCTGTCTGCACTCGGACTGGCAGACCGCTCAAAGGTACCGTCCAATGATGGAGGCAAAGGAAAATTGCCCTCAATTCCAGGATGTTGATCGGCAGAACAGACTCTTCCGACGACCATACTCCCTGAATCCAGAGATCGTTCCAGACACCCCCCCCCAGCCCGTCAGGCTGGCATCGGTGGTTATGACCGACCACCTCGGAGGGAGGAATGACTTCCCTAGGGATAATGCTTCCGGACGTAACCACCATCCTAGAGACTCTCTCACCCTGTGAGAGATGATGACACTGCAATCCAGCGAAGCCTGCGATCGATCCCAATGGCTCAGAATGAGTCTTTGGAGGGCCCTGGAATGAAACTGGGCAAACGGAAGTGCCTCCATGGACGCCACCATCAAACCCAGAAGGCGCATACACTTTCGAAGGGACATCGCTGTCGAAGACTTCATAACCTGTACATGTCGAAGGAGACATGCTCGCTTGTCCGGAGGTAGGGACACCACTGCTCGTACCGTGTCGAAATGCATCCCCAAAAACAGGATTGACTGCGACGGTTCCAGAAACGACTTCTCCCAATTGACCAGCCACCCGAAGTCCTCCAGGAGCTGAAGGGACAGATTGCGAGCCGTCACCACCTCCTCCCTTGAGGACGCCACAATCAAAAGGTCGTCCAGGTAGGGAAGAATCGTAACCCCCTGTCTTCGAAGAATTGCCATGAGAGGCGCCAGAATTTTTGTAAAAACTCTGGGCGCTGAGGCCAACCCGAATGGCAGAGCCACAAACTGGTAATGGTCCTGACCTATGGCAAAATGAAGGAAGCGTTGGTGAGCCCATCCGACGGGAACATGCAAATAAGCGTCACGAATGTCGATTGACACCAAAAAGTCGTTCTGCGACAGGGCTGCCACAACGGAGCGAAGCGACTCCATGCAAATTTCCGGGTATAGACATGCCGATTCAATCTTTTGAGATCCAGAATGGGGCGAAATTTGTCCTCCTTTTTGGGGACCACAAAAAGGTTGGAATAAAATCCTTTTCCCCGGTCCTCTGGCGGAACCAGTATCACCACACCCTTCTGCAGAAGGGATTCGACCTCTCGCAGTAGAGCAGCAAATAGCTCGGGCTCCGACGGAATGCGAGATTGGCAAAAACTGTCCGGGGGTCGAGAAGAAAACTCTATGAAGTAGCCTGTCGACACGACCCGCGTTACCCAGGCGTCCGGAACGCGGGAAACCCAAGTCGATTCGAATTGGAGCAGGCGACCCCCCACTCGAGAGCCCTCGAGTGGAACCCTGGCGTCAGTCCGCCTTAGCAGGCTTTTTGTCCGCTTCCCGCTTGTCTTGACGGAAACTTTGTTTCCAGGGAGTGCGGGATTTCTGAGAGGTCTTTTTTCCCGAAAAAGAGGGACGACCCGATCCCCAAGAGGACTGACCGAACCGTCCCCTGGACCGAAAGGATCACCGACCACTACCGGAACTAGGCCTGCCAGGCGCAGAAGCCATAGCTCTTCGCTGCGGTAAAGCTGCTTCTTTTGCCTTTGCCTTGGCAATCAGCTCTGTGAGGTCAGATTCAAATAGCTGACCACCTTTGTAAGCTAAAGATAGAAAACCTTGCTTGGAAACCGCGTCCCCGGTCCACTGTCTAAGCCACAGTGCTCTTCTGACTGTGACCGCCGAGGATTGCGCCCTTGACAGCAGTGACGCAGTATCCAGACCTGCATCATAGCCATATCGGGCTGCAGTCTCCAACAATTCGAGGAGCCCATCTACCTCGGATAACGGGGATCTATCTTGCCACGCCTTCCGTAGACGGACCAACCAGCTCAGGGAAGCTTTACAAGCACACATGGATCCTAGCACCGCTCTGAATCCATGACCCGCGACCTCGTAGATGGATTTCGCCGCCATCTCCGTTTTTCTGTCCAGCGGATCCTGCAGACTCGCCTTCCCTTTAACAGGGAGTAAAGAGGATTTGCTAAGCTGGGATAAAGGAACATCCACTTCAGGAGAAGGAATCCAATTATCAATCAACTCCGTCGAACACGGATACAGTGCCTCAAAAAACCGTGTCCCCTGAAAACGTTTATCTGGACACAGGCGTTCCTTCTCCACTGCCCCATTAAGCTCGTCCAGAGATGGTAATGCCGATCGCGACTTATGCACCTCCTGAAACATCCGGGCCGACTTACCAGGACGTCTAGTTACCTCCTCCAGTAACTGTAACGCCTCCCTCATGGCCCCAATAAAAGCCTCTGTTCGGCCCAAAAAAGAGGCAGAATGCCCCTGCCGATCCTCCTTATCCGAATCGGATAACTCCCCATCTGAGCTTGAAGGGGAACCCTCTCCGTATTCCATATCAGAGATCTCTGATTCGCTACGCGGGAAGGAAGGTACCGGCCTGTGTCGCTTCCTGTCATGAGAGGATCTAGCTGACACCCAATAACCTAAAAGGTCAGACAGGCCATCAATAGAACGAGCGAGGGCATCCATTTTGGCATCACTGCAACCTCCGACCGCTGCGCTCGACGCCGTCGAGGTCTGCGTATCAGATACGCGCGACTGATCCTGTAGCGGATCTGGGAGACGGTCCGCACCTTCTGGACCCTGATCCGACATGCCCTCACACAGTATATGGCAGGTCAAAACCTGTCAGTAACTAGAAAAAAGTGTGGTTTCTTAAGTGGACGAAACAAGAACGCTGAAGGGTTAAAGCTCTTAAAGGGGAGAGCTACCCCAGCTGTCCCTCAATTTAAAATATCAGCAGAATATGTCAGCAGTATAATTAACCCGTTATGTTCTGATCCAAACTGGAATAGAACCTACGGCGGGTAGTTGCTGGATTCTTGCGCTGAAAGGGTTAACCATCCAATAGGGGTTAATGTCGCAGGCTCCCCACAACCCCCTTTTAAAATGAAAAGGGTGTGCGAGCCCCAGACAAAACAAGGTCTCTATATGAGACCGCAGCTGCAGGATAGCGCAATCTGCCACTTTGTTACACAGAAAGGTCCTGCGCTGTGGGGGTGAGGACGTTAAGCTGGCCGCGGTGATGTTCTCTGTTAGCCGGGAGGAGTGGAGCATGAGGAGCCCGGGAAGCCTAGTAATGGCCGCGCTGAGAGAAACCGGAAGAGAACAGTAAAAATCGCGCGCTCAGAGCGCTTCCTGTCACAAGAAGACCGGGAAGCGCGAAGCCACGCCCCCCGCCGGCTTCAAAAAAGAGCGCGAACTCCTCCGCTCTCTGCTCTCCCATGTCCTGCAGGCATCTGCCTGCGGACAAAAAATACAGTCACCAAACATGTCACATGTAACAGCGGCTGCCGCAGCAGCCGCTGAAGCACTCACAAAATTAAAAATGCGGAGTACTCACCAGCTGAGCGCCACAGGGACCCCCAGGGGTTTGTGGCGCTGTGCCCATCGCTTCCCCCAGGGCGGGGAACGCAGTGACCCCAGATGCGCGGTTTGCGTCCCCGCCAGGGAAGCAACCCTCATCCCCCAGGGCCGGCAGGGTTCTGCAGGGACCACCTTACAGGGTAATACAGATCCGCCAAGGGAGAGGTGGGAATCCAGCAGCGCTGAGACCCCTGAGACCTCAAGTACCACTTCTGGTGATCCAAGTCTCTTGTCCGATGAAAATAAAAAAATCTTCTGAGGAGCTGCTTCCAGCAGCGACTATCCTCTGAGACCTCAAATTTTAGACTGGAGAGCTGGAGTAGGAGGAGCCGGTCAACACTTTTTTAATCTGAGGTGTCTATCCTATCTGGGCTCCGCCTACCCACTAGTAATGACTAGTGTGTCTCCCTTCCTTCATCTGCTGCTGAAACAATCTTTTCACCCCAATTTTTATTTTCCCAAGGGTAACAAAACCCCAAAAGTTTTTGTGCAATTTGTCCTGAGCATGCTGATACCCCATATGTGGGGGTAAACCACTGTTTGGGTGCATGGCAGAGTTTGGAAGGGAAGGAGCGCCGTTTGACTTTTTCAACGCAGAATTGGCTGGACGTCATGTCGTGTTTGTAGAGGCCCTGATGTGTCTAAACAGTGGAAACCCCCACAAGTGACCCCATTTTGGAAACTAGACCCCCTAAGGAACTTATCTAGATGTGTGGTGAGCACTTTGAACCTCCAAGTGCTTCACAGAAGTTTATAACATAGAACCGTGAAAATAAAAAATCATATTTTTTCCACAAAAACGATCTGTTCACCCCAATTTTTAATTTTCCCAAGGGTAACAAGACCCCAAAAGTTTTTGTGCAATTTGTCCTGAGCATGCTGATACCCCATATGTGGGGGTAAACCACTTTTTGAGCGCACGGCAGAGGTCGCAAGGGAAGGAGCGACATTTGACTTTTTCAACGCAGAATTAGCTGGATGCCATGTCACGTTTGTAGAGGCCCTAATGTGTCTAAACAGTGGAAACCCCCCCACAAGTGACACCATTTTGGAAACTAGACTCCCTAAGGAACTTATATAGATGTGTGGTGAGCACTTTGAACCCCCAAGTGCTTCACAGAAGTTTATAACTCCCGGGCATGAAAATAAAAAGTCATTTTTTCCACAAACCTGATCGTTTAGTCCCCAATTTTTTATTTTCCCAAGGGTAACAGGAGAAATTAGACCACAAAAGTTGTTGTCCAATTTGTCCTGAGTACGCTGATACCCCATATGTGGGGGGGACCACTGTTTGGGCGCACGGCAGAGGTCGCAAGGGAAGGAGCGACATTTGACTTTTTCAACGCAGAATTAGCTGGACGCCATGTCACGTTTGTAGAGGCCCTAATGTGTCTAAACAGTGGAAACCCCCCACAAGTGACACCATTTTGGAAACTAGACTCCCTAAGGAACTTATATAGATGTGTGGTGAGCACTTTGAACCCCCAAGTGTTTCACAGAAGTTTATAACTCCCGGGCATGAAAATAAAAAGTCATTTTTTCCACAAACCTGATCGTTTAGTCCCCAATTTTTTATTTTCCCAAGGGTAACAGAAGAAATTAGACCACAAAAGTTGTTGTCCAATTTGTCCTGAGTACGCTGATACCCCATATGTGGGGGGGACCACTGTTTGGGCGCACGGCAGAGCTTGGAAGGGAAGGAGCGCCGTTTGACTTTTTCAAACCAAAATTGGCTGGAATTGAAATTGGACGCCATGTCGCGTTTGGAGAGCCCCTGATACGCCTAAACAGTGGAAACCCCCACAAATGACACCATTTTGGAAACTAGACCCCTTAAGGAACTTATTTAGATGTGTGGTGAGCACTTTGAACCCCAAGTGCTTCACAGAAATTTATAAACGTAGAGCCGTGAAAATAAAAAATCATTTTTTTCCTCAAAAATGATTCTTTAGCCCGCTATTTTTTTATTTTCCCAAGGGTAACAGGAGAAATTGGACCCAAAAAGTTGTTGTGCAATTTTTCCTGAGTACGCTGATACCCATATGTGGGGTGAAACCACTGTTTGGGCGCATGGGAGTGCTTGGAAGGGAAGGAGCGCTATTTTGTAATGCAGACTTTGATGAATGTTCTGCGGGCGTCATGTTGTGTTTGCAGAGCCCTTGATGTGCCTAAACAGTAGAAACCCCTGCAAGTGACACCATTTTGGAAACTAGACCCCCCAAGGAGCTTATCTAGATGTGTGGTGAGCACTTTGAACCCCCACGTGCTTCACAGAAATTTATAAACGCAGAGCCGTGAAAATAAAAAATCATTTTTTTCCTCAAAAATGTTTTTTTTTAGCCAGCTATTTTTTATTTTCCCAAGGGTAACAGGAGAAATTAGAACCCCAAAATTGGTGTGCAATTTGTCCTGAGTACGCTGATACCCCATATGTTGGGGTAAACCACTGTTTGGGCGCACGGCAGGGCTCGGAAGGGAGGGAGCGCCATTTGACTTTTTGAACGCCACGTCGTGTTTGAAGACCCCTGATGTGCCTAAATAGTGGAAACCCCTCAATTCTAGCTCCAACCCTAACCCCAACACACCCCTAACCCTAATCCCAACCCTATTCCTAACCTAAATCCCAACCCTAATTCCAACCCTAATTGTAACCCTAACCTTAATTGTAACCCTAACCTTAATTGTCACCCTAAACCTAATTTTAACCCTAACCCTAATTGTAACCCTAACCCTAATTGTAACCCTAATTCTAACCCTAACCCTAATTATAACCCTAACCCTAAGGCTAGGTTCATTTTGCGTTTTACCAGTCTGTTCAACACATAGCGTTGACGGGCTGATAACGGTATAGCATAACGTGATCGCGTTATGCTATACCCGCTAGCGCAGAGGAATCAGCAGATGATTCATCTGCGCTAGCGGTGACGGAGCCCAGGCGCTGCAGCCCGCGTCCGAGGATCCGTCACTGAATGATTGCACGTCGCGAACGCATGCTGCTTTACGACATGCGTCGCGATGCGCCCTTAATTAACGGCGCTGTGGTTTAAGTACCCTTAATGACCGCCGTTAAAAGGCGTATCGGCGGTCGTTAAGGGGTTAAATATATTTGGAATTTATTTTCCCGCTTTCCAAGACATCACATGATAAAATGAATAGTGTCATTCAAAAGTTCAACTTGTCCCGCAAACAACAAGCCCTCATATGGTTGGAAGCGGGAAAAAAAAAAAGGAAATAGTCAGGTCATGAAGCTGCTTTGATCGGCAGCTCCAGCAAGAAAACTCACTCTTTACAAATACACTGGCTTCGCAGAAAGGCTCACAAGGAAAAGTGTTTATATGATTACTATAGATTGTTGTTAGAGCAGCTGTTATTCAATTTTATATTCTGATAAATCTTAACTTACACGGACGTGGAGATATCATGTGTGTATTTTTTTGTTTCATTTAATGCGGAAAAGGAGGGATTCCAACTTTTATAAAAAATTTTTTTTTTTTTTACTTTTTATTGTATTTGTTAGTCACCTTCGGAGACTCGAATCGTCTGACCGCTTGTGCCATACACAGCAGTACCATAGTATTGCAGCATATAGCAAGAATCATGGTCTCCTATGAACATCAGCCACGTTCTGGCTTTCCCATTCCCTCAGTGTTAAGATTCGGATCTCCAAAGCGTGGATAGGGGGAAAAGTAACACAATATAAGGTTGCCTAGATTAATGGCACTTCCAAAATTCAAATATCAAAGAAGAAGAAAAGAAGCACGCCTCCCCTGGATAAAGCAACAATCGAAACGCGCGTCGGGGTGCCAGTGCCACTCAAAGGTATTGCGCCAATGATTGCCAGTATTACCAGCATTCACTTTTTTTTCTGGGTCCACAATGGTTTTCAACTAGAAGCACATATATTTATTTGTGCACTAACTGCATTCATGATCACTTGATCTAAGATTTTTCAATTATATTTTTTCAACATTTCTTTGAACTTGATTCTTTTCATTTGTTTGATCTGCATTTACATTCTGAGCATATTGACTTTCTTTTGAAGCGTTTTTTTTTTTCCTGCTCACTATATCTATACATTCAATGCTCTTTTGACCATATAGGACATTGACCTTTTTAGGATCTTCTAATACAGAGGGACCCTTTATATTTTTGACACTTTATTTCCTTTGTGTGGCCATCATTTACATTGTTGTCCCCTCGAGTATATTTTTACGCAGTTTACATTTTAATCTACGCTAATAAACTTAATATCGGCTAGTTCCCTCTCAACCATGAGTGATTCCTCTGAATGGTCAACTTCCTCAATGATGACACGGTCTGGGCCCAGGTCTAAGAGAATGAGAGATGGTAACTTCCATCCTTACAAACGGATGCAGATCAAATCTCCCGAACATAAAAGAAATAACAAGGTAATTAACCTGAGCTCTCATATATTGACTGATCATGACCTCTCTTTGTTGAGTAGGGGACTGTCTTTTTCTCCTAGATCTAATTTTGATTTATTCACAGCAATCAAGCATCTACATTTGTTTGCCAGATCCTTGATTTTCAAGAAACATTTTTTTGATCCCCACTTACTAAATTTATTTCCTACAGAGGAGGAACAAATAGCTTTGCAGAACCTGGAAGAACTATCTACTGAACATGAATTGGGCGAGGGAGGTAAGATCCCTGCGTCCATTAGAATTAAATCAAAAAAATTTCCCCCTTTGGCCACATGTGCATCAGTTGATTTGTTTGTACAGGTGGTCACAAGGGATTTCATGAAGATTCCCAGGTATATAGTGCGGGATAATTTGACTAAGCAGGAGCGTGAGAGATTGGACGACCTGCGCGCACTTCCTGATGTAGTGCTGAAGCCAGCTGATAAGGGGGGAAATATTGTAATTTGGCCAAAATCCCTTTATGAGAAGGAGGCCTTTAAACAACTTAACAATAAGACATGTTACAAACGTCTTACATTTAACCCCTTGTCATCATTTACGGGACAACTTACTAAGATTCTTCAAAATGCTACCCAGAATGGTGTTATTACCAAAGAGCTGGCTTCGGCACTGCAAACAC
>JARQOD010000004.1:20639037-20676638 GCA_033576555.1 Oophaga sylvatica
ATAAAAAAAAAAAATTTTTTTTTATTATTGCCATATATAAACAGGGGGGGGGGTTCACTTACTTTTTTTTTTTTTGTAATTTTACAGTTACCATTGATCAAAATAAATTTTGGCTCTTCAGGGCCACTGCGCATGCGCCGGCGGGGGCGAAAACTGCGCATGCTCCGCCATTTTCCAATATGGCGGCGCCCATGAAAAGTCCCGGGCAGCCGCCGGGACGGATCCAGGGACTTCGGTGGACCGGGAGAGGTGAGTATGGGTGTCGGAAGGTGAGGGGGGGGTTATCGGAAGGGGGGGGCAGCGGAGGCCAGGACGGGGAGCTGTCAGTGACGGCGGTGACCGATCGTCCCATGAAATCGGTGGCGGCGCCAGATCCCGCCGTGACTGGTGTGGGGGGGTTCGGTTTCAGTCTCCAGCCATGGCAGATGCTATTGCAGCATCGGCCATTGGCTGGATTGTAATATTTCACCAATTTTATTGGTGAAATTTACAGATTGCTCTGATTGGCTGTTTCACTTTTAACAGCCAATCAGAGCGATCGTGGCCACGGGGGGGGTTAAGCCAACCCCCCTGTGGTGAAGCACAAAGGGTCCTGTGCCTGCCTGGTTTATTTCCTCCACCACCCCAGACCTATTAACCCCTTCCCGACCTATGACGCCACATAGGCGTCATGGGTCGGATTGGCACTAACTTTCATGACGCCTACGTGGCGTCACAGGTCGGGAAGGGGTTAATAGGTCTGGGGTGGTGGAGGAAATAAAAAAAAACACTATACTCAGTACAATGACACCCCCACCACTGGTCTCTAGGGTAGGAGTTGTCAGGTGGCCTTTGCAGCCAATCAGTGGAGAGTTGGGTGTTGATTGGCTGCAGTGGTCCCAACTGGATGCTAATAATTGTACTGATGCTGGAGGTTCGGTGCCAGCCTGAGAGGTGAGTATAGTTTTCTTTTTATTATATTATTTGCACCACTCCAGGAAATGGACAACCATTTATACGTCTAAGCACATTTTTTTTTCATTGTCATATTTATCTCCCACGAGCATATCATTAACACAAAACTGAAAATAAAGATTACACAAGAACCACAAGACTGATCTCATCGGCAGGTATCATTGTAATCAGTATAGCAGTGCTGACGTCACACCGACACTGCAGCCCATCACTGAGCTCAGCGGCAATGAGTGGCCTGTGCCAGAGCTGCTGAGCTCATCGTTTGGTTGCAGTGCTGTTGTTGTGATGTCAGCGCTGCAGACAATTACAAACACCGGGAGCAACAGTGGAGACTCAGCGTTGGACCTGGGGAGGGTAGGTAAAAAAAAAACAGTTTGTTTTAAATATAAGTGCCCGCGTTCACTGTGACTGGCCAGGTCACCTGCGGTGAGCCGTAATGAAATGTTTGCTCAGACATGAAATTATCAGTGATCTTCCAAATTAATACAAGGGTCCGAGAAGCACAGGGCATTTGACTCCATCATGTTCCCGCCTGCTTATTTACCAGAATATTTCTGTACCGTCCAAGGACACTTAGCAAGCTGATGAGAATTTTCTAAGTATATCATGCGGGACACAATGAGCCCAGGACTTCATTACTTTCCCTATAATAACCTGTTTACTGGTCCATGTATCTTGTTGTTGAATATTATCTCACAGTATACACGCAAACAATGTACGTAGAAAAATACAAAAAATGACCACAAGAAAAACTCTCATTTACAATTAATAACGTACATTTGGGCTCTATTCACACTGTGTTAATGGTTATACTTTCTATATTCTGGGAAAACTCTTAACCTAATCCATAGACCCCATTCATCAGATATAACAACTATATGACAGGTTTCTGTTTTTCTTTTTGATTTATGGATTATGAATGTATTTATAGAATTGCATTTCCCAGACTCACATTGCACAAGTAATGCTTACAGCCTGTCTAGCCCTGCCTCCTGCTGGTGGTAGGTGTCTCCCTGTCAGCTCTTACAAGCAGGAGGCAGGGAGACAGGCTGAAGCAATGCTTACAGCCTGTCTTGCCCTGCCTCCTGCTGGTGGTAGGTGTCTCCCTGTCAGCTCTTACAAGCAGGAGGCAGGGAGACAGGCTGAAGCTACGTCACATAGGACACATCGGAGACTCTGCACACAACACTCACAGCTAATGCAGAGAAACAGACTCGCTGACTATATCGCTTCTCTCTTTTATTATATAGTTGACATCTGCCTCTAACAGCGGCAATCGATTTTCCAGCTGATGTTAACCTCTTAAATGCTGCTATCAGAGCGTGGATGTTAGTTTCGGAGCCCATCAACTCCCCGCATCACGATGGCAGGGAGTCGATTGATTGCTATTATGGGGGAAGGCTGAAGTCTCCCATGCCTGTCATGAGACTGACCTCTTTACTATATGCAGCAATACTGTGGTATTGCTTTATGGTAGAAGCCAACAGACGATCACAGGTTCAAGTCCCCTAAGGGGACTAACAAATAAAATAAAGCCAATAATATAGTAAAATACTTATACATGTTTGGTGTTTCCATAATTGTACTGACCTGGAGAATCACATTTACAGGCCATTTTTACTGCAGATTGATATCGACAGGTTTGGCCATCATTAGTCTAATGTATAAGGGGGCCTTCATAATTTTGCTTCACATTTTTGCCTCAGATATTTACCTCACATTTTATGTCTCCACATTTTTTGCCTCCATATTTTTACCCTACATTTTTTGCCTTTTATTTTTACCCCATTTTTTGCCTCCACATTACCTCATTCTTTTCCTCAAATTTTACCTAATTTTTTACCTGTCATTTTTGGCTCCACATTATTACCTCATTTTTTTACCTCCATATTTTTATTTTATGTTTTTATCTCACATTTTTACCTCACATTTTTGCTTTACATTTTGACCTTACATTTTTATCTCACACGTTTTGCCTCTTATTTTTACTTATCTTTTTTGCCTCACATTTTACCTCACATTTCTGCTTTACATTTTGACCTTACATTTTTATCTCACTTTTTTTGCCTTTCATTTTTACTTATCTTTTTTGCCTCACATTTTACCTCACGTTTTACCTCACATTTTTGCTTTACATTTTGACCTTACATTTACCTCTCATTTTTCCCTTTTTTGCCTCACATTTTTACCTCACATTTTACCTCACATTTTTGACCTTACATTTACCTCTCATTTTTCCCTTTTTTACCTCACATTTTACCTTTACATTTTGACCTTACATTTACCTCTCATTTTTCCCTATCTTTTTTGCCTCACATTTTACCTCACATTTTTTGCCTTGCATTTTTATCTCACATTTTTACCTCACACTTTTTGCCTCCACATTTTTGCCTCCCATTCGTCCATCGCCTCCTCATTTCTCTGCGCCGCTCACTGATGAGGACATGAATTAATAATGGCAGCTGAACGATGTTTTGTTCATCATCTTATTGTGTCGCTGTATTGATGGCTGGCAGGGACTTCTCTCCACAGACAGCTGATCCTGCACTTATTATCTGTGTTGTACAGGACATGTGAAATATTCAGTAACCGCGTTTCACAATGACCGAATTTTACTTCAGAAAACATTTTCTATCTCTTTTCCCTTGGACTTTCCTCAAGGACGCTCATTGCTGTTTGATTTTTTCTTTTTCACCTCTAACCCTACCTTGAGATAGATTTCAGTTATGGCGCTGATCGTCAAGTGTCCCTGTGCTGGGATCATCGGCGATCAGCGGTTATCTATACAGAACCCTGCTAGAAGTGTGTCGTTTTCTAACAGCGCCACCACAGGGGAAACTGAACATTGCATAGCGTCCATTAAAATGAATAGAATGTCTGTGAAATGCAGGATAAGGGCAAACTCTGACCAAGACATGAAGAAGATCTTAATTCCCTATTTGGGTTTGTGAAACTTTTGCTTTGTAAACCTCTGAAATGAATGGCGCTCACTATTTTTTTTTGCTCTCTGTGCAGTTTCACATTTAATCGCCAGTTTTGCTTTGTTCTTCTATTCAAAAGAGTTTGATTCAGTGACCTTTTCCCTGCATTCATTGTGTTCTGGGGGATACTCGTGCCTGGAAGGATTATCATGAGATCTTGGCATGTGGCAAAGGCTTTTATAGCAAAGAACGAGAACTGCTCTCAACTCTTGCCAATGTTTCACCTTGTTTACAGGAATCGGTCACCAAGTTTTTTCCTACGCCATATGAGAGCATCAAAGGGGCAGATACCCTAATTCCAGTGATGTGTCACTTATTTTGCTGCTTGCCGCAGTTTTTTTTAATAACATTCTTTTATTTGCTGCAGTCCTCTGAATGCTGAGCCCTGTATAACCCCGCCCACATCGCTAATTGGCAGCTTTCTGTGTACACTTTGCATAGGCAAAAATCTGCCAATCAGTGGTGGAGGTGGGGCTCTACTGATCTCATGAATATGGTAGGACTACATGGCAGTCCTCTAGTGATAATCTCCTGCTGATAAAACAATGATATTATCTAAACTACAGCATGGGACCCAGTAAGTGACACATCGCTGGAATCAGGGTCTCTCTCTCTACATTATGCTGCTCTCAGATTAGGTGGCAGAAGCCTGGTGACAGATTCCCTGTAAGATCCTGTAGTCTTAAAAGTATTATAATTCCCAGCCTCAGATTCTCTATGGGGTTAAGGTCATGCAAGTTTGCTACCAATCAAGCACAGTGATTCTGTTGTTTGTAAACCAGGTATTGGTACTTTTGGCAGTGTGGACAGGTGCCAAGTCCTGCTGGAGAATGACATTTCCATCTCCAAAAAAGCTTGTCAGCAGAGGGAAGCATGAAGTGCTCTAAAATGTCCTGGTAGACGGCTGAGCTGACTTTGGTCTTGATAAAACACAGTGGACCTACACCAGCAGATGACATGGCTCCCCAAACCATCACTGATTGTGGAAACCTCACACTAGACCTTGGAAATCAAAGTCCTAGAGTCTGGAGGAAGAGTGGAGAGGCCACAATCCAAGCTGCTGGAGGTCTAGTGTGAAGTTTCCAGAATCAGTGATGGTTTGGGGAGCCATGTCATCTGCTGGTGTAGGTCCACTGTGTTTTATCAAGACCAAAGTCAGCGCAGCCGTCTACCAGGAAATTTTAGAGCACTTCATGCTTCCCTCTGCCGACAAGCTTTTTGGAGATGGAAATGTCATTCTCCAGCAGGACTTGGCACCTGTCCACACGGCCAAAAGTACCAATACCTGGTTTACAAACAACAGTATCACTGTGCTTGATTGGCAGCAAACTCACCTGACCTTAACCCCATAGAGAATCTATGGGGTATTGCCAAGAGGAAGATGAGAGACACCAGACCCAACAATGCAGACGAGCTGAAGGCTGCTATCAAAGCAACCTGGGCTTCCATAACCCCTCAGCAGTGTCACAGGCTGATCGCCTCCATGCCACGCCGCATTGATGCAGTAATTGATGCAAAAGGAGCCCCGACCAAGTATTGAGGGCATTTACTGAACATACATTTCAGTAGGACAAGATTTTGGATTTTAAAATTATTTTTCGAGCTGGTGTTATAAAGTATTTAATTTACTGAGATAATGACTTTTGGGTTTTCATTGGCTGTAAGCCATAATCATCAACATTAACAGAAATAAACACTGAAATAATCACTCTGTGTGTAATGACTCTATACAATATATGAGTTTCACTGTTTGTATTGAAGAACTGAAATAAATTAACTTTTTGATGATATTCTAATTTTGTGAGATGCATTTGTAGCTGTTGATCAAGTGATAACCATATTTTGAAGAGGAGATTGGTGCGTGGAGACCTGATTTGTACTGTAGCAAGGTCAGAATGATTGATGATCAATTACGACACCGGTGAGAAGAAATGACTATCATGTAAGAATGAGACATGGCGCAATTAAACACTGTCCCTTTAAGATGTGTTCTCCAGTTCTATGCTAAGTCAGTGCACTTTGGCTCAGCATGGCGGTAGGTGGGACTAGGACGAGGCTTGGGAGGCTGTCAAAAGAAATAACAATAAAGATCTGCAGAGAAGCCAGGCTCCTTGTCCCAGAAAGCATTGAGCCATCGAGGAAGAGCGGCCAGATAAAGCAGGGGTAAGGGCGCAGAAAGAGAAGGGAAAAGTGTTTATTGGGCTTTTCACAAAAAAAAATCAGAACTTGTGACTTAAAATGCAGGAAATGCACCGGGCAAAATACAAAAGGTTATTTTTCTTATTGCCGGAGTGATCTGTATTTTGCCACAATCACTGGAACGGTTGTAAGCAGGGGATCTTCTTTGTCTGGTGCTGGAAAGCAATTCATGTAGAGTCTAATATCTCTAGGGGATTGTGTTAATGAAATTGCGTGATGTTTTATTATATTATTTAACCGCCTTGTGATTGAGGTCTTTGGTTCCCACGATGAGTTTTGCAAGTAACCTATTTTACTTAATGAGTGCAGAAAATGTGCAACATCATGGGAACCTAGCCTGAGCGTCCACATCTAAATTTCATACTTTCAAAATAATTAATTCTAAGGGTAAGTTCACTTTGAGACTCCGACTGACAAACGTCGTGGACCAAGCCTTTCTCTAATGAGTATATATCAGCGGTCAGGTCAGTATTCCGTGTACCCTGGACGGGAGCCCTGAAATGCAAATATAACATTATCCAAATTTACCTCTGCTTCTATATATTAATAAACTGGGTAGCTTTTAGATGAATGATGAGATGCTTTTGTCTGTAGATAGAAAGTCAAATGTATTGGGCCAACTAATGCTCATATTGGGGGGTTAAGTGGCTTAACACTGCACAGGGGCCCACCAGGGGATTTACCTGCTCGCCTGTGGGCCAGTCCGAGCCTGTATATACATATATAACACAGTTCCTTCGGAATCTAATGGTGGCGGTTTTTTCTCCACTCCATTCGATGCTTAGCATTGTGCTTGGTGATGTAAGGCTTGCTGAAGCTGCTCAGCCTTGAGGCTCCTGGCGGGGGTGCAGTGTCTTTGCTGATGTTAATACGAGAGGAGATCTGGACTCTGAACTTATGGAGTCAGCAGAACATTGGTGACTTTTCTGCCCTCTGCTCCTTGGCTCTCGGTGACCCCGCTCTGTAACTTTATGTGGCTGAGTTGCTGCGGTTCCTTCCACTTCTCAATAGTATCACTCATCGGTGATGATGAAGATTTAAGAGGGAAGAAATGTCATAAACTGACTTGTTACCCCGGTGGCTCCTATCACAGGACTGTGCTGGTATCACATAGTAAGTATGGTATATGTTAGTAAGGTCAGATGTTATGGTGAGGGGCCAAATGTTATACACCGGGGTTGAGGGGCCAGATGTTATACACCGGGGTTGAGGGCCCAGATGTTATATGCCAAGGGCCAGATGTTATACACTAGGGGTGAGGGACCGGATGTTATACACCGAGGGGGGTCGGATGTTATACACCGAGGGGGGTCGGATGTTATACACGAGGGGCGTGGGGTCAGATGTTATACACCAGGTCCAAGGAGCCCAATGTCATACACTGGGGGGTGAGGGGCCGAATGTTATACATTGGCGTGAGGGGCTGGATGTCATACATTTCGAAAATGAGACTAAATGAAAATTCGAAATTCAGTAAAATATGTATCCTAATATTTCCTTCCATGTAGTGTATTTGCATTAGAACACCAAAATGTGCAAGACATGCAATTAAAATTAATAATTTTTCTTTCATCATTATCATAATAATTCAAGTCTACACGTATTCTGGATGGAATACACATTGTGAAAACCGTAATTGTGGATAGCAAAGGAGGAGACTACCTGGGCGCAAGCACGAAGCGAAAAGGGAAAAATACCAAAACTACACGAACATCCACGCTAATAGGATATAAGCAAAGAAGGGTTGAAAATAAAATAATAAAGCACAGTGTATGTAATGGCAAATAATCGGCTTAAAGGAAGATCCAGCTTCACGGAGTAAAATTATTCTTTATTAGATTCACTAATTTACTTCGTGAAGCTGGATCTTCCTTTAAGCTACTTCTATTGTCTCCAGGCAAAGATATCTGTCCGTGTTCCGGAACACACGGGACTCAGATGACGTTGAGCTGGTATTTCTCAATTATATTTTGGCAAAAAATACAATAATAAAAAATATATATCAGCTAACAAAATGTTAGCTAAAACAAGCCAAATAGTAATTGGAGTAAAAACACCAAAAAGAGAAGACCCAGGTATCCATCTGCATTTGACGCGTTTCGCTTGACGCTTCATCAGGGTGTACACTTATTAGCAGGACGTAGGGAGCAGATGGCAGGGAGTATGACTGTAGCATCAGACTAGATTTGTTTGTAGACTGTAACCATGGAGACACATAGGTCTGTGTAAGAACTGTAAACTTTAAATAGATTTTTTAATGAAGTATTTTAGCAAAATTGCTTCACTTTATATCTTACGTGGGTTGGAACAGATTGGGTTTTATGCTAAAAATGCGGAGATCAGCTGTTATACAGTAGCTTTGGGTATACACAGGTGGCTACATGTTTGTAACCTATATGCAGGACGTTTATGGGGTCTGTAAAGTGAAGGGTTCCTAGGGGGGACCCTTTGCTATGATGTCTGTGTGCCCTAATTGGGACATCCCCTGTAGGCCCCTATACACAAAGCTCGGGGCTCTGGCTTTTTAGGTAACTAAGACTTAGGTTACATCCGGACACTGGTTGTAGACTTTCCGCTTTCGCTTCATTTACCCCTCAGGGTGTTATCACAGACATGTTCTGCTGTTCTTGATCTGTACATTGACCCTGTTTGTATTGAGGCATATTGATAAGATGAAGAATTCTCAGTGGATGACGTGTGCAGTGAAAAGATTAATTATTTATAACCTTCCTTATTAATATGTATGGGCACTTTATAGTTTATCCCATATACTAGGCCACACGTGTGTGTGTTCACTATTGTAGCCAATCAGATGTCAGCTTTCATTTCAACAGTGTAGATTTAAACATGTAAACTGCCATCTGATTGGTTACTACTGACAACCTCTCCTGTATCATCCGACCCGTCGGTTGCTTCTGTGCTGATTGTATGTGTGAATATACTGTATACATGAGCGCTGTGCTTTCTTCAAAAGGCCCAACTTTGAAAGATAGAAAATGAAGGAAACATACCAAGTAATTTTTGTGTCACTTTCACTAGCCCAGTCCACAGCTACATATATCCACACCTAAATGTGTCTGCTGTTCCAAGATCTAGTGAAGCCCATTAGTGTTGCTACATACTAATACTATGGTTACCCCTTCATGCCTCCGACATAGTGTGATGCCACCCGCAACACAGTATAATGCCCCCTCTTTGCCCACATACAGTATGATGTCCCCACAGTAATTACCCCACAGCCCCTCACACTCAGCATAATGCCCTCACAGCCTATCCCAAACTATATGATGCCTCCACAGCCCACCACACATAGTAAGATAAGCCAACAGCCCAGCCCAAACTACAAGATTCCCCTACAGCCTTCTGACACAGTATGAAGCCCCAAAGCTACCTACACACATTATGATGCCCCCCACCGTCACCCACAGTGTATAATGCCACTACACCTCTCCACACACAATATGGTGCCTCTACTACTATCCCCACACAGTAACATACCACACAGCCCCCACACACAATATGATGCCACCCACACACAGTATGATTCCCCACAGCCACCGAAACACAGTATGATGCCCACCACCATCATCCACAGTGTATCATGCCCCACAGCCCCCACACACAATATGATGCCACCCAAACACAATATGATGCCACCCACACACAATATGATGCCACCCACACACAGTATGATTCCCCCACAGCCACCGAAACACAGTATGATGCCCTCCACCATTACCCACAGTGTATAATACCACTACACCTCTCCACACACCATATGGTGCCACAACAACTATCCCCACACAGTATCATACCACACAGCCCCCACACACAATATGATGCCACCCACACACAGTATGATTCCCCCACAGCCACCAAAACACAGTATGATGCCCTCCACCATTACCGACAGTGTATAATACCACTACACCTTCCACACACCATATGGTGCCACTACAACTATCCCCACACAGCATCATACCACACAGCCCCCACACACAGTATGATTCCCCCACAGCCACCGAAACACAGTATGATGTCCTCCACCATTACCGACAGTGTATAATACCACTACACCTCTCCACACACCATATGGTGCCACTACAACTATCCCCACACAGCATCATACCACACAGCCCCCACACACAATATGATGCCACCCACACACAGTATGATTCCCCCACAGCCACCGAAACACAGTATGATGCCCTCCACCATTACCCACAATGTATAATACCACTACACCTCTCCACACACAATATGGTGCCTCTACAACTATCTCCACACAGTATCATACCACACAGCCCCCACACACAGTATGATGCCACCCACACACAGTATGATTCCCCCACAGCCTCCGAAACACAGTATGATGCCCACCACCATCATCCACAGTGTATCATGCCCCA
Organism: Oophaga sylvatica; assembly: GCA_033576555.1. Taxonomy (NCBI): domain Eukaryota; kingdom Metazoa; phylum Chordata; class Amphibia; order Anura; family Dendrobatidae; genus Oophaga; species Oophaga sylvatica. The sequence continues at coordinate 20,649,581 of JARQOD010000004.1, forward strand.
CAGCCCCCACACACAATATGATGCCACCCAAACACAATATGATGCCACCCACACACAATATTATGCCACCCACACACAGTATGATTCCCCCACAGCCACCGAAACACAGTATGATGCCCTCAACCATTACCCACAGTGTATAATACCACTATACATCTCCCCACACAATATGGTGCCACTACAACTATCCCCACACAGTATCATACCACACAGCCCCCACACACAATATGATGCCACCCACACACAGTATGATTCCCCCACAGCCACCGAAACACAGTATGATGCCCTCCACCATTACCCACAGTGTATAATACCACTATACCTCTCCACACACCATATGGTGCTTCTACAACTATCCCCACGCAGTATCATGCTCCACAGAAGAAGACATTTTTGAAAGCAATCTATAAGAAATCTGGAAGAAGGTGCTCTGGTCAGATTAGACCAAAGTTGAACTTTTTGGGCTAAATGCAAAACGCTAAGTGTGGAGGAAAATGAGAACTGCACAATACTCTGAAAACACCATCCTCACCGTGAAAAATGGTGGTGGCAGCATCATGTTGTGGGCATGCTCTTCTTCAGCAGTGACAGGGAAGCAGGTCAAAGTTGATGGCAAGATGGATGAAGCTAAATACAGGGCAATCCTTGAGGAAACCTATTAGAGACTGCAAAAGTCTTGAGACCAGGGCATAGGTTCACCTTCCAGCAGGGCACCGACACTAAACAGACTGCCAAACTTGCAATAAAATTGAGCAGCTCAAAGCATACCGTATTTATGTGTGTGAATGGCCCTGTCACAGTCCAGACCTAAACACCGTTGAGAACGTGTTACAAGACTTGGAAATCGCTGCTCACAAACGCCCCCATCCAATCTCACTGAGCTAGAGCGAGTGCGCAAAGAAGAAGGGGCAAAAATGTCACCTCCAGATGTGCAAAGCTGATAGCGACAGACCGCAAAAGGCTTGCAGAATTAGTTGCAGCGAAAGGTGGTCCTACAAAGTACTGACTCAAGGGGGCTGAATACAAATGCATGTCACCATTTTCAGATTTATATTTTATAAATATTTAGAATTACTGGTACCATTTCCTTTATACTTCACAAATATTTAAAATAATAACATTCCAATAGAATACATTAAAGTTTGTGAGTGTAACAAGGAAGATATACTGTAGAAAAGGTCAAGGGTATGAATACTTTCTCAAGGCACTGTATGCCATAACTGTCTAGATTAGTGATAAAAGTTGTTTATGGGACTACCCTTTAAAGGGATGACATGCACAGTCACTTCTTTGCTGGGAACAGAGACTGGCACCCCCATTGTCTGGATTGATGAGGAGCATGTGGTTGGTTGCCAACATTCATGGTATAGTTAATCGTAAATGTCTATGATAGTAAAGATGTTGTAATTCATTTAGATGTAGATGTTTGGTGTAATTATCGTTATTAGTTGCACGGGGTCAGAAATGTGTAAATTATACACTTTCATCTCAAGGTCATATGACACTTATCATAACACGATAAGACATGTACTGACGCCCTATCTGTCCTTATTTATTGATGTTTTTTTCTCCAGAATTGGATAAGTAGCATAGGTGAAAGTGTGATAAAACTAGGATTATTCCAGGATGTGGCCATGTTCATTCTGGGGCTGGGCACGTACCCTTTTTTTTGCATTCATAGGTATGCTAAAAGCTTAGCTGTAAAGGTTCTATATGTGGAGGTTGAGCTGGACCCTTCTCTATACGTATACACCTACTAAATGTTTCCCCTACAGGTATGGAGAAGAATTCGACCAGACTGCTGTTACATCTGTTGACGGCAGCTAGATGTTTGACTGCCCTTCATTAGAGACAGACTACCCCCCTTATGAGAAGGTTTTGGATAGAATAGCCGACATCCGCAGGATGGAGCACGTGACAGCCTTATTGAGTGCGAGTTTGGACAGATTTGAGACCGTCTGGGCTCCCTGGGACTATTTTAGGGTCCAAAACAACAGTTAGGAGCATGTTGGTTTTTGAATAGGTTTCTTCTTCCCTTTCCTATGTGTATGTCTCGTCTTATTTAGTATTGCGATTTTGTAAAAATTGCAATATGAGTATGTGGATGGAGCAGTAGCGTACCGGGGGGACAGAGGGGGCCGGTCGCCCCTGGTGTGGCGCTCTGAGGGGGCCAACCCGGAGCTACGCTACTGTAACTGTATGGGCATGCACAGCATTTAGATGCTGCTGTTAACCATTTAAATGGACCGCCTTGGTGCTCATGCGCATCGGCTCCGCAATCACATGTTACAATTAGTGATGAGCAAGTATACTCGTTACTCGGGTGGTCTCCAAGTATTTGGAAGTGCTCGGAGATTTAGTTTCTGTTGCGCAGCTGCATGATTTGCGGCTGAGACAGCTTGATTAGATTTGGGGAATGCCTGTTTGTTAAGGAATCCCCACATGTATTCAGGCTGTCAAGTAGCCGCAAATCATGCAGCTGCGGCAACAGAAACTAAATCTCCGAGTACTTCCAAATACTTGGAGACCACCCGAGCAACGAGTATGCTCGCTCATCACTAGTTACAATGCAAGCTGTGAGCCCACTTAAGGTCCCCTTAACTTCCATCTTGGTACTCCTATAAAGTTCAGCCACAGGCTGAGCTCCACAGGAGACTTTGATTTCCACTACATGCTTCAATACTGGGGTTTTACACTACATAGTTTAAGCAATAAATGATTGCAGGTTCAAGTCCCCTAAGGGGACTAAGAAATTAGAGTAAAAAATAAAAAAGTTAATCAATTTATCCAATCTATCACTCAGCTTCATCAATAGAAAAACAAAAATATTGTAGGTAGTGGTCAACCCCTATATCATGGCCATTCTGTTCCAATACAGAATCTTCTTGTCGGCAGCACAACCCTGGTTTATACAAGGTGATGTGCTGCCTACAACTATTATTTTTATGCCAGCATAAATTATTCAATCAATCGTCAACTGAGCTTTTGGTTGGTTTATCTGATGATCGGCAGCATGTTTGAACATCACTGATTATTGACTTCTCTAAATGGGGTTTTAGTCCAGGTAAACCAGACTTTTGGACAGATGCCTTTAAACTGCATGGTGCTGTATAGAAGACACAACCTATGGGGTTCAGAAGTGTTAAAGAGTGGACCAAGCGTAAGAAGGCGGTGTAGAGGTAGTAGCTGCACCTGGGCCATGGTGGACGAGAAGACACCGGTATCGGAAATGGAACTTGGTTGATGGAGAACATGTTATGGATCCTACAGTGGCCAAGGGATCTTCAAGTTGAGTGATCAGTTAAACACAATTCTGCACTTTTAATTTTTTTGGGTTTTTCTTTACAGATGGGCAAAAATGAAACTTCTGCCCTCCCAGAACGTAGGGCCCAGGTAAGATGTATGCTACACTATAATATTGATAAAATGGTGCACATATAGTGTCCACTTACCCACTAATGAATATTCTCTGTCTCGCTCCATAGGATGGTCAGATTTGGGACTCGGTGAAGAAAACAGCCTTTGTTTTGGGTACTGGACTACTTACCTTTGCTGCTTTCAGGAACACAGTCACATGGTGAGGAGCAAAGCTATATTCCTTATATATAGTGGTTAGCACTGCAGCCTCGCAATAGTGGGGTCAAATCCAACCAAGAACAACATCTGTAAGGAGTTTGTATGTTCTCCCCGTGTTTCCGTGGGTTTCCTCCAGGTTCTCTGGTTTCCCCCCGCACTCCAAAGACATACTGATAGGGAATTTAGATTGTGAGCCCAATGGGGACAGTGATGATAATGTCTCTGATGCTGATCTCCTCTCCTCCTCCAGACTAGGAGCCATGCCATAACTCATAATACAGAGAAGACAAGCCGGCAGACACCAAAGAGAAAAAAAATTATTATTGCATGCAACCATATCCTTTGATAAAACATCAGGTTGTACTGTGTATTATGAGTTAATGGCGAGCTGTGACATCCATGATGGAAGTCTAATGACCCAATCGTAGGACCCTACTGCAGTTCTTCAGCAACCACAGAACGATGACCGGACGGCCGTAAAAAAAACGTAAACAGGAATTGAAAGAGTTCTAAAATATCATAATATAAGATTTTATTTAGAATTTCTAGCATTAGTATTTTGGTTTTATACTCTTTTACCTACTTGATTAAGTTTAGGACTTTCCTTTATCACCCATCCACAGGATAGGTGATAACTTGTTGATGCTCGGAGTCCAACCTCTGCGACCTGCACCGATCAGCAGATTGGATTATGTGTATCCCCATTAGAATGGCGCGTCAGTGTACACGCTCAACCTCCACTCCATTCATCCCATGTGGTGCTGCTAACCACAGCTCTCAGCTTTTTCCGGAAGCCCAGTAGGGAAGGGCGTCTAACCTGCCACTCCATTTTGTAACTAGGATAAAAATTCCTCAATTTGCCGATCAGTGCAGGTCGCATCGGTCAGCCCCACACTGATCAGCAAGTTATCACTGATCAGCAAGTTATCACCGATCCTGCGGGTGGGTAATAACTTGTTTTAACTGGACAACCCCTTTAAGTGTTTCAAGCACAGGACATATTAGTTAAATTCTCTCTTATTGTGACTGTAGCTCCATGTTTCCTGATGGTTGATAGTTATGGCTGGGAGTAATCACACAATTTCAGACCATGTCAGAAATTTTTCTATTCTCTTGCATTTTCCCCCCCAATAAGGAGGTTTTTTATCACACCCATAGAGTCCAAGCCTTCACGGTTAAATGGAGTCTATCAACACAAAATGACTGCTCAAACCAAGCACAGGTAAGGTAAGCACTCAGTGCACCCTTGGCGTGGTCAATATCAGTTACCACCCACTTGTTTTCCATATTTCTTGACCGTCTTCATTCTTGATTGACAGCTGCAGCTTTACAAGAGCAGAGATAAATGGAAAACAAGTAGGTGGGAAGGTGAACTGACCTGTTTGGTCACACCAAGGGTGCACCAAGCATTTGTGCTCAGTTTGGGCAGTCATTTGGTGTCGATAGACATATTCTAGATTCCTACATATTATATATTATATATATAATATTTATGAGTATTTTTTTAATTAACTCATTAAGTATCCTGTCTTTTCTGTGTTACCCTTCTAGGCACCTACAACGTTTTTGGGGTGCGTCTGGCGATTTCTGGCAATCCCTGTGGGGCAGACTGCACGACTACTATGGGGGCAATGAACTGTCTTTATTCTGTTTGGGTGAGTGTGAGTCGATATCTGTCTTCTATGTAATATTGTGTCTCATGTCATTAATTGTATGACACCTATTTTAGTGAGTTAAAATGGTTTTCTACGTTCCAATTAGTTTTACAAATCTAGGAAACAACTATTTATTCCATTTTATTGAAGTAATGCAATTATCAGGGCGGCACCAATGTCCTCATATCAGTACAGCACTGTGATCCAAAACATGTGCTGATGGAGGCGCCGGTGACCAGACCCCATCCATTAGCGGCCTACTTAGAACAGCATTGCGCAGCTCTGCGCATGCGCTAGTTCCTGTACTGTTGTCTATATGGTTGATATTTTCTATGATATATATATAATGAATGTTATATAATCGATAGAGGTGCATATATAATTACTTCAGAAGTGGAAAGTCTCATTCTCCCATGTGACTTCCTCTAATATCCCTCTGATGTCTGCTAGCATACATTCCAGGCATAGTTCGGCAGGGCTGTTTTTTTTAATCCAGATTATCGGTGTTTTCCTGGAAGCAGCTATTTAGTATTCTTAATAGAAATGAATGAATGATCATTGGGAAGTCGTAACCTCACTAAAGGCATCATGTCCTCTTCATGGTACACAGGCCCTAATGAGGTCACGACATTACCCGCTAGGCCACAAATCCAATTCAGGAGCGTTGTCTCTCACTCAACTAGGTGACCGCCTTTGCTACTTGAAGCGCAGTCCCAGTGAACCCTCAGTATCGTACATTTGCGCAGCAAAGCAACCGGCCACAGGAATGGTCCTCCTCTACAGCCGGATCGTTTCTCGGGCCTGCTTCGGACCTGGGCACTTTCTTCTACTGGCATGGGACAGGTGAGGGGCATGGTCTTCTACTGGTGTGGATGCTGGTCTTCCTTTCGGCTCAGCTCACCAACCTTCCTCTCAGCTCAGGTCACGGATCTACCTTTAAGCTCAGGCCTTTTCTTAGGTCTGACCACTCTTGAATCCTTCAGTGGCGATGGAGGCTGTATACCCACTGCGCAGCCACATGACCTGCCTGGTACAGACTCTGGCGCCAGACTACTCCTTCTCGGCCTGACCAGGCCTTTTTATATTTAGTAACTGCGACAACTGTCACATGACCCGGTGTCTCCTTTCAAATCTTTCCTCCAGGAACACGCTTTCCGTCTTTCAGTTCCTGCTTGTACGGTCCAACCAGCAGATGGAGGCATTTACTTGCAAGTGCTGTGGGACGTCGGCTGGATGCATCTTCTCTTCACCACCCCTTTAAAGTGACAATAATTAGACAGGGACGGCAAACTCAAATACACAGGGGGCCAAAATAAAAAACTTGGATGAAGTCGTGGGCCAACCTCAATATTTATTAAAAAAAATGTCTACAGTTCCGGGAGTTTTTTGTTATCATCAAATGTAATGATGAACCTCTTCATATGGAAACAAACTTAAAAGGGTTGTCCCACGAGCAAAGTACAGAGACCCTTGTCTGATCAGTCTCATCAGCTGCCTTGTTTTCTGAGGCTGTTGATCACAATGGCCAGTGTTGTGCTGCCAGCCATGTAATATGCTACAGTGCCATTCTCTGCCATAGACATGTATTGGAGGTGGTGTAAGTGGGCACTACCTGCACATGTGGCAGCAATGACGTGATCGTCAGCAGCGGCTACCTGTACAGTACTAGCATGTAGGATACAGCATATTCATGGTAAGTTCTCAGTGCCCCCAGGTTACTTACAAGGAGTCTAGCAGAAGTTTGGGTGCATCCTCAGTGCCAAGACTCTGCTTTCTGATGAAACTGACCCAGTGATCCTTCTGCGCCCCCAAGTCCAGCAGTGAGAAGTGATTGTTTCCCTCCTTGCTGTCCTCCTCTAACTACGGTGGATATACCACAAGTGCAGAACATGCAGCTGCATGCGGACAATATAGGCACAAACCAAAGTCATAGTTAAAAAAAAAAAGGGTACCAAGGTACCAATATATACAACTAGTATGAAAACTAAGGGTGAAGAGAGAGGACATCTCCCCTAAATGAAGCAGCCAGTCATAAGAATACACATTGAAACACATAAATGCCCCAATATCTGGATCCAACGTGCGTTTCACACACGGCTTCATCAGGGGTTGTTGATGTCACAGAATATTTATGCACGGTTCGACCAATCGGAGAAACACCGTTGCAAAGGCGGACTTACAAAATCAAAGCGTATGTATCCGAGCTGTTGGTAAGTGCCTGCCTCGCATGAAAAAAGGAGGCCAGCGCATACGCAGGAATAAACCGTGACTGAATGAGCTTATCGGGTGCCCACTCGCAAGGCCACATTGGTAAAAAAAGATGTACATTAGGTAGATGCATGTGGGTTAATGACCGCGATGCAACTTACGTGACACGGTTGCCATTGCAGTTAAACTGGATCAAGAAACAAAGTAAAGAATCAGAGGGCAGCAAAGAGAGCGAAGAGAATAAATGATACATATAGTAAATAACAAAAATAAAAAGTAATAAAAAAATAAGGATAAGAAATACAAAAATTATTGTGCAGTAAATCAACCCACATACTAATGTGAAAAAAACCCTGTGTAAATGTGCTGTTCCCTGATGAAGCTCTGGGTGAAACGCGCATCTGGTCCAGATATTGAGGCATTTGCTTGTTTTTTTATTCTTAGGACTGGCTGCTTTATGCAGTAGAGATTGCATACTTTAGGATTAGGGTATTCTTAACCCGCAAATCAATGGTTTAGGGTGGTAGTTTGTCTTTTGGTGCTTATTGTTTATTTTGGTCATGGCCCATACCTTTTGGTATGACGTACATTTGGCTAAGCTGAGCACGCAGTGTAATGCGAATCATAGCTGTCGGTGGAAAGAACAAGTAGCAGCATGAACATGAATACCAGCTTTGAGGCCACTGAATTGACATTTTGTGTATGCGGGTGCCATTTAAATACTGTTATCGGCAGCATATTGCACCGTGTAAACAAGGGATGTGCTGCCGACAATGTGGATGCTGAATAGCGACAGAACCGTCATGTTAATTATTTTTTCCCAGCAGAATGGTCAGAAATCGGCTCGTGAAAAAGTATCTTTACTTTAAGTCCTCCACCCGTTCTCGGATGACAAATATCAAGTTTTGACCAAGATTGTCTTGATCCTCCGTTTCAGCAGTTCCATTGTAAATCATTTACTCAAACTGACATTTTTTTTTTTACATTTTTATCCAGGGTCTATGGTAATTCCCATTCTTTCCTTCTGGATGTACAACGCAGTCTTAATGATTGTTGACCTGACTGGAAAACCAAACTTTATATCTCGGTATAAAATCCAGCTTGGGAAGAATGACCCAGTAAGTATGAAGAACCCATCAATTCCAGTTGGCTCACAGCCTATTAACTACTGGAGTATTACTGAGAATTTCAGGATTTCCTATTAATATGCTTCATGTAAGGAGACCAGAGATTTTAGACAAAACTAAATCATTTACCGGGTACCTACACCTATCATTGCGCCATCAAAACAGCTTGTCCATGGCTGCGCTATCATATGCTACAGGGACTGGACATCAGAAAGTGGCCTATGGTGTAAATCAGGTTTTTGTTACTTGCAGTTTTTCATTTTTTTATGTCACAATCTTTTTAAAAACTTTTCAGTAATCTTGTAATTTTCACAGTGGCCACTGGGGCTATTTTAGACCAATTCTTCTTGTTTGTTCATGGAGTTTTCAGCAGGCTCCTTATTATCAGCAGAGGAAGAATTACTTCTATTTTAGACCAATACTTACTGTTTGTTCATGAAGAGTTTTCAGCAGGCTCCTTATCAGCAGAAGCAGGATTACTGCTATTTTAGACCAATACTTCGTGTTTGTTCATGATGCGTTTTCAGCAGGCTCCTTATCAGCAGAAGCAGGATTACTGCTATTTTAGACCAATACTTCTGTTTTTCATGATGATTTTCAGCAGGCTCCTTATCAGCAGAGAGGATTACTCTATTTTAGACCAATACTTGTTTCTTCATGATGAATTTTCAGCAGGCTCCTTATCAGCAGAGGAAGGATTACTCTTACTATTTTAGACCAATACTTATGTTTGTTCATGAAGAGTTTTCAGCAAGCTCCTTATCAGCAGAAGCAGGATTACTGCTATTTTAGACCAATACTTCCTGTTTGTTCATGATGCGTTTTCAGCAGGGGCCTTATCAGCAGAGGCAGGAACAATGCCAGATAACACAATCCACTCAGCTGAAAATACAGGATTTCACCGCTCCCCGCTCACTTGGGATGACATTTGCTCACGTCATTCAATACAAAAGAGGGCAGAGTCTGTTCATTGTGGCACGTGTACATGTGCATTTCCTGAAATTACAGGAAGTTAGAGTCTAAAACAACCCCAGTGACCAGTGTAAAAATCCCTAACTTTCTAATGTTTATTTTTAATACAAATCAAGAATTTGGAAAAAAAAACCACTGTCAACATTTTTTGAAAGAAAATACATTTAACACAAGAAACCTGATTTAAACAATAGGTCATTTTCCGGTGACACATTCCATCTATTCTAAGAGCAGCATGATTAGGGGCTGAGATCCTGATTCCAGCGATGTATCACTTGCTTGTCTGCATGCTGTCATTTTTATACAATCTCTGTAGAACTCGGAATGTTGAGCTGTGTATAATCCCATCCACACCCCTGATTTGCAGCTTTCTTTTGACAGCTGCCAATCAGTGGTGAGGGTGTGGTTGAACTAGGAGGTTGGACTAGATACCTAGTCCTGTAGTGATAATCTCCTGCTGATAAAACAGTGATTTTATTGAAACAGCGACACAAAGCCTAGTAAGTGATACATCGCTGGAATCGGGCTCTCAGTCCCTACAACATGTTGTTCTCAGATTACATAGCAAAAAATCTGCTGACAGATTCCCTAATATCTAATATGACTATTTTCTGTTTGATGTTTCCAGGTGGACACAGCAAAGCTCAAGCATGCAGTCAAGGTTGTCGTCTTTAACCAGATTTTACTCTCCTTTCCCATGGTCCTCCTCATGTATCCATTTATGAAGTGGCGGGGCAACCCTTGTGGTACAGAGTTGCCCACATTTCACTGGGTTTTAGTGGAGCTCTCCATTTTTGTACTAGTTGAAGAAATCCTTTTCTATTACTCACACAGGTACGACTGTGGGAACAATCGGGTGAGTTTGGGGGCGGTTTTATAAAATAATGGTTGCACAGTAACCCAGTGTCCTTGAATATCCAATTTTTTACGCCTTTACATTTTTAGGAATGCGCTGATTGATTTCTTAATAGTCCTGGATAGACTTAGATTTGGAAGATAACATTCGGCCACTGCTAGTGGAAGCTTATGAGCTTAGAAGTGTGGATGGACAATCCCTTTAAGGCCTTATGCATATGATACTATTATGGATCTGTAATCTTTTTTTAGGGGGTGGAAAATGTTCTGCTATCTGGACATATGTATGTTCAATGGGGTTTTCTGAAAGGCGAAAATATATTTTATGGAGCTACTTTTTTTTTTTTGCTTCTACAGGTTGTTCCATCACCCAAGCATTTACAAACTTGTTCACAAACAGCACCATGAGTGGACAGCCCCTGTAGGAGTGGTGGCTATGTATGCTCATCCATTGGAGCACATTGTGAGTACAGTATTAATCATCAAGTCAAAATTTTAACTTTAAAGAGGAGCTGTCACCAGATCAAAAGTGGCCAGTTTTATCACCTATTTTATTCTCGCTGCTCCCGAGTATAACACTTTTCGTTGTTTTAAAATCCGCCATAAGGTTCCAGAGATATGGGCCTTTTTATTTAATGCTAATTTTTACGGTTTTATCAAGGGGGCGTGGCTCACAGGATCCTCTGGGGCGTGTCTTTAGGCTGCTCGGCCTAAATACGCTGTGAGCCACGCCCCCCTTGTAAAGACCATAAAAAGTAGTATAAAGTAAAAACATCGATATCTCTGGAACCGTATGGCGGATTTTTAAAATTTAAAAAATGGAATACTCAGGGCAGCGGTGAAAATAAAATAAAACTTGGTGGTCATTCATATCATAAGGATGGTAAGGCAAATAAAAGATCAGGCTGTGGAAATTTCTATTTCTCTAGATCTTTTTGTTTTCAGAGGAGAAAAGCCACTAACAGAAGAGTCTTCCCTGTACCTATTGAAAACACATGAACGCTTTACAATATAGTTATGCCCCCTTTCTCACCCACATGTTATAATTCCCTCTATGTGCCTTTACGCAATAATAATACCCTCATTGAGTAGTAATGTCTTCTCCTTTATTCCTGTGTATAATAGCTGTTCCCCTCACCATTTGTGACTCTATCCCCCCTCTGTGCCTCCTCACAATAATAGTGCCCCCTATGTTCCTCTACACACAATAATATTACCACCTAGAGGATACAGATACCATTGAAGACTGTGACCACCTGGGGGGGGTCAGGCAGGCCCTGTTACCCTCTGTTTTTCTGTGCAGCAGTATCCTGCAAAAAAGATTTATATACTGTATATTATATATATTTTATTCCATAGATTACTTAGTCCGATCATACAATGGCATACATTAGAGGTCTATGTTGAAAAAAAGACAGTTCAGTGTATATACAAGGCCAAAGCCTGAGGCTGCGCTATGTCAATACTAAGTACCGTAGATAGTGCGCCCTCATATCTACGAGTGTATATAAAGTGGCATTCATAACTTGTCTTGAGCCTGCGGCTGGGATATGTCGTCTATAGGTTCTCATTGTAAAAAAAAAATTACTATACCTATAAGTTATCACTGGAAAAATACATACATCTATAGGCACCCATTGCAAGAGAAATGACTCAGATAGGCTCCCACTGCAAAAAAAAATTAAATTTAGGACCACTGAAAAAAATTACACATTTAGGCATCCACTGCAAACAAAAATTACACATTTAGGCATCCACTGCAAACAAAAATGACTACACCTATAGGATCCCACTGCAAAAATTGACTACTCTTTTAGGCACCTACTGTACAAAATTGAGATGCGCACGTAGCCTAATAGTCATCGCTTCTCTTGTGCTCTCTACATTAAATATCCTTTCTTAAAACTACAGTTTTCCAACATGTTACCACCCATGGCCGGACCAATGATGATGGGATCCCACGTAGCTACCATCATGCTATGGTTTTGTCTTGCTCTGATTTCCACCACCATATCACATTGCGGCTACCATCTGCCCTTCCTGCCTTCCCCTGAGTTCCACGACTTTCATCATCTCAAGTAAGTTCAAAATCAAAGCAATTAATCGTTTTATGGATTATTTCATTCCTAAATGCAAAGTTAAGTAATTTTTTAATTAGTCATCCTTAAAAAAATTTCCACCATTTTGCTGCTAGTGTCTTAAGTCATTTATTGAGCATTTGCAAACCTGAACCAAATCCATCAGTGCTACTGGTCTTCACGACTCTCTGCTCACCCTGTCATGTCTCTTAGTGTTAGAAATAAAAGGTGTTTTACACCGACCTATAGAAAGGGGAGAAACCACGTATACAGTCATGGCCAAAAGTTTTGAGAATGACACAAATATTAATTTTTACAAAGTCTACTGCTTCACTTTTTCTAATGGCAATTTGCATATACTCCAGAATGTTATAAAGAGTGATCAGCTTAACAGCAATTACTTGCAAAGTCATTATTTGGCTAGAAAATGAACTTTATCCCCCAAAACACATTTCAACATCATTGCAGCCCTGCCTTAAAAGGACCAGCTAACCTCTTTTCAGTGATTGCTCCATTAAAACAGGTGTGGGTGTTGATGAGGACATGGCTGGAGATCAATCTGTCATGATTAAGTAAGAATGACACCACTGGACACTTTAAAAGGAGGCTGGTGCTTGGCATCATTGTTTCTCATCTGTTAACCATGGTTATCTCTAAAGAAACACGTGCAGTCATCATTGCAATGCACAAAAATGGCCTAACAGGGAAGAGTATCGCAGCTAGAAAGATTGCACCTCAGTCAACAATCTATCGCATCATCAAGAACTTCAAGGAGAGAGGTTCCATTGTTGCCAAAAAGGCTCCAGGGCGCCCAAGAAAGACCAGCAAGCGCCAGGACCGTCTCTTAAAAGTGTTTCAGTTGCGGGATCGGGCTACCAGCAGTGCAGAGCTTGCTCAGGAATGGCAGCAGGCAGGTGTGAGTGCAACTACACGCACTGTGAGGCGGAGACTCTTGGAGCAAGGCCTGGTCTCTAGGAGGGCAGCAAAGAAGCCACTTCTCTCCAGAAAAAACATCATGGACAGACTGATATTCTGCAAAAGGTACAGGCAGTGGACTGCTGAGGACTGGGGTAAAGTTATTTTCTCTGATGAATCCCCTTTTCGATTGTTTGGGACATCAGGAAAACGCCTCATTCGGAGAAGACAAGGTGAGCGCTACCACCAGTCTTGCCTCATGCCAACTGTTAAGCATCCTGAAACCATTCATGTGTGGGGTTGCTTCTCAGCCAAGGGAATCGGCTCTCTCACAGTCTTGCCTAAAAACACAGCCATGAATAAAGAATGGTACCAGAATGTCCTCCAAGAGCAACTTCTCCCAACCCTCCAAGAGCAGTTTGGCGATGAACAATACCTTTTCCAGCATGATGGAGCACCTTGCCATAAAGCAAAGGTGATAACTAAATGGCTCAGGGAACAAAACATAGAGATTTTGGGTCCATGGCCTGGAAACTCCCCAGATCTTAATCCCATTGAGAACTTGTGGTCAATCATCAAGAGACGGGTGGACAAAAAAAACCTAAAAATTCTGACAAAATGAAAGCATTGATTGTGCAAGAATGGACTGCTATCAGTCAGGATTTGGTCCAGAAGTTGATTGAGAGCATGCCAGGGAGAATTGCAGAGGTCCTGAAGAAGAAGGGTCAACACTGCAAATATTGACTTGCTGCATTAACTCATTCTAACTGTCAATATAAGCTTTTGTTACTCATATGTTTGCAATTATATTTCTGTCTGTGATAAAAACATCTGTCAAAACACACATAAAACCAGAGGGCAGCAGATCATGTGAAAATATAATATTTCTGTCATTCTCAAAACTTTTGGCCATGACTGTACATTCTTGGAAGGCAGAGAAAATTACCTATAGCAAAGGAAGAAAGAGGTAGTAAGTTCAGGATAGAAGCTGTGCTGATAAATGAGCAGTGAAAGCAGCAGCACACTGGATATACACAGACCTCACACCCAGCCTATATTACTGGGAGAGATGCTCCAAGAAAAATATCTGAATTTGGATACATTATCAGCAGTCAAACTTAATGAAGGAATGAAGATTGCGGAGGGCAGTATTAGGATAGGAATGGAGGTTTGATCTGAGGCACTTAAAGTGCTCTGTTCCCGCCCAGAGCACTTACAGCCTAATTTGCTTACGGGAACGCCGGAGATAACCAAGCATTCAGCTGATTTTCATCACTCCCATTAAGGGTGCAGTCAGACGGCCGTATAAATCGGACCAAGATCAGACCGCAATGCTTGGACTGGCCGGTGGCTCTCTTAACCGAGCGTGACAGCCTCACAGAAGTATATGAAGCTGCCACGCTTGGGTCAGGGGAGCCGCCGCATGGTCCGAGCTCGGTCCAATGTATACATCCGTCTGACTGCACCCTAAGGATGAAAGGAGCTGAGGTGCACATGATTGCCCACCGCTTCTTTCTCATGGGGCTTTTCAGAGCCTCAGTTCTCGGCTCCCAGCGGTCGGACCACCAGGAATCGAGACGTTATCCGATGGATAGGGGATAGCATCCAAACTTGGTGCAAGTTACAACAACCCCTTTAATTTATTAATCAGCAAGTAGACTCTACGTGACGTTTAAGACGAATATTAATTTTGTATAATTTCTTCTTTCTCCTTTAGATTTAACCAGTGCTATGGCGTACTAGGAGTTTTCGACAGACTACACGGCACAGATCTAATATTCAAGCAAACTAAGGCCTACGACAGGCACATTTTACTACTGAATCTTACCCCTCTGACTCAAAGCATTCCTGATCTGTCCAAGAAATCAGAATGACATCCTCATGGACTGTCTTTTACCGACTTTGAAAATGTATTATTGTTCTGTAGGCAAAAGTGTCCAAAATAAATATCAAAGTGTTTTAATTTAATTGGGAGTCTGGCTCGGGTCACACATTGGGATTGTGATTCGATTGGGGCTTCTTTCCAGCTGTAACCAGGGTGAGATCCAAAGAAAAACCTCGCTGTTGACCTTTGTCCATTCAAATAAGCATTTCAACTTTACCACCAGTGTTAGGCCGGCGTCACACTGCCGAGTTTGATGCGAGTTAGTTGCACGACTTTCTCGCATCAACACCCGGCACAGCCGCCCGATCTCGGACCCGAGTGTGCGGCTGCATAGAAATACATGCAGCCGCACACTCGGGTCCGAGAGCGGGCGGCCGTGCCGGGTGTTGATGCGAGAAAGTCGTGCGACTAACTCGCATAAAACTCGGCAGTGTGACGCCGGCCTTAAATCTAGTGATCTTCAACCTGTGTCCCTCCAGCCATTGTAAAACTACAACTCCCAGCATGCCTGCAGTTGCTGCTTTTGCATTTCGAGAGCCACCGATAGGCGACCACTGATCTAGAAAGTCTATTTTGGCTCAAGCATCTAACATTATGCCCTCAAAGTTGGTGAATGTAGCCCAAAGATGGGCCACGGACCCTGCCCCGACGAAGGATCTCCTGGTAGATGACTTCAGAATTCTTGCTTACAATTGAATGTAATGTGTGCAATAATTTTTCTTTTAATTTAACTACTAACCAATGTACCGACATTGAATTATCAGAATACTTTTTTTGCAGTATGACCGGATGCCGAGCATTATCCCAGAATAGAGAAGTAAACGATCATTTGTAAAACATTCCAAGAGTCCGTTCTTGTTACTGCCATTGATGGAGACATCGACATGCCCAAAGTTGCTCATGAATGTTGTTCTTCTCCTCGTCTGATTCAGATTTCTTCTCCAGAGCCGCTTAACATCTACAAGTTTAGATAGGCATTATCCAGCAGTGTCAGACATTTTGGCATCTATGGAGATTAGTGATGAGCGAGCATGCTCGTGTGCTGATAGCATCTAATGAATGGAGTCACATTGTGACCCCAAAGATACTGCAAATAAAAAAAAGCAGAGTTGCCAAAAATCGTACCCAGTTGGATTTTTTTTTTTACTTGCTCGCAAGCGTCAGTCGCAATGAGACCCCATGCACTTGTAGCTGCGCCATCTATCAATATTTGGCCGCGCAACTGGTGTCCAGGTTAAAATCACAGTGTAGGCAAAGCCTTAATATGCTGGCTATAGCCAGTTGTCTTATTTCCATATCTGTCCATCTTCCGATTATCATCCACCATGGCGAGATTGTCCCAGCACCCTCCAGCAGAACTCCTTCCCATTCAGGGTGATTGTGAATTCACTCACTCGTCTAGGTATTAGGATTTTCTCTTTGTTGTTGGGTTTACACTAATTTCTAAAAGTGAAATGGGCAAAGAAAAGCAATGGATAAAACTCACTTAAACCAGACTTGCCGATGTATCCGGAAACATAGTTGAGATAACAAGACTAGCAGGACCTTAGTCCCTCATGCTTCGTGGAACTTCGTTACAGCCAGACTAGGGCAGTGTGAATTTTCTCGGCGGGCACCTTTCGGCATCATTGCTACCTCTTTTCTTTACTAGTCCTCTCGAGGTCATGACATGTATCATGCCACAACATCATGAAGGCTTAATAATCACAAGAGACGTCCATAATGCCAATATTTGAGTGATTTCCAAGGAAGTACGCACTGCCGTCATCTGGCTTCCAACGAGGACACCATTCAAGGGTTCTGCAAATCGTTTGCCCAACGATCTGTAATGTCTAAAGGATACCAGAAAAAAAAAAGGGGTTAAACCTCCTGAACAATACGGCAAAGCTCCAAGGAGTCGTGAAAGCAGTGCTACCTAAATGTTTCTGTGCACAGCAGTAGTAAGATGTACTATCAGACTCTGCCCCTGTGTCCAGCCGCACATTCAGGTGGCAGAGTCAGAGAGAACAAAAAAAAAGAAAAAGTTTATAGTTTTTAAAGAAAGTTTGCAACGCACTCACAATTCAAAGTTGGCAAGTCCAGAGGTGCAGAATGCCTGAAGAGAGGGGAAGCCTAGAATAGGTAAAAATAGGGATTTTTGTGTACTCACCGTAAACACGGATTTTGGTAAGAACTTACCTGTAAAATCCTTTTCAGAGAAGAAGGAAGGGAGACACAGTCATTACTAGTGGGTAGGCGGAGCCCACATAGGATAAACACACCTCAGATTAAAAAAGTGTTGACCGGCCCCTCCAGCTTATAAGGCTCCTCCTACTCCAGCTCTCCAGTCGTACCCAAGCTTAAGGAAGAGCAAATATCACCAGCGTAGCAACATAACCCCTTCTGAAGGACTTCAGAGAAAAAACAAGAAGACAGGTTATGCATATAGCCGAAAAAAACACACAGTCCAGGTACTACTCACTGAACCTGACCACTGCGATGAGCTGGCAATGCTGGAACAGAGCCTTAGCACGCCGACCTCAGCCCAGATAATCGCTATCAGAGAAGGGTCACGCCGCATCTGAAAACACAACAACACACTTCTGCCATGGGAGGGATGTGTGTCTCCCTTCCTTCTTCGCTGAAAAGGATTTTACAGGTAAGTTCTTACCAAAATCCGTGTTTCAGCTGCAGATGAAGGAAGGGAGACACAGTCATTACTAGTGGGACGTCCCAAAGCAGTCCAAAAATAAGGGTGGGCAAAAAACAAAAGAGGCAGATACCAACATAAATAAATGCGCAACTAGCGCTAACTACAAGTTCACAAGAACTTTAGACTACAGTCGCCTGCAGGACCCTACGTCCTACGGCCGCATCAGCGGAAGCACTGATGTCCACCTTATAAAATTTTGTAAATGTGTGGACGGAGCGCCAGGTCGCCGCCCGGCAGAGCTGAGTGCCGAGGTTCCTTGATGAAAAGCCCACGATGAACCCACATGCCTCGTGGAGAGAGCTCGAATCTTAATCGGGCAAGGTTAGCCCTTAAGTGGTAAACCTCTAAAATAGCCGACGCAATCCAACGAGCTATAGAATCCTTGAAAGCTTGTTGCCCACGTCGACGTCCTGCTGGAATCACAAACAGAGAAAACCGACTTACGAAAACTTTGAGTAATAGACAAATAGAACTTCAAAGCCCGCACCAAATCCAATGTGTGCAAGGCCCGTTCCTTCGCATTCCTCGGCTCCGGACAAAGCGAGGGCAACACAATATCCTGGTTAACATGAAACTGTGACACCACTTTAGGTAGAAAGTCGCCCCGTGTGCGAAGCACTACACGATCTGGGTGAAACTCCAGAAAAGGAGGCGAGCAAGAAAAAAGCCGTCAACTCAGAAACCCTTCTCAAAAAAGTGACCGCCACTAGGAAGGCAACTTTCCAAGAGAGAAAGGAAAGATTAGCAGAGTCCATAGACTCAAAAGGCCCATGTTGAAGAGCCTCCAAGACAAGATTGAGCCGCCAAGGGGACACAAGCGCCTTCTGCGGCGGAAATTGACGGGTTACCTCGCGAAAAAAGGAACGTACGTCCCTACGCGAGGCGATAGCCTTCCGAAACAGCAAGGACAGAGCAAAAACCTGTCCTTTCAGAGTGCTAATTGCCAAACCCTTGTCCAGCCTGTACTGCAAAAAGGCCAACAAATTGGGAATGGAAAAAATCCTCGGGTTCCTAGAGGAACCGAACACCACGAAAAGAAGGCTTCCCAAGTCTTGTGATAAATCCTAGTAGTAGCCGGACCTCTGGCAGCTCGCAGAGTGGCAATGACTTCGGCTAAAAAACCTTGACGGGTCAAGATTTCGGTCTCAAGCGCCATGCCGTCAAACGAGAGACTTCAGGTCCGGGTGACGAACGAGCCTTGGGTTAACAGGTCCGGGCGAAGAGGGAGTGGAAGTGGAGGCGCTGCCAAAAGCGACACCAGTGTCGATAACCACGCCTCTTTGGCCAATCTGGGGCTATCAATATAGCCGGGACTCTCTCCAGTCTGATCCGACGCAACACCAGAGGAAGTAAGGATATCGGCGGGAACACATAAATTAGCTCGAATTGGTCCCAAGGAGCCACCAGAGCATCCACTGCCACAGCCTTCGGGTCCTTGTATCTGGACATGAACGTCGGTAACTTGGCATTGAACCTGGATGCCATCAAATCCACTTGGGAAGTTCCCCAACGGGAGCACAGCAGTGCAAAAAAAAAAATTTTCGGATGAAGACTCCATTCTCCGGAATCCATCTTTTCGTGACTGAGGGAGTCCGCTGTGATATTCTGAACTCCTGGAATGCGAATCGCAGAGATGGCTGGCACTCTGGCCTCGGCCCATACCAGAATTCGAGACACTTCCATCATGAGCCTGAAGCTCCTCGTCCCACCTTGATGATTGATATACGCGACCGCCGTCGCGTTGTCTGTCTGCACTCGGACTGGTAGACCACTTAAAGGGACCGTCCAGTGTTGGAGGCAAAGGAAAATTGCCCTCAATTCCAGGATGTTGATCGACAGGACAGACTCTTCCAACGACCATACTCCCTGAATCCAGAGATCGTTCCAGACACCCCCCCAGCCCGTCAGGCTGGCATCGGTGGTTACGACCGACCACCTTGGAGGGAGGAAGGACTTCCCCAGGGATAACACTTCCGGACGTAACCACCATCCTAGAGACTCTCGCACCCTGTGGGAGATGATGACACTGCAATCCAGTGAAGACTGCGATCGATCCCAACGGTTCAAAATGAGCATTTGGAGAGCCCTGGAATGAAAATTGGGCAAACGGAATTGTCTCCATCGACGCCACCATCAAACCCAGAAGGCGCATACACCTTCGAAGGGACATTGCTGTCGAAGACTTCATTACATGTCAAAGAAGACTCGCTTGCTTGTCTGGAGGCAGAGACACCACTGCTCGTACCGTGTCGAATGCATTCCCAAAAACAGGATTGACTGTGACGGTTCCAGAGACGACTTCTCCTAATTGACCAGCCACCCGAAGTCCTCCAGGAGCTGAAGGGATAGATTGCGAGCCGTCACTGCCTCCTCCTTTGAGGACGCCACAATCAAAAGGTCGTCCAGATAGGGAAGAATCGTACCCCTGTTTTCGCAGAATTGCCATGAGAGGTGCCAGAATTTTCGTAAAAACTCTGGGTGCTGAGGCCAACCCGAATGGCAGGGCCACAGACTGGTAATGGACCTGGCCTATGGCAAAACGAAGGAAGCGTTGGTGGGCCCTTCCGACGGGAACATGCAAAAAAGCGTCCCGGATGTCGATTCATTATGCGACAGGGCCGCCACAACGGAGCAAAATGACTCCATGCGGAATTTCCGGGTACGGACATGCCAATTCAATCTTTTGAGATCCAGAATGGGGCGAAATTTGTCCTCCTTTTTGGGGACCACAAAGAGGTTGGAGTAAAACCCTCTTCCCCGGCCCTCCGCGGAACCGGTACTACCACACCCTTCTGCAGAAGGGAATCGACCTCCCGCCGTAGAGCGGCA
The DNA here is from genome assembly GCA_033576555.1 of Oophaga sylvatica. Taxonomy (NCBI): domain Eukaryota; kingdom Metazoa; phylum Chordata; class Amphibia; order Anura; family Dendrobatidae; genus Oophaga; species Oophaga sylvatica. The sequence goes on from JARQOD010000004.1 coordinate 20,670,373, forward strand.
AATAGCTCGGCTCTGACGGAATGCGAGAGTGGCAAAAAAAAAACTGTCTGGAGTCGAGAAAGAAACTCTACGAAGTAGCCTGCCGACACAACCCGCGTCACCCAGGCGTCCGACACGCGGGAAGCCCAAGTCGGTTTGAATTGGAGCAGGTGACCTCCCACTCGAGAGCCCTCGAGTGAGACCCTGGCGTCAGTCCGTCAGTATATGGCAGGTTAAACCTGTCAGTAACTAGGACAGTGTGGTTTCTTAAAGAAGAAACGAACGCTGAAGGGTTAAAGCTCTTAAAGAGAGAGCTACCCAGCTGTCCCCAAAAAAAGGGTTAACCGCCAAAGAAGGGGTTAATGAAGCAGACTCCCCACAACCCTTGTTGAATGAAAAGGGTGTGCGAGCCCAGGTGCCTCTTATGAGGTAACAGCTGCAGGACAGTGCTCTCAAAGGTATGCTTATTTTGCCTTTGTACACTAAACAAGAACGCTAAAAAATTGCGCTGATTTGTACATCGCAATGACCGCCAAAGTCGCTAAGGGGGTCGCTAACCACTTATGCGTCGTCAATGAGATCGCCCACTGTGGCAGCTACTAGCGACATTAAAAAGATCACAAAAAAAAACGATCGCATTAGTATGCGTCGTTATAATGATCGTTTTTGTCAGCTTCCCACTTGTCTTGGCGGAAGCTCTGTTTCCAGGGAGTGCGGGATTTCTGAGGGTCTTTTTTCTGAAAAAAGAGGACGACTCGATCCCCAAGAGGGCTGACCGAATCGTCCCTGGACCCGACTACTACCGGCACTATGCCTGCCAGACGCAGAAGCCACAGCTCTTTGCTGTGGTAAAGCCGTTTCTTTTGCCTTTGTCTTGGCAATCCGTTGCTTGGAAACCGCGTCTCTGGTCCACTGTCTAAGCCACAGTGCTCTGTTATGATTTGGTAGCTGAGGAGTGCAGGTAAAAAGGCAATACACCAGAGCAGTTGGAATCTATGAGATTGCAGTACCCTGACTAACCACCACAACTAGAGGCAGCCGTGGAGCGTTCCTACGTTGGTCCTAGACGCCTCGTCACAGCCTGAGAAACTAATTACACCTAAAGATAGAAATAGGAAAGCTATCTGCCCGGAGCAGAACCCCAAAGATAATAGAAAGCCCCCAAACATGTAATGGCGGTTAGACAAGAAGAAATACTGACACAGAAAGAAAATAGTATGAGCAAACGCTGGGGCCCAAACTATCTAAATAGAAAAGGATAGGAAGGGCACTTACTGCAATCCCAGAAAACCCTGAAAAGCACCAACTCTACTAATTTCAAAAACACCTGAGATCACACGACCTCTACCACCTAAATTAGTTCTCTGGTGTAACAAAATCAAAACAGCAGCCACTGAAAAAACTGTAAAAAGCAAAAGTACAAACATCAGTGGCTGAACTAAACTGAGAGGGCAAAAGCCCCCGGAGGGGACCCTGAAGGCCCCCACAGAAGTGCAGGACAAAATGCAAAAATCTAGCACAAAAACAAAAAGAAGAAAATGTCTTATCTGATAGCAGGAGATGCAGACACGACACAGCAGGCTACAAGGGAAACAGGATTCAAGGATTGAGACCAGAACAATTGATCACCGGCAACCCTGATGGGAAGGTGACTCCCTTATATAAGACCAGTCAGTAACACCTGATTCCCAATCCTCACAATCTTCACTGGACAGACCAGCACCGCTTGTAACCACCAGAGGAAGCCTCTGCTCAGAACTCATCTCAAACCCATTCACAACAGTACCCCCCCTTGAGGAGGGGTCACCGAACCCTCATTTGAGCAACCAGGTCGGTCAGGATGAGTTCTATGATACGCACGGATAAGTCTCCTAGCATGGATGTCCGAAGCAAACACCCAAGAATTGTCTTCCTGACCATAACCTCTCCATTTAACCAAATACTGGAGTTTCCGTCTAGAAAAACGAGAATCTAATATTTTCTCAACCACATACTCCAGATTGCCCTCAACCAAAACAGGGTCAGGAGGCACAGCAGCAGGAACCACTGGCTCAACAAACCTCTTCAACAAGGACTTGTGGAACACGTTATGGATCTTAAATGTCCCTGGAAGAAGCAAACGAAAAGAAACAGGATTAATAATCTCCATGATCTTATAAGGTCCAATGAACCTAGGCTTAAATTTAGGAGATGCTACTCTCATAGGAATATTTTTTGAGGACAACCAGACCAAGTCCCCTACTTTAAACCGAGGACCATCAGTCCTATGCCGGTTAGCAAACCTCTGGGCCTTCTCCTGAGAGAGGGACAACCTCTCCACTACCTGGTCCCAAATCTGTTGCATACGCTCCACAACAGAGTCAACACCTGGACAGACAGAAGCCTCCGTCTGTCCCGAAGAAAATCGAGGGTGAAACCCAGAATTACAGAAAAACGGAGACATCAAAGTGGCAGAGCTAGCCCTATTATTAAGAGCAAACTCAGCCAAAGGCAAAAAAGAGACCCAGTCATCTGATCAGCAGACACAAAGCATCTTAGATAAGTCTCCAATGTCTGGTTTGTTCTCTCAGTTTGACCATTGGTCTGAGGATGAAATGCCGAGGAGAAAGACAATTGAACACCCAGTTTAGAACAAAAAGTCCTCCAAAATCTGGAAACAAACTGGACTCCTCTGTCAGACACAATGTTCTCAGGAATGCCGTGTAACCGAACCACGTGCTGAAGGAACAACGGCACCAATTCAGAGGAGGAAGGCAACTTAGGTAATGGCACAGATGTATCATTTTGGAAAACCTATCACAAATTACCCAGATGGTGGTCATTCTCTGAGAAACAGGAAGGTCGGAAATGAAATCCATAGAGATATGGGTCCATGGTCTCTTGGGCACAGGCAATGGCATCAACAAACCACCAGAGCGAGAGCAAGGCTTGGAGCGAGAGCAAGTCCCGCAGGACTGCACAAATTCCCTGACATCACGAGACAAGGTAGGCCACCAAAAGGACCGACTAACCAAGTCTCTGGTACCAAAAATTCCGGGATGCCCAGCCAATGCGGAACAATGAATCTCAGACATCACACTCTTTTTCCACTGGTCCGGGACAAACAATTTTCCAACAGGGCAGCACTCGGGCCTATCCTCCTGACACCCCTCCAGAGCAAGTCTCAAATTGGGCGAGATGGCGGAAAGAACTACACCCTCTTTCAAAATAACAGAAGGATCAGATAACTCAGGAGAGTCCGCAAGGAAACTCCTTGAGAGGGCATCCGCCTTAACATTCTTAGTGCCAGGAAGAAAGGAAACCACAAAATTAAAACGTGTGAAAAACAAGGCCCACCTGGCCTGTCTAGGATTGAGTCGCTTGGCAGATTCCAGATAGACCAGATTCTTATGGTCCGTAAGGACCACCACCTGATGTTTGGCTCCCTCCAGCCAATGTCTCCACTCTTCAAAAGCCCACTTCATGGCCAATAACTCCCGATTACCCACGTCATAATTACGTTCAGTAGGAGAAAATTTTCGAGAGAAAAAGGCACAAGGGTTACTTTTAGAGGTGTCTGGATCTTTTTGGGACAAAACGGCACCTGCCCAATTTCAGAGGCATCAACCTCCACCTGAAATGGCAGAGAAACATCAGGCTGCCGTAGAACAGGAGCAGAAGTGAATCTTTGTTTAAGTTCCTGAAATGCAGAGACTGCCTCAGGAGGCCAATTCACCACATCAGAACCCTTTTGGTCAAATCAGTTAATGGTTTAACAATAACCGAGAAATTACCAATAAATTTACGATAAAAATTGGCAAAACCCAAAAATCTTTGAAGAGCCTTTAATGAAGTAGGTTGGACCCAATCACAGATGGCCTGAACCTTGACCGGGTCCATTTCAATAACAGATAGGGACAAAATGAATCCCAGAAATGAGATCCTCTGTACGCCAAAAAGACACTTTGATCCCTTCACATACAGAGCATTCTCTCTCAAAATCTGGAATACAGTTCGAACATGTTTCACATGAGAGTCCCAGTCATTAGAAAAAAATCAAATATCATCCAAATAAACAATCAGAAATTTGTCCACAAAATCCCTGAAAATGTCATTCATGAAGGACTGGAAGACGGAAGGAGCATTAGTGAGCCCAAAGGGCATCACTAGGTACTCAAAATGCCCTTCAGGGGTATTGAATGCCGTCTTCCATTCATCCCCGTGCTTAATGCGAATAAGGTTATACGCCCCCCTGAGGTCAAGCTTGGTAAACCAAGTAGCGTTTTTCACCCTGGAAAACAGGTCAGAAATCAAGGGTAACGGATATTGATATTTCACAGTAATATTGTTCAAAAGACGATAATCAATACACGGCCTTAATGAACCATCCTTTTTGGCCACAAAGAAAAAACCGGCACCTAAGGGTGAAGAGGATGGTCTGATATGACCCTTCTCCAATGATTCCTTGATATAAGACCGCATAGCGTCATGTTCAGGTACAGACAAGTTAAAAAGGCGACCTTTAGGGAATTTACTACCCGGCACTAATTCAATAGCGCAGTCATAGCTCCTATGGGGAGGCAAGGATGCAGATTTACTTTCGCTAAACACATCAGAAAAATCAATCAAAAAGTCAGGAACATCCTGAGCCTGGGGGGAGGCAGAAAAAACAGGAGTGTTGGTATTAACACATTGGCAGCCCCAACTGGTTACAGACACAGATTTCCAATCCAAAACAGGATTATGAGACTGCAACCAAGGGAAACCCAGTACGATAATATCATGCAGATTATACAGAACCAAAAATTTGCAGCACTCCTGGTGATCAGGTTCAACCCTCATTATCACCTGAGTAGAGAACTGAGGTTTATTCTCAGCCAAAGGGGTAGAATCGATCCCCAGTAGGGGAATAGACTTCTGTAGGGGTATCAAGGGAAACCCACAACGTTTAGCAAAATCATAATCCATCAGGTTAATAGCTGCTCCAGAATCAACGAAAGCCTGAGCGGAAAATGAGGACAGAGAGCATATCAGAGTGACAGTTAATAAAAACTTAGTCTGAACATTACCCAAGACAACTGAGCGTGCAAAAGTCTTCCCCGCTTAGGGCAGACTGAAATAGCATGAGAGGCATCACCACAGTAGAAACATAACCCATTGCGCTCTCGAAACTCATGACGCTGTGCCCAGACACCACTCTATCACACTGCATGGATTCAGAAGCAGGTTCACAAGGCAACACCATTCCACGCATACTTCTCCGCTCACGCAAACGTCTGTCAATTTGAATCGCTAATGACATAGAATCATTGAGACCAGAGGGGACAGGGAATCCCACCATAACATCCTTTACATTATCTGACAGACCCTTCCGAAAAGGGCCGCCAAAGCGTCGTCATTCCACTTGGTCAGGACTGCCCACCTACAGAATCTCTGACAGTATAACTCAGCGTCATCAAGCCCCTGATTTAATGCCAACAAGGCTTTTTCAGCTTGATCAGTGACATTAGGCTCATCGTACAATAACCCCAAAGCCTGAAAAAATGCATCAACATCACTCAAAACAGGATCCCCAGGTGTCAGGGAAAAAGCCCAATCCTGAGGATCGCCGCGCAGGAGAGAGATGACAATTTGAACCTGCTGCGCTGCGTTTCCTGAGGACTTAGATTTTAAGGCAAAAACAATTTACAATTATTTTTGAAATTCTGAAACTTAGCTCGATCCCCTAAAAACAAATCTGGCATGGGGATCCTAGGTTCCACAACAGGTAACCTAGCAAGATATGCAGCAATATTCTGAACCTCAGTGGCAAGCTGATCCACACGGCCAGACAACTGTGCAAACTCCATTGAGAGAAAAGATCCTCCCCAGCACCCAGAGATACAGAGGGGAAAAAAAAAAAAAAAAATTGCAACAAACAGAAAAATATCTCTGACAACCTTTTTTTTTTTTTTTTTTTTCACAATATTTTTCCCTTCTGTGAGTACCATACAATAGTAAATTTTTGGGCCGGTGATACTGTTATGATTTGGTAGCTGAGGAGTGCAGGTAAAAAGGCAATACACCAGAGCAGTTGGAATCTATGAGATTGCAGTACCCTGACTAACCACCACAACTAGAGGCAGCCGTGGAGCGTTCCTACGTTGGTCCTAGACGCCTCGTCACAGCCTGAGAAACTAATTACACTTAAAGATAGAAATAGGAAAGCTATCTGCCCCGGAGCAGAACCCTAAAGATAATAGAAAGCCCCCAAACATGTAATGGCGGTTAGACAAGAAGAAATACTGACACAGAAAGAAAATAGTATG
>JARQOD010000004.1:20676738-20734760 GCA_033576555.1 Oophaga sylvatica
CCGGGGGTCCATTTCAATAACGTGGGACAAAATAACCCCAAAAAAAGAGATCCTCGTACGCCAAAAAAAGACACTTTGCCCCCTTCACATACAGACCCATTTCCTCAAAATTGGTAAAGTTCAACTTTTTTTCACTGAGAGTCCCGTCTTAAAAAAAAAATAAAAAATATCCCAAATAAACAACAGAAATTTGTCCACAAAATCCTAAAATTATTCTAAGGACTGGAAGACGGAAGGAGCATTAGTGCCCAAAGGCACCGGGTACTCAAAATCCCTTCAGGGGATTGAATGCCGTTTTCCTTAATCCCGTTTTTAATGCGAAAAGGTTTTACGCCCCCCTGAGGTCAAGTTGGTAAACAAGTAGCTTTTTACCCGGAAAAAAAAAAAAAAAAAGGTCAAAAAAAAGGGAAAGGGGATATTGTTTTTCACTTTTAAATATTTTCAAAAGACGATAAAAATACGGGGCCTTAATGAACCATCCTTTTTGGCCACGAAAAAACGGAAAAAAAAAGGGGGGAAAAGGGATGGTCTGATATCCCTTCCCAATGTTTCCTTGATAAAGACCGCATAGCGTCTTTTTAGGTACAACAAGTTAAAAAGGGGGACCTTTGGGAAAATTTACTACCCGGCACTAATTAAAATTTGCGCAGTCAACTCCTATGGGGGGGAAAAAAGGATGGATTTATTTCCCCGCTAAACACACAGAAAAAAAATAAAAAAGTCAGGACACCTGAGCCGGGGGGGGGAAAAAAAAACAGAGTGGGGGTTTTTAACACATTGGCACCCCAACTGGTTAAGACCATTTTTCCAAAACCAAAAACAGGATTGGGGGAAACTGCAACCAAGGGAAACCCAGTAGTAATATCATGAATTTTAAAAAACCAAAAATTCCCAGCACCCGGGGTGATCGGTTTTCAACCCCATTTCACCTGAGAAGGGAACTGAGGTTTATTCTCACCCAAAAGGGGGGGTTGAATCGACCCCATAGGGGAAAATTTGTAGGGTATAAGGGAAACCCCCACAATTTTAGAAAATAATAACCTCAGGTTAATAGCTCTCCAGAATCAACGAAAGCCTGGGGGAAAAATGGGGACAGAGCATATCAGAGTGACAGTAAAAAAACTTAGTTGAACATTACCCAAGACAATGAGCGTGCAAAACGTTTTTTCCCCCTTTTGGGAGACTGAAATAGAGAGAGGCATCACCCGTAAAAAATAACCCTTGCGCTCTCGAACTCATGACGCTGTGCCCAACACCACTCTATACACTGCAGGGGTTTAGAAGCGGGTTTTACAAGGAAAAAACCTTTCCCGCTACTTTTTCCCCCCCGCAAAGTCTGCTTTTTAATCGTAAGCCTAGAATCATTGGCCAGGGGGAAAAGGGAAAAACCCCACCTAACACCTTTTAAAATTATCTGAAGCCCTTCCGAAAAAGGGCCGAAAAGCGTGTCATTCCATTGGGGTCGGACTGCCAACTAAGAATCCTGACAGTAAACTCAGCGTCATCCCCCTGTTTTTCTTCAAGGCTTTTTCGCTTGAAGTGATTTTAGGTCTTGTACAATAACCCCCAAAGCCTGAAAAAATGCATAAAATCACCCAAAACAGGTCCCAGGGCAAAAAAAAACCCAATCCTGAGGATCGCCGCGCAGGGGAAGATGACAATTTAACCTGCTGCGCTGGTTTCCTGGGACTGTTTTAAAAGGAAAAACCCCTTTACAATTATTTTGAAATTCTGAAATTTTGCTCGATCCCCAAAAACAAATCTGGCATGGGGGCCCCCGGTTCCAAACAGGAACCCCAGCAAGATATGCAGCAATTTCGAACCTCAGGCAAGTGTCCCCCCGGCCAGAAACTTTGCAAATCCTTGAGAAAAAAGATCCTCCCCAGCACCCAGAGAAAAGAGGGGAAAAAAAAAAAAAAAAATTTAAAAAAAGAAAAATACTCTGACAAAACCCTTTTTTTTTTTTTTTTTTTTTTCACAATTTTTTTTCCTTTTGTGAGTCCCCCAAAATAGTAAATTTTTTTGGGGCCCGGGGATACGGTTATGTTTTGGGAGCTGAGGGTGCAGGTAAAAAGGGAAACACCCGGCAGTTGGAAAATATGAGATTGCAGTACCCGACTAAAAAACCCCGCAAAAAAGAGGCAGCCTGGAGCGTTCCCGTTGGTCCTAGACGCCTGTCACGCCTGAGAAATAAAAATTCACTTAAAATGAAATAGGAAAGCTATCTGCCCGGAGCAGAACCCTAAAGATAAAGAAACCCCAAACATGTAATGGGGGTTAGCAAAAAAAATATGACACAGAAAAAAAATAGTATGAGCAAACCTGGGGCCCAAACTATCTAAGTAGAAAGGAAAGGGAAGGCACTTACTGCAATCCAGAAAACCCTGAAAAGCACCAATCTACTAATTTAAAAAAACACCTGAGAAAACCCCGACCTTACCACCTAAATTGTTCTTGGTGTAACAAATCAAAACAGCAGCATGAAAAAACTGTAAAAGCAAAAGAAAAACATCAGTGCTGAATAAATGAGAGGGCAAAAGCCCCGAGGGGACCCTGAAGGCCCCACAGAAGTGCAGGACAAAATGCAAAAATCTAGCACAAAAAAAAAAAAAGAAGAAAATGTCTTATTGATAGCAGGAGATGCAGACACGACACAGAGGCTACAAGGGAAACAGGATTCAAATTGAGACCAGAACTTGATCACCGGCAACCAGATGGGAAGGTGACTCCCTTATATAAGACCGTCAGTAACCCCTGTTCCCAATCCTCACAATCTTAACTGGACAGACCACACCGTTTTGTAAACCACCGAGGAAGCCTCTGCTCAGAACCATCTCAAAACCCATTCACAACAGTGCTCTCCTGACTGTGATTGCCTGGATTGCGCCTGGACAGCGTGACGCAGTACCCAAACCTGCATCATTCAAATCGGGCTGATCCTCCTACTTAAAAAGCCCACACCTCGGATAGGGGACTATCTTGCCACGCCGTCCTAGACGGTCTAACCGCTTAGAGAAGCTTTACAAGCACACATGCTCTGAATCCATGCCCACGGCCCTCGTAGATGGATTTCGCCGTTTTTCTGCCCAGCGGATTCTGCAAACTCGCCTTCCCTTTTAACAGGAATAAGAGGACTTGCTAAATGGGATAAAGGTACATCCACTTCAGGAGAAGGAATCCATTATCAATCAATTCCGTGTACACATACAGCTGAAAGTCTAAGTTACTTTACCGTTAACGGTATTTTTCGAATCCATGACGGGCACTACAGAGAGAGGGGATCCGCCCCTAGGAACAGGAAACCTACAGATATAAAAGGGCGGCCCCTTCTCCCACACACAGTTTGATTACAGAGCATAAGGAGGACATCAAGGTTGAATGGTATACAGCAAAAAAATTTCATGCATCACACAGTAAACATTAATCAATTGTTTATTACATGTGGACTACATAAGGGGGAAAAGAAGTGCACATAAAACCTGGGTGGGAATGTAAGGGTGCTGTTGGACTTCGAAAAATACCGTTAACGGTAAGTAACTTGACTTTATTCGAACGTCCATGCAGCACTACAGAGAGAATTACAGAGAAAAATAACTATTTAGGGAGGGACTACTGCCGCAGCACCCTTAGTCCGAAAGAAGGGTCTGAGGAAGCACCCAAACTAATCTATAATGATGTAAAACGTGTGTGGAGAAGACCCGTGCTGCTTACTATTGGTCAATCGAGACTTCTGCCCTTCGCCCTAAAGTCGCCACAGCTCGGTGGAATGCGCCCTTAGCCTCTCAGGTGGCTGTTGCCCTCGAGGTGTATGAGAGAATTCTTCCCAAACCATCTGGCCAATGGCTCTTTGTTAATCTACGGCCTTTGTTAATTCCTTGAAAAGAACAAACAAGCATTGTCCCTTTTCCAGGGAACAGGACGCCAATATTTGCAGCACATCTTCTAACACTAAATATGAAGGTTTCATCTCTTTTTGATTAGATGGTTAGGGATGAACGAAGGGGAAATATTTCCTGTGTTCTGTGGAAAGCGGAAGAACTTAGTAGGTATGTGGGTCCGGGCTAAGTTTTTATCTGTCATTCGGACCGAGTGTAAGGAGACAGTCTAGATGTGCCGGGGTGTCACTTACCCTCCTAGCCCCAGGTTAAAGCTACCAGGAAAGCGGTCTTTAAGGGAAAGGGTTTTTATTGATTTGTGATATAGGTTAAAAGGGGGGTCTGTTAAAGCAGTAAGAACAAATTTTTAAATCCCAGGAATGAAACTCCCTCAATGGGTCCGCCTACCCGCGCTTTAATGAATCTACTGCCCATAATTATTTGCGATGTTGCAACTAAGAGTGCCCCCAAAGCTGAAACTTGTACTAAGGGTGCTTGGGGAGAAAACCTAAGTCCAGGGCCCTTTGTAGGAATTCTAGAATCTGGGTTACGGTGTTTGTCCCCCGCTACAACCGCGAGCTCTAAGAAATTTCTTCCAATCCTAGCTGATCCTTGTTGTAACCTCTTTTTGCTTTTAAGGAGAGTATTAATTACTTAGCAGAAAACCCTTATCTGTCAGCAGCGACCGTTCAAAATCCACGCCGTCGGTGGAGGGCCCTACTGAGGATGGTAGATGGACCCTGGAGGGGAGATCGGGAATGTCCCGGGGATGGCCCAAAGGGTCGGCTTTCGAAAGTTTTTGAGACATGAAAACCTCTACTGGGCCAAAAAGGAGCGATTAATATTATCCTTGCCCTGTCCTCCCGACCTTCCTCAAAACGGGGGATAAGGACAGGGAGGGAAGGCGTAGGTAATTGAAATCCCACTTAAAAAGAAGAGCGTCCACTGCCAAGGGCGTTCTTTGGGATTCAGAGAGCGAACTGTGTCACTTTTCTGTTGCTTTTGGTTCAAAGAGATCTACTTGGTAACCCCATTCCGCACAATTAGGCGAAGATGAAGTCTTTAATGACCACTCTCCTTGGCTCGGAATTGCGGCTTAAAATCCGCCTTGGTATTTTCTTCTCCCTTTATGTTGGCCGTTTTTAAAAAAGAAAGTGCGTTTGCTATCTGAAGTAGGCGCTTTGCCACTTCCATGAGAGGCCCGGAACAGTACCACCCTGGGGTTTTATGTTGCGACTGTGACCCGATTGGCGGAGAGCACTCAACGCTGGGACCCTGTAGATAGACAAGGAGCTTTTTAATTGCTGCCTACCCTGTTAATTCCTTCATATTAGAAGCATAGAATTTGATTCTGCTCCCATAAGCCCTGAACCATAACGTCCCCCCATATGAGCCCCCCACCCAGAGGGGCTAGCATCTGTTGTGACTATTCGGGATATCTCATATTCCCAGGGAACCCCTTAGACAGGTTTGTCTCATTCTTCCCCAATCCAGGGATCTTATAGCAGCCTGGGACAAGGATAGCTGGCCTTCCAGGTAACCACCTAGCAAATTTTGATACAGCAAGACCTCAGCTTGCAGCGCCTTGTGTGAAATTGAGCCCACCGGACCGCGGGAATGCAGGACGAGAGGGAGCCCAAAGAGACATAGCCTTCCTAAGCGACATGGAGGGATTACTGGAAGCGTTTAGGAACCTGGTACCGTAAACGAATTAACTTGTCTGACGGTAAACTACAGTTCTGATTTTGTGAATCCAGGATTAGCCCTAGAAACTGCTGAACCCCTCATCGGATTCAAACGAGACTTTTTGGTATTTATTAGCCATCCCAGCCGCTCTAAGGTAGAAATCGCTCTTTGCAGTTGCTCTAGGCAATGCTCTGCCGTTTTCCCTTTATAATAAGAAATCGCAAGGTAGGGGACTTTAAGCATATTTGATTCCTAAGTGGGCCATGACCTCCGACATAACCTTAGTGAATACTCGTGGGGCCCCGCCAAGCCAAAGGGAAGGGCGCTAAATTGAAAATGTCGCAGTACTTCCCCCATCTGGATTGCTACTCTGAGGAAACGTGATGCTCCATATGGATCGGTATGTGGTAATAAGGTCTTTCAGATCTAACACCACCATAAAGCAATTTTCAAACAGAAGCTTTATTTGCTGAGCTGACCGTTTCCATTTTAAATCGGTGAATAATCAGGAATTTATTGAGGGCTTTCAAACTGATGTGTGGGAGAGGTGCCGCCCTTTTATATCTGTGGTTTCCTGTTCCTAAGGGGCGGATCCCCTCTCTCTGTAGTGCTGTCATGGACGTTCGAATAAAAACACTTATCTGGAACAGGCGTTCCTTTAAGCCTACAGCACCTGGAATTCCCAGGCGGTCTCCCATCCAAGTATTAACCAGGCCCAACCCTGCTTAGCTTCCGAGATCAGATGAGATCGGGCGTGTTCAGGGTGGTAATGCTGATCGCGACCTATGCGACTCCTGAAAACATCCGGGCCGAATTACTAGGACGTCTAGTTACCTCCTCCGGTAACTGTAACGTCTCCCTCATGGCTTCCAATAAAAGCCTCTGTACGACCCAAAAGAGAAGCAGAGAGTCCCTGCCGATCCTCCTTATCCGAATTGGATACCTCCCCATCTGAGCTTGAAAGGGAAACCCTCCATACCTGAGATCTCCGAGTCGCTGCGCGGGAATGAAGGCACCGGCTGTGTCGCTTCCTCTGAGAGGATCTAGCTGACACCCAATAACCTAGAAGGTCAGACAGGCCATCAATAGAACGAGCGAGGGCCTCCATTTTGACATCACTGAAAACCTCTGAGCGCTGCGCCTGACGCTGTCGAGGTCTGCGTGTCAGTAACGCGAGACTGATCCTGTAGCTGATCTGGAAGACGGTCCGCACCTCCTGGACCCTGATCTGACATGTCCTCACACAGTAGATGGCAGGTTAAACCTGTCAGTAACTAGGACAGTGTGGTTTCTTAAAGAAGAAACGAACGCTGAAGGGTTAAAGCTCTTAAAGAGAGAGCTACCCCAGCTGTCCCCCAATAAAGGGTTAACCGCCAAAGAAGGGGTTAATGAAGCAGACTCCCCACAACCCTTGTTTAATGAAAAGGGTGTGCGAGCCCCAGGTGCCTCTTATGAGGTAACAGCTGCAGGACAGTGCTCTCAAAGGTATGCTTCTTTTGCCTTTGTACACTAAACAAGAACGCTAAAAAATTGCGCTGATTTGTACATCGCAATGACCGTCAAAGTCGCTAAGGGATCGCTAACCACTTATGCGTCGTCAATGAGATCGCCCACTGTGGCAGCTACTAGCGACATTAAAAAGATCACAAAAAAAAAACGATCGCATTAGTATGCGTCGTTATAATGATCGTTAGCGGTAGCGTTCAGTGTCCTGCGCTGTGGGGGTGAGGGGGTTAAGCTTCTGCCCCAAAAGCGACTCACCCAGCTGGCCGCGGTGTAGCGTCTTCGATTGTCCTGTGTGGAGGAGAGGAGAGTGAGGAAGGAAGCCTTCCGTTTCCAGTAATGGCCGCCGCGCTGTGCCTCTGAAGACAGCAGTAAAGCGCGCGCTCAGAGCGCCGCAAAAAATTCAAAAAAGGGCGTGCGACTCCTCCGCTCTCCATGTCCTGCAGGCATCCACCTGCGGACAAAAGACACTAGTCACCAACATGTCACATGTAACAGCGGCTGCCGCAGCAGTCGCTGAAGCACTCAAACACATTAAAAATGTGGAGTACTCACCCCGCTGAGTGCCACAGGGACCCCTCAGAGATTTGTGGCGCTGTGCCCGTAGCTTCCCCCCAGGGCGGGGAACGCAGTGACCCCAGAAGCGCGGTTTGCGTCCCCGCCAGGGAAGCAATCCTCATCCCCCAGGGCCGGCAGGGTTCTGCAGGGACCACCTTACAGGGTAATACAGATCCGCCAAGGGAGAGGTGGGGGTCCAGCAGCGCTGAGACCTCAAGACCACGGGGTCCAAGTCTCTGTCAGACTAAAATAAAAAAAATTTCTGAGGAGCTGCTTCCAGCAGCGACTATCCTCTGTGACCTCAAATTTTAGACTGGAGAGCTGGAGTAGGAGGAGCCTTATAAGCTGGAGGGGCCGGTCAACACTTTTTTAATCTGAGGTGTGTTTATCCTATGTGGGCTCCGCCTACCCACTAGTAATGACTGTGTCTCCCTTCCTTCATCTGCAGCTGAAAATCCTTTTCTCCGAGATGTTCATTGGGGGGGGGGTCTGTGTCCCCCAATGAGGCAAAGGAGAAAATGGAGTTACCCTCTCCAATCCCAATGGGCTCAATGGTTACTAAGTACGAAGTGGTCGTGGGTTTCCTGACCTGAACGCAACAGCCATCTAGGCAAAGTAAAGGTCTGGTAAGGAGACATGTGGCCTGTCAGTACATAGCGGTCCGTACATTGGTTGTGAAACCAGTCTTAGAATGAGAAGGGATGGATGCGTCACATCTTCAAAGTTTTCACCGCACATCCTTGTTAAATGCTTAAACTATGCGCAAAAATTGACTCCTCTAGACAAATACCATTTCTACCATAGATCCATTAAAATCAGATGAGCTTCCAGCCCCTACTTAAGGCACATTAAAAAGAATTTGACCCATCATGCAACTACCTCAGCCCCACTCATGTTCTATTTGCAGAAGAGGTAGAAAAATCGGTCAATTGGGATCTCATTTTTGAAACATTTCAGCATATTAAACTTGTTACCAACATATAGAGGTGGTAAAGAAGTCTTTACTCCCCCACCATCAGTCAGGGTGAAAGCAAATAACCATTTTGCTTCCATTTTTTTTCCCCATGACAAATGACAGGGTTGTCCAGAACCTAATTTTGCCAGGAACCCTTCTTCTGTCATGGACAAGAAATTTCCAATAGGACTTCCCTTGGGAAATGTGATGGCAGTTTTCTTTTTTATTGGATAACCTCCTAAAGTGTCAGATTAAGTAATGGGTGACCACAGAAGAGGACCGGGCACACTTGTTTAGGTAATGATGTGTTCCAACTATATTATGGCCTGCAAAACAAATGGTAAAATGACACTTTTTTTTTTTAAAGGGGTTGTCTTCAGGAGCGCACTGCTCTCCAGCCTCTCCGGTTACCAGGTAGGGGAGAGGGCTGCACTCCCGAATTATGCACTTTCCAATGCCACAAGCAGAAGTAGCTTTGCCTAAAATCAGAGGAGCTCCAAGACACTGAAGCTGACCGGATCCAGTGCTTCCACTTTGCAGTGTACAAAACTGACCCATTTCCTAGGCAGAGGTGGTCGGTAACCTAGGCACCAAGATGTACACAACAGCATTAACAATCCACTCGTTCTTGAGAACAAAGAGGATTTTAAATGAGGCAGATTCAAAACTTGCTCGTTTTTTACAAGCGGCTCTGCAAAATATCCCCATTTAATAAGACTAAACAATTTATTTTCGGTTTGATCTCGAGCCATGCCAACTTGATGGATAAACACTCTGTAGCAAGATCGATCTTGTGCGAGCCTAGATAGGTCCACCAGAGTTTTCTCCGCCATTATATTGATAGTATCAAGCCATCAGGTTGCTGGTCACCAGGGTCATAACTACCGCGATTGCAGGGGTCACAGTGATCGTGCCCGGCTGCTGACACCACCAAATACTTCAGCAGGATGTGTGTCCTATGACGCACATCCAGCTGAAGTGTATTGCAGTGCACAGAGCAGTTGGGTCCGTGAGCGCAATACACACTGCCGGTCAGAGGCCAGTAGCTGACTTCGGCGCGCATCACAGTGATGTCATGCACTCCCGTCGCTTGCACGTTGAAGTCAGCTGTTGGCTTCAGAAGAGGACACCACGTGGCAGGGGAGCAGATGGGAGTTTTTTTTTTAAATCTGTGTGTACACAATGGACATACTACAACATAGATAACTAAGGGCTGTGCATTATACTATAGGGAGGACTAAGGGCTGTGCATTATACTATAGGAGGACTAAGGGCTGTGCATTATACTGTTTAGAGGACTAAGGGCTGTGCATTATACTGTTTAGAGGACTAAGGGCTGTGCATTATACTGTAGGGAGGACTAAGGGCTGTGCATTATACTGTTTAGAGGACTAAGGGCTGTGCATTATACTGTTTAGAGGACTAAGCAGGAGCGTATCTAGGGGGGGGCAGCCGGGGCATGTGCCCGGGCGCAGCCGCCAGGGGCGCAGTCGGCCGCCTAATGCGGCGGTCCGCAGTGTCTCCCCCGCGGCTGCGTTCTACCGCCCCCGGCCTGAGAGTCGGCGGTTCCCTGTGCTGGCTGTCAAGCTGACAGCCGGCGCAGAGAAGCTGCCGCGTGCCGGCTCCCAGGGATCAATTGTACTGGCATCTATACAGACGCCAGTACTATTGAAGCTCTGACCCCTGGGTCAGATAGACGCTAGCAGCGTGATCAGGTCATGTGATCACGCTGCTGACATCACTCGCCGGCGGCGCCCAGAAGGGGGACCTGCTCTGGTGGTGAGTGTGCTCCAGAGGAGCTTAAGAAACCACAGAAGAAGGGGCTACATAATGTGGGGTGGCATGGGGGAGTACTTTTTTGTGGGGGATTAGGAGTGGGAATGATGAGGGAGTATTTTTTTTGTGGGGGGATTAGGAGTGGTGATGGGGGAGTACTTTATTGTGGGGGGGATTAGGAGTGGAAATGATGGGGGAGTAATTTTTTGTGGGGGGATTAGGAGTGGTGATGGGGGAGTACTTTTTGTGGGGGGATTAGGAGTGGGATGTGGCGGTACTTTATGTGTGGGGGGATTTGGAGTGGAGATGGGGGGTACTTTATGTGTGGGGGATTTGGAGTGGGAATGATGGGGGAATATTTTTTTGTGGGGGGATTAGGAGTGGGAATGATGGGGGAGTACTTTATTGTGGGGGGATTAGGAGTGGGAATGATGGGGGAGTACTTTATTGTGGGGGGATTGAGTGGGAATGATGGGGGAGTACTTTATTGTGGGGGGATTAGGAGTGGGAATGATGGGGGGAGTACTTTATTGTGGGGGATTAGGAGTGGGGATGATGGGGGAGTACTTTATTGTGGGGGGATTAGGAGTGGAAATGATGGGGGGAGTACTTTATTGTGGGGGGATTAGGAGTGGGGATGATGGGGGAGTACTTTATTGTGGGGGGATTAGGAGTGGGAATGATGGGGGAGTACTTTATTGTGGGGGGATTAGGAGTGGGGATGATGGAGGAGTACTTTATTGTGGGGGATTAGGAGTGGGAATGATGGGGGGAGTACTTTATTGTGGGGGGATTAGGAGTGGGAATGATGGGGAGTACTTTATTGTGGGGGGATTAGGAGTGGAAATGATGGGAGGATACTTTTTTGGGGGATTAGGAGTGGGAATGATGGGGAAGTACTTTATTTGGGGGGATTAGGAGTGGAAATGATGGGGGAATACTTTTTTGTGGGAGGATTAGAAGTGGGAAATGATGGGGAAGTATTTTTTGTGGGGGATTAGGAGTGCGAATGAAGGGGAGTACTTTTTGTGGGGGGATTAGGAGTGGAAATGTGGGGAGTAATTTTTGTGTGGGGGATTAGGAGTGGGATGAGGGAGTACTTTTTGTGGGGGGATTAGGAGTGGGATGTGGCGGTACTTTATGTGTGGGGGATTTGGAGTGGGGATGGGGGGTACTTTATGTGTTGGGGGATTTGGAGTGGGGATGGGGGGTTATTTTATGTGTGGGGGATTTGGAGTGGGGATGGGGGTTATTTTATGTGTGGGGGGATTTGGAGTGGAGATGGGGTGTACTTTATGTGTGGGGATTTGGAGTGGTGATGGGGGGTTATTTTATGTGTCGGGGATTTGGAGTGGAGATGGGGGTGTACTTTATGTGTGGGGGAATTAGGGGAGGGGTGTTACTTTATGTGTGGGGGGATTTGGAGTGGGGATGAGGGGGTTATTTTATGTGTGCGGGGGATTTGGACTGGGGATGGGAGATTTAATGTGTGGGGGGATTTGAGGACACTGAAGAGTATGTATGAGGAGACAGTATGGGGGATGGGTGCAGACAGTATGGGGAGCGAACGGGTGATTGTATGTGGACACAGTATGGGGAGTGAGGGTGATGGGATGTGTGCAGACACAGTATGGGTAGTCGGGTGTATGTGTGAGCAGACAGTATAGAGAGTGAGGGGTAAATATATGAGGAGACAGTATGGTGAACAGGGGGGATGTGAGAGGAGACAGTATGAGGAGGGAGGGGAATAGTGTGAGGCGACAGTATATTGCAGATATTTTTTTTTTAGGAGCATTATAATGACACTTCTATCTTTAAGGGCATCGTGTGGCGAGTTGGTGCAAAAGACCGGAGAAGATGGAAGTCTGCAGAGACGGCTGTGGATGAGAAAACTCATCATGGGGTCTGGACAAGATGAAGAAAAGAATGACTCCAGAGATGACGTCCTCTATGAGGTACCTGGATGTAAATATTATTTGTGATATTGACTAATTCTCATGTTTTTATTTATGTTAGGAGCATTAAAGGAGTTGTCCTGGTTTGTGCTGCGTCTGCAGTCATTCCATGTGACTGCAGACTTCTGAATTCTCACAGTGCGCGCTGCACGCTGTAAGGATTCTCTCGTGCCTGCGATTTACATACATGCGGTTACATGGTGACTAGACGTGTGGCCTCACTCAATGAAAACGAACAGAGCGAGGCCGAGCACGTCTAGTGGGAATGTGGCCAGAAGTATATAAATCACATGCTTGCGCTGACATGATCGTCCACAGGTAAGGGAGAATCCTAAAAGTGTGCAGTGCATTCGTTGTGAGAATTCAGAAGCTGCAATGTCAGGATTCAGCTCTGCAGATTCCAGGAGTCATCACATGGAAACTTCACACATATGCGACTTTCATACTTATGGTCCTGTGACAACGAGCTTCGCTTCCTGCTTCTGTTTTTCACTGAACATAGAGAGCATTAGGGAGAGCAGCTTGTCCGTACATGATAAGTGTGCAAATCGCATGTGTGTGGGGGGGAACCGAACCAATTCTTGCCCCGGGTGCCAGAAAGCCTAGATACACCTCTGGGACTAAGGGCTGTGCATTATACTATAGGGAGGACTAAGGGCTGTGCATTATACTATATGGAGGACTAATGGCTGTGCATTATAATGTATGGAGGAACTAATGGCTGTGCATTATACTGTATGGAGAACTAATGGCTGTGCATTATACTGTATGGAGGACTAATGGCTGTGCATTATACTGTATGGAGACTAAGGGCTGTGCATTATACTATATGGAGAACTAAGGGCTGTGCATTATACTGTATGGAGAACTAAGGGCTGTGCATTATACTATATGAAGGACTAAGGGCTGTGCATTATACTGTATGGAGGACTAAGGGCTTGGCATTATACTGTATGGAGAACTAAGGGCTGTGCATTATACTGTATGGAGAACTAAGGGCTGTGCATTATACTATATGGAGGACTAAGGGCTGTGCATTATACTATATGGAGGACTGTGCATTATGCTATATGTAGGACTAAGGGCTGTGCATTATACTGTATGGAGGACTATGGGCTGTGCATTATACTATATGGAGGACTAGGGCTGTGCATTATTCTATATCGAGGACTATGGGCTGTGCATTATACTGTATGGAGGACTAAGGCTGTGAATTATACTATATGGAGGACTATGGGCTGTGAATTATACTATATGGAGGACTATGGGCTGTGCATTATACTATATGGAGGACTAAGGGCTGTGCATTATACTGTATGGAGAACTAAGGGCTGTGCATTATACTGTATGGAGGACTAAGGGCTGGGAATTATACTATATGAAGGACTAAGGGCTGTGCATTATCTGTATGAGGACTAAGGGCTGGCATTATACTGTATGGAGAACTAAGGGCTATGCATTATACTGTATGGAGAACTAAGGGCTGTGCATTATACTGTATGGAGGACTAAGGGCTGTGCATTATACTATATGGAGGACTAAGGGCTGTGCATTATTCTATATTGAGGACTAAGGGCTGTGCATTACACTGTATGGAGGACTAAGGGCTGTGCATTAAACTGTATGGAGGACTAAGGACTGTGCATTATACTGTATGGAGAACTAAGGGCTGTGCATTATGCTATATGGAGGACTATGGGCTGTGCATTATACTATATCGAGGACTAAGGGCTGTGCATTATACTGTATGGAGGACTAAGGGCTGTGCATTAAACTGTATGGAGGACTAAGGGCTGTGCATTATACTGTATGGAGGACTATGGGCTGTGCATTATACTGTATGGAGGACTAAGGGCTGTGCATTATACTGTATGGAGGACTAAGGGCTGTGCATTATTATATCGAGATAAGCTGTGCATTATACTGTATGGAGACTAAGGGCTGTGCATTAAACTGTATGGAGGACTAAGGCTGTGCATTATACTGTATGGAGAACTAAGGCTGTGCATTATGCATATGGAGGCTATGGTGTGCATTATAATACGAGGACTAAGGCTGTGCATTATATGTATGAGGACTAAGGGCTGTGCATTATACTGTATGGAGACTAGGCTGTGCATTAAACTGTTGGAGACTAAGGCTGTGCATTAGCTGTATGGAGAACTAGGCTGTCATTATACTATATGGAGGACTATAGGAAGGATATGGGCTGTGTATTATACTAAACTTCAGAAAATTAAAGGTAGCACGCACCATCCCTTAAAAGGTCCTTTACTCAACAAAAGTTAAAACATGGATGCAGAAAAGATTGAACACAATGTACGACAGCCATTGTGCTCCAACAGGTCTTTGAATGGGGGGGGGGGGCGAGTGACGGGGATAACTCTCAGCCCCTCACGGACAATTAAGTCAAAATTGGATCAACTATCCCCATTTATCATGAATGCATCAAAAGATTAAAGTAAAAACCTCATCGACATGTGCAACATAAAGACGGATTTTGGTAAGACCTTACCTGTAAAATCCTTTTCAGCGAAGGAAGGAAGGGAGACAGTCATTACTAGTGGGTAGGCGGAGCCCACACAGGATAGAACACCTCAGATTAAAAAGAGTGTTGACCGCCCCTCCAGCTTGGGCTCCTCCTACTCCAGCTCTCCAGTCCGTACACAAGCTAAGGAAGAGCAAATATCACCAGCGGAGCAACATAACCCCTTCTGAAGAACTTCAGAGAAAAAAACGAGAAAACAGGTTATGCATATAACAGAAAAAACCACACAGTCCCAGGTACTACTCACTGAACCTGACCACTGCGATGAGCTGGCAATGCTGGAAAAGAGCCTTAGCGCGCCGACCTCAGCCCAGATAATCGCTATCAGAGAAGGGTCACGCCGCATCTGAAAACACAACAACACACTTCTGCCATGGGAGGGATCTGTGTCTCCCTTCCTTCCTTCGCTGAAAAGGATTTTACAGGTAAGGTCTTACCAAAATCCGTCTTTCAGCAGCAGATGGAAGGAAGGGAGACACAGTCATTACTAGTGGGACGTCCCAAAGCAGTCCAAAAACTAAGGGTGGGCAAAAAACCATCAGAGGCAGATTCCCAACAACTTAGATAAATGCGCAACTAGCGCTAAATACAAGTTAACAAGAACTTTAAACTACAGCCGCCTGCAGGACCTTACGTCCTAAGGCCGCATCAGCGGAAGCACTGACGTCCACCTTATAAAATTTCGTAAACGTGTGGACGGAACGCCAGGTCACCGCCCGGCAGAGCTGAGCTGCCGAGGCCCCTTGATGAAAAGCCCACGATGAACCCACAGCCCTCGTGGAGTGAGCTCGAATCTTAATCGGGCAAGGTTCGCCCTTAAGTCGGTAAGCCTCTAAAATGGCCGACCGAATCCAACGAGCTATAGAGTCCTTGGAAGCTCGTTGACCACGTCGACGACCTGCTGGAATCACAAACAGAGAATCCGACTTCCGAAAACTTTGAGTAATAGACAAATAGAACTTCAAAGCCCGCACTAAATCCAATGTGTGCAAGGCCCGTTCCTTCGTATTCCTCGGCTCCGGACAGAGCGAGGGCAACACAATATCCTGGTTAACATGAAATTGTGACACCACCTTAGGTAGAAAGTCGCCCCGAGTTCGAAGCACTACGCGATCCTGGTGGAACTCCAGAAAAGGAGGCGAGCAAGAAAGAGCCGCCAACTCAGAAACCCTTCTCAAAGAAGTGACCGCCACTAAGAAGGCAACCTTCCAAGAGAGCAAAGAAAGGCTAACAGAGTCCATAGGCTCAAAAGGCCCATGCTGAAGAGCCTCCAAGACAAGATTGAGCCGCCAAAGAGACACAAGCGCCTTCCGCGGCGGAAACTGACGGGTTACTCCGCGAAAAAAGGAACGTACGTCCCTACGCGAGGCGATAACCTTCCGAAACAGCAAGGACAGAGCAGAAACCTGACCCTTCAGAGTGCTAACTGCCAAACCCTTGTCCAGCCCGTACTGCAAAAAGGCCAACAAATTGGGAATGGAAAAAATCCTCGGGTTCCTTGAAGAACCCGAACACCACGAAAAGAAGGCTTCCCAAGTCTTGTGATAAATCCTAGTTGTAGCCGGACCTCTGGCAGCTCGCAGAGTGGCAATGACTTCGGCTGAAAAACCTTGACGGGTCAAGATTTCGGTCTCAAGAGCCACGCCGTCAAACGCAGAGACTTCAGGTCCGGATGACGAACGGGCCCTTGGGTTAACAGGTCCGGACGAAGAGGGAGTGGAAGTGGAGGCGCTGCCAGAAGCCACACTAGCGTCGAGAACCACGTCCTCCTTGGCCAATCTGGGGCTATCAACATAGACGGGACTCTCTCCAGTCTGATCCGACGCAACACCAGAGGAAGTAAGGATATCGGCGGGAACACATAGATTAGCTCGAATTGGTCCCACGGAGCCACCAGAGCATCCACCGCCACAGCCTTCGGGTCCTTGTACCTGGACATGAACATCGGTAACTTGGCATTGAACCTGGATGCCATCAAATCCACTTGGGGAGTTCCCCAACGGGAGCACAGCAGTGCAAAAATTTCCGGATGAAGACTCCATTCTCCGGGATCCATCTTTTCGCGACTGAGGAAGTCCGCCGTGATATTCTGAACTCCTGGAATGTGAATCGCAGAGATGGCTGGCACCCTGGCCTCGGCCCATACCAGGATCCGAGACACCTCCATCATGAGCCTGAAGCTCCTCGTCCCACCTTGATGGTTGATATACGCGACCGCCGTCGCATTGTCTGTCTGCACTCGGACTGGTAGACCGCTTAAAGGGACCGTCCAGTGTTGGAGGCAAAGGAAAAATTGCCCTCAATTCCAGGATGTTGATCGGCAGGACAGACTCTTCCGACGACCATACTCCCTGAATCCAGAGATCGTTCCAGACACCCCCCCAGCCCGTCAGGCTGGCATCGGTGGTTATGACCGACCACCTCGGAGGGAGGAAGGACTTCCCCAGGGATAACGCTTCCGGACGTAACCACCATCCTAGAGACTCTCGCACCCTGTGGGAGATGATGACACTGCAATCCAGCGAAGCCTGCGATCGATCCCAACGGTTCAAAATGAGCATTTGGAGATCCCTGGAATGAAATTGGGTAAAACGGAAGTGCCTCCATCTACGTCACCATCAAACCCAGAAGGCGCATACACCTTCGAAGGGACATTGCTGTCGAAGACTTCATAACCTGTACATGACGAAGAAGATTTGCTTGCTTGTCTGGAGGCAGAGACACCACTGCTCGTACCGTGTCGAAATGCATCCCCAAAAACAGGATTGACTGCGACGGTTCCAGAGACTACTTCTCCCAATTGACCAGCCACCCGAAGTCCTCCAGAAGCTGAAGGGATAGATTGCGAGCCGTCACCGCCTCCTCCTTTGAGGACGCCACAATCAAAAGGTCGTCCAGATAGGGAAGAATCGTAACTCCCTGTCTTCGAAGGATCGCCATGAGAGGTGCCAGAATTTTCGTAAAAACTCTGGGCGCTGAGGCCAATCCGAATGGCAGGGCCACAAACTGGTAATGGTCCTGACCTATGGCAAAACGAAGAAAGCGTTGGTGGGCCCTTCCGACGGGAACATGCAAATAAGCGTCGCGAATGTCGACTGACACCAAAAAGTCGTACTGCGACAGGGCCGCCACAACCGAGCGAAGCGACTCCATGCGGAATTTCCGGGTGCGGACATGCAGATTCAATCTTTTGAGATCCAGAATGGGGCGAAATTTGTCCTCCTTTTTGGGGACCACAAAGAGGTTGGAATAAAACCCTCTTCCCCGGTCCTCCGGCGGGACCGGTACCACCACACCCTTCTGCAGAAGGGAATAGACCTCCCGTAGTAGAGCGGCAAATAGCTCGGGCTCTGACGGAATGCGAGATTGGCAAAAACTGTCCGGGGGTCGAGAAAGAAACTCTATGAAGTAGCCTGCCGACACAACCCGCGTCACCCAGGCGTCCGAAACGCGGGAAGCCCAAGTCGATTCGAATTGGAGCAGGCGACCCCCCACTTGAGAGCCCTCGAGTGAGACCCTGGCGTCAGTCCGCCTTAGCGGGCTTTTTGTCAGCTTCCCGCTTGTCTTGACGGAAGCTCTGTTTCCAGGGAGTGCGGGATTTCTGAGAGGTCTTTTTTCCTGAAAAAGAGGGACGACCCGATCCCCAAGAGGGTTGACCGAACCGTCCCCTGGACCGAAAAAGCCGCCGACTACTACCGGCACTAGGCCTGCCAGAAGCAGAAGCCACAGCTCTTCGCTGCGGTAAAGCCGTTTCTTTTGCCTTTGCCTTGGCAATCAGCTCCGTGAGGTCAGATCCAAATAGCTGACCACCCTTGTAAGCTAAGGATAGCAAACCTTGCTTGGAAACCGCGTCCCCGGTCCACTGTCTAAGCCACAGTGCTCTTCTGACTGTGACCGCCGAGGATTGCGCCCTGGACAACAGTGACGCAGTATCCAAACCTGCATCACTGCCATATCGGGCTGCCTCCTCCAACAACTTGAAAAGCCCATCTACCTCGGATAGCGGGGATCCATCTTGCCACGCCGTCCGTAGACGGTCCAACCAGCTCAGGGAAGCTTTACAAGCACACATGGATCCTAGCACCACTCTGAATCCATGACCCGCGGCCTCGTAGATGGATTTCGCCGCCATCTCCGTTTTTCTGTCCAGCGGATCCTGCAGACTCGCCTTCCCTTTAACAGGAAGTAATGAGGATTTGCTAAGCTGGGATAAAGGGACATCCACTTCAGGAGAAGGAATCCAATTATCAATCAACTCCGTCGAACACGGATACAGTGCCTCAAAAAACCGTGTCCCCTGAAAACGTTTGTCTGGACACAGGCGTTCCTTCTCCACTGCCCCATTAAGGTCATCCAGAGATGGTAATGCCGATCGCGACCTATGCGACTCCTGAAACATCCGGGCCGACTTACCAGGACGTCTAGTTACCTCCTCTGGTAACTGTAACGCCTCCCTCATGGCTCCAAAAAAAGCCTCTGCACGGCCCAAAAAAGAGGCAGAGTGTCCCTGCCGATCCTCCTTATCCGAATCGGACATCTCCCCATCCGTGCTTGAAGGGGAACCCTCCATACCAGAGATCGCTACGCGGTCGAGTCGCTACGCGGGAAGGATAGTACCGGCCTGTGGCGCTTCCTGCCATGAGAGGATCTAGCTGACACCCAATAACCTAGAAGGTCAGACAGGCCATCAATAGAACGAGTGAGGGCCTCCATTTTTACATCACTGAAACCTCCGACCGCTGTGCTTGACGCCGTCGAGGACTCCTGCGTGTCAGATACGCGAGACTGATCCTGTAGCGGATCTGGGAGACGGTCCGCACCTCCTGGACCTTGATCAGACATGCCCTCACACAGTATATGGCAGGTAAAACCTGTCAGTAACTAGAACAGTGTGGTTTCTTAAGGGAAATAAAAAACGAACGCTGAAAGGTTACAGCTCTTAAAGAGAGAGCTACCCCAGCTGTCCCCCAATTAAAGGTTAACCGCCTATCAAGGGGTTAATGTCGCAGACTCCCCACAACCTCTATTAAATGAAAAAGGTGTGCGAGCCCCAGACAAAAAAAGACCTCTATATGAGGTAACAGCTGCAGGACAGCGCAGTCTGTCACCTCATTGTGCTTCAGAAAGGTGCCCTGCGCTGTGGGGGTGAGGGGGTTAAGCTTCTGCCCTGACAGGCAGAAGCGACTCACCCAGCTGGCCGCGGTGCAGTGTTCTTCGCTTGTCGGGAGGGGAGTGAGGAGCCCGAGGATCAGTAATGGCCGCCGCGCTGTGTGACAGAGAAGCCGGAAGAGGAGACAGGATGAAACGCGCGCTCAGAGCGCTTCCTGCCCGCGAAAGACCGGGAAGGTGCAAAGCCACGCCCCCCGCCGGCTTAAAAAAAAAAAAGCGTGCGCGACTCCTCCGTTCTCCCCCTCTCCCATGTCCTGCAGGCATCCACCTGCGGACAAAAAATACCAGTCACCAACATGTACACATGTAACAGCGGCTGCCGCAGCAGTCGCTGAAGCACTCAAAACACATATTAAAATGCTGAGTACTCACCCAGCTGAGCACCACAGGGACCCCCAGGTATTTGTGGCGCTGTGCCCATAGCTTCCCCCCAGGGCGGAGAACACAGTGACCCCAGAAGCGCGGTTTGCGTCCCCGCCAGGGAAGCAACCCTCATCCCCCGGGGCCGGCAGGGTTTTTAAAGGATAATACAGATCCGCCAAGGGAGGGGTGGGGGTCCAGCAGCGCTGAGACCCCTGAGACCTCAAGACCACTGGGGCCCAAGTCTCTGTCCGATAAAAATAAAAAATCTTCTGAGGAGCTGCTTCAGCAGCGACTATCCTCTGTGACCTCAAATTTTAGACTGGAGAGCTGGAGTAGAAGGAGCCCAAGCTGGAGGGGCCGGTCAACACTCTTTTTAATCTGGTGTTCTATCCTGTGTGGGCTCCGCCTACCCACTAGTAATGACTGTGTCTCCCTTCCTTCCATCTGCTGCTGAAATACCACATTCAATACCTTTCTATAAAATACAGTAAAAAAAAAAATTTTTTTTCATTAAAACTTGATGGACCCCTGCGCCCATGATCCATCTGGCCCCTCTCCTTAACAGGAGTTTATGGAGATCACCTCCTTGAGCCGGTAAGTTAATTCTACAAGCGTAATACCTCAGGGTCCATTTTCAGGAACATTTTATGTCCATTACTTCAGGTAAGGGCTCATGAAGACTCATCCAACATGCTGTTCAGGAGGTCCCATTAATCCTGAGGTATTATACTTTGCAAAATTAGAGTTAACTTACTGACTCAAGGAGGTGATCTCCATAAACTCCTGTTCAGAAGGCCAGTTTGCACACGCACAGGGACAAAACGGCCGTAGTCCATTATATGTTCAGTTTCTCCAGCATCCACGTTTTAACTTTCGTTGAATAAAGGAGCTTTTAAGGGATGGGGAGTGCCACCTTTCTTTTTCACAAGTTTGATTGACTTCAATTTTTTTTGGTGCTGCACCTAAGATTCCCATTGTCTGGTGTCAAAACGTCCACAAGTAACTGGACATTGAGGCAGATATATGGTACTGGAATCTTTATTTTCCCATTGTGTATTATACTAATATGGAGGACTATGGGCTGAGCATTATACTAATATGGAGTACTATGGGCTGTGCGTTCTACTAATATGGAGGACTATGGGCTGTGAGTTCTACTAATATGGAGGACTATGCGGGGTGCATTATACCAATATGGGGGACTATGGGCTGTGCATTATACTATATGGAGGACTATGGGCTGTGCATTATACCAATATGGAGGACTATGCGGGCTGCATTATACTAATATGGAGGACTATGGGCTGTGCATTATACTAATATGGAGGACTATGGGCTGTGCGTTCTACTAATATGGAGGACTATGGGCTGTGCATTATACTAATATGGAGGACTATGCGGGGTGCATTATACTAATATGAAGGACTATGCATTATACTAATATGGAGAACTATGGGCTGTGCATTATATATGGAGGACTATGGGCTGTGCATTATACTAATATGCAGGACTATGGGGCTGTGCATTATACTAATATGCAGGACTATGGGCTGTGCATTATACTAATATGCAGGACTATGGGCTGTGCATTATACTAATATGGATAACTATGGGCTGTGCAATATACTAATATGCGGGACTATGGGCTGTGCATTATACGAATATGCAGGACTATGGGCTGTGCATTATACTAATATGCAGGACTATGGGCTGTGCATTATACTAATATGGAGGACTATGGGCTGTGCATTATAGGAATAGGCAGGACTATGTGTTGTGCATTATACTAATATGGAGGACTATGGGCTGTACGTTATAATAATATGGAGGACTATGCGGGGTGCATTATACAAATATGGAGGACTATGGGCTGTGCATTATACTAATATGGAGGACTATGGGCTGTGCATTATACTAATATGCAGGACTATGGGCTGTGCATTATACTAATATGCAGGACTATGGGCTGTGCATTATACTAATATGGAGAACTATGGGCTGTGCAATATACTAATATGTGGGACTATGGGCTGTGCATTATTTTAATATGCAGGACTATGGGCTGTGCATTATTTTAATATGCAGGACTATGGGCTGTGCATTATACTAATATGCAGGACTATGGGCTGTGCATTATATTAATATGCAGGACTATGGGCTGTGCATTATACTAATATGCAGGACTATGGGCTGTGCATTATACTAATATGCATGACTATGGGCTGTGCATTATACTAATATGCAGGACTATGGGCTGTGCATTATACTAATATGGAGGACTATGGGCTGTGCATTATACTAATATGGAGAACTATGCGCTGTGCCTTATATATGGAGGACTATGGGGAGTCTAATATACTATATGGACTATAGGGTGTATTATATTATATGGAGGACTATGGGGTGCATTATACCATAGGTAGGACTATGACCTGTTCATTATACTTTATGGAGGACTGACGAGTGCATTATACTTCTGCTATGGGTCCCCATGACTTCCATGTACACCCTTGATGAGTATAATGGTTTATTTTTTTTCCCATACATTAATATGTAAAAGTATGTGTATGATCCAGTTGAGTATAAAGTGACGCTTCTCACCACAAAGGCCGATTTGCTTGCATAATATACTGTATATATGTATATTATATATACAGAAAGGTGCCTTTGTATTGTATAGTGTCAGTTTATACTCCACTGTAAGCTCCGCTAGGGGCAGTTGCAGGGAGAATCATGGGTGACAATGTGAGCAATTTTGCGCCCACAGCTCTGGTTGTAACGTTATGGTCCATCACTGATGCATAAATACCAAAAAAATAATTAACGCTCATGATTTGGTCTTTTAAAGGTTTTTATTTTTATACATTTTTTTTTGTATTAAAAAGGAAAAAGAATTACCACAAATTACCATGACTAAAGCACAGCTATAAGCAAATCATAAACGCAATAAGAATGGATACTCTGAATAATATTAATATTATAATACAAGCGCTCATTCAAGTATTTTACAATTGTTTTTTTTATTTTTTTGTGTTTTTTTTTCTGTTTTAAATTTGTCTGTCCTTTAATGATTTATTGGAGTATAACGGGTGGGGGGTGGGGAGGGCAAGATTATGTACTTGTAGCATTCCATGTTGAGGGGAAAGCAGCTTGCATGGAGTTAAGTCAAATCTTTGCAAAATGTGTTCTGGAATTTTGGGGTAGGAGGAAAAGTCAAAATTGGGAGATTATGACCCTGCCACAACCTGATCAGAGGTTCTGGACAGTCGAGCGATTGATGCCTTAAGGATCCTAAAACAGTTGTGAAATCTAGAACACAGTAGTGTGTTCTCCCTACAAAGAAAAATTGGGGAGTAAAGCCCATTAACTAAGGCCCAAAATGCCACAAGAATACTAATTAATGCACCAATTGGTGCTTTGCGGAAGCAGCTCAAAAGTGGGAAAGTGGGCAATGATTATAAAAGACTTCCCTGTGCTGGCACTAGGTAAGCTCGCTACCGGTAAGCTTCAACCAGTACTAGAATCATCAGATAACTTGCAACAAATTTGGAAATTGTGTTTTCTTTTAGGTTTCTTGAATAGTAAATAACAATTTTAACAAGAAAAAAAAAAAAAAAAAAAAAAAACAATTAACAATCCCCCACCACCCTAAAAAACAAAACAAAACAAAAACCTGGATATCTAAAACTATAAAACTGTAGGTCAGGTAAGGATGTAACCATGTAGTCATGACCGATAACTCTATATAATATATCTACACATAATAGGTTTTCTTAGCACGCAAATACCCCCTCCTCTGTACCCCCCCAGAAAAAAAAAAAAAAACCGGGCTACGATTTTTCCATTTCTGTAGCATAAATATGAAAAGGAGGAGGTATCGAGAAGTTGTCTTAAAGCACCATCAAGATGTCTTCAAGGGGGTTATAAGCCCGTCACCCAAACTCTACAAAAAGAGAGAAGACCACTCTACTAGAAAAGTAGGGAAATGCCGGTACCCAGACAACAGCAAGGTTTTTTTTTTCCAGGCTATACAATGGGAACCATTCTCTTTAAGTCACCAGCAATTACATAATTCCTTAAGGATCCAGCCCTAAATTATTATTTTATGCAATGAAACCCTTTTGCATAATTATCGACAGTGTGCAGCGAGAAACCCGTACGCGGTGGGGAGTACAAAAAAAAAATTAAGGTAAGGAAATGATGACCCGAATCGGCTACTGAATTGGAAAGGAAGTAGGGGGGAGGCGGTGGCAATTCTGCGGGCCGAAATCCATAACTGAGTTGTAATGAATACCAAGTAAACACCACGGCCTGAGTCAACGATTCGACCCAGAAAATGGCTTCCCGACCCCTCCGTCCTTATCGGGACGCTGTTGAAATCTAAAGATCGATGCATAGGGACCATGAGTGATGTGCCACATGCGAATACAGTCATGCGAGGACCGCGTCGTTGCGTGGCGTCACGTAAACCCTTTTTCTTGAGGTTACCCTGATTGCTTACCAGGACCTTCCCATATTGCATGAAATGTTAGTTCACATTGTTTGGAGCGGCAGTTTAGGCCGAGCCTAAAAATATACAAAAGGAGATCCTGCACCATGTTTTGGGCTGCTCTACGTCAACCCCTTTCGAGAGTCAGCCGTCAAATTTGAATAACGAAGAAATCTAATTTTTTTTTTTTTTTAGAAAGCGATGACGACAATGTGGCAGTGATATGGTAAAAAAAAAAAATTATTTTTTTTTGCTGTAGGATCATCGTGGACATTGCCCATGTACCAGGACTTTTTCCCCAACATTTGGTAGAATTATAAGCCTAAAAGACACAGCAGATGCACAACAGCCAGCCCTCGCAGTGCGTATGCATGTATACATGGGTATATAGGAAATGTATATACACACGTATGTACACACGCCAATCACCATAATACAATACTTGCCGGGGGGAGGGGAAAAGGGATGACAGTCATTCTCTGCACTGAGTGACAAACAGTCCCGTAAAATACCCACTAACAACCCCGTGGGTACGTCTAGGGTGGACAGGCGGCAGTGATGAGAAGGGGTGAAATAGTTGCCACGCGTCGTTGAACCACTCTGCAGTCTTTGCTCCTTTTGCTTGGCTGCTGCCAATTCTTATGTAGGAAGGGGGAGGTGGTGGGACCAAAAAAAAATTGAAAAAAAAAAAGGCAGCTCACTGCAAGTTTCAAGGTTACAATAAGGCAACTTTTTTTTGTACTCCATTTAATCAAATCGCTTAGAATTATTTTTTAAAGGGAAAAAGTGAAGGCAGGTGTTTTTTTTGTTGTTTTATAAAGTTTTTTTTTAAGTTTTTTTTTCCATTTTTCTTATGCAGTCATTTGCTAGTAAAGTTTTCTGTCTTTTTTTTTTTCTCTTTCACAGTCTGAAGTAACAATAAAACAAAACAAAAAAAACCAAAACAAATAAAAATATATATATATCTTTGAAAAGAAAAAAAAAAAGAAAAAAGCAGGGCTGTCGTGAAAGCGATGAGCTGTGTGCAGATGAGTTTTCTTTTTTTTAACGATTTTTGCTGTAAGATGAAATGAAGCCGAGAGACACAGCGTCACCTGGAGGATGTACGTCAGATCCTCCGAGTCAAAAGGAAGAGGAATCACCTCCCGGGTTGGGCTTCAAAGTAACGTTTTGTTTTTTTTCGTGTCCTTTTCGAAGCCCGTGACAGCAAACTTTTGGTAGCCCATTTAGCAATCAAGAGCAGAGATGAGGCCTGCACTCGTTTTGCCACCCAGGCAGTCCCCTGATCAGAGGGAGGGCAGCATTTCAATAATTTAGAAGAAAAAAAAAAATAAAATAAAAATTCTTTCCCTCCCAACACAAGAAGCCCCTTCTTCCTCCAGGTTCCTGCTTTTAAAAAAAAAAAAAAAAAAAAAACTAAAATTTTTTATATCCCTAAGCAAACTAAAAATTTTCTTCTTTTGGGATAAGCATCCGCCACCCTTGCAGGAAAGCCTCAGGATCAGTCTGTTTTCTCCAGAACGTGGAGTCTCTGATTACTGTAGGAAATGGTGGCCCATACATTCCTACCCACCGCCAGGAAATCTCCTACATGGTCAACCCCACCCCTCGAAAAAAAAAAAAAAAACCCCATCATTCTTTCCAAACTTCTTTCCTAATTTCCTCCTCCTGACGTGCCGGAATCCATGGTGGCGAATGAGGGTTGGCTTTGGCCTTTGGCATCCTCCCGGGTTGTGTTACTGGATGACTGGTGACCTGATCCTTTGCTGGAAGACTGTGAGGGATACCTTCTCCTACCTTCACCCGCTGACAGCGAGGGGCGCCTCCTGGAGCCCGCATCCTCCATTGGTGGCTGGAAATGAATTGGTGAAAAAAAAAAAAAAAATCACATTAAACAAGGATTCCGATAAAATGTAACACATTACAACCAATTTTCATTTTTTTTCCTGCCCTTCTTCCAAGAGCCGACATTTTTTTAATTTTATTGTCAACATAACTAATGAGATCTTAAAAGGGTTTTTCTATGTAATCTGAGAGCAGCATGATGTTAATTAAGGCTGAGACCCTGATTCCGGTAATATATCACTTGCTGGTCTGCTTGCTGTCATTTTGATACAAATCAGAGTTTTCTCTCTGCAGTGCTCAGAATTCTGAGCTCTGTATAACCCCGCCCACACCACTGATTGGCAGTGTACACAGCCAACTGACAGCAAACTACCAATCCATGGTGGAGGCGGAGTTACACAAACCAGCACCAGACACCTGGTGGCTGTGCATGAGCAGCTATTGGAAATGGAGGGGTGGCCGTGCATGAGCAGCTCTCTCTCCTGTTCACTGGTGGCGCAAGTTACTGCAGCTGAGGCCCATTGAATCCCCCCTGTTATGTGGGAATATACCCTTAAAAGATGGATTTTGGTAAGAACTTACCTGTAAAATCCTTTTCAGCGAAGGAAGGAAGAGAGACACACTAGTCATTACTAGTGGGTAGGCGGAGCCCAGATGAGATAGACACCTCAGATTAAAAAGAGTGTTGACTGGCCCCTCCAGCTCGGGCTCCTCCTACTCAGCTCTCCAGTCGTACCCAAGCTTAAGGAAGAGCAAATATCACCAGCGGAGCAACATAACCCCTTCTGAATGACTTCAGAGAAAAAAATAAGAATACAGGTTATGCATGCATTTGGCAAAAAATCACACAGTTCCAGGCACTACTCACTGCGATGAGCTGGCAATGCTGGAACAGAGCCTTAGCGCGCCGACCTCAGCCCAGATAATCGCTATCAGAGAAGGGTCACGCTGCATCTGAAAACAACAACACACTTCTGCCATGGGAGGGAGCTGTGTCTCTCTTCCTTCCTTCGCTGAAAAGGATTTTACAGGTAAGTTCTTACCAAAATCCGTCTTTCAGCAGCAGAAGGAAGGAAGAGAGCCACACTAGTCATTACTAGTGGGACGTCCCAAAGCAGTCCAAAATTAAGGGTGGGAAAAAAAACAAAACGAGGCAGAATCCCAACAACCTTGATAAATGTGCAATAGGCGCCAAATACAAGTTAACTAGAACTTGAAACTACAGCCGCCTGTAGGACCCTACGTCCTAAGGCCGCATCAGTGGAAGCACTGACGTCCACCTTATAAAAACTTTATAAACGTGTGAACGGAACGCCAGGTCGCCGCCCGGCAGAGCTGAGCTGCCGAGGCCCCTTAATGAAAGGCCCACGAGGAAGCCTCTGTCCTCGTGGAGAGAGCTCAAATCTTAATTGGGCAAGATTCGTTTTTAAGTCGGTAAGCCTCCAAAATGGCCGACCGAATCCAACGAGCTATAGAGTCCTTGGAAGCTCGTTGACCACGCTGACGACCTGCTGGAATCACAGAGAGTTCCGACTTCCGAAAATTTTGAGTAATAACAAATAGAACTTCAAAGCCCGCACCAAATCCAATTTGTGCAAGGCCCGTTCCTTCGCATTCCTCGGCTCCGGGCAGAGCGAGGGCACCTTAGGTAGGAAGTCGCCCCCGTGTGCGAAGTACTACGCGATCCGGGTGAAAATCCAGGAAAGGAGGCAAGCAAAAAAGAGCCGCCAACTCAGAAAAACCTTTCTCAAAAAGGTAACCGCCACTAGAAAGGCAACCTTCCAAGATAGCAAAGAAAAGCTAGCAGAGTCCATAGGCTCAAAAGGCCCATGTTGAAGAGCTTCCAACACAAGATTGAGCCGCCAAGGCGACACAGGTGCCTCCGTGGCGGAAACTGACGGGTTACTCCGCGAAAAAAAGGAACGTACGTCCCTACGCGAGGCGATAGCCTTCCGAAAAGCAAAAACAGGGCAGAAAACCTGACCCTTCAGAGTGCTAACTGCCAAACCCTTGTCCAGCCCGTACTGCACGAGGCCAACAAATTGGGAATGGAAAGAATCCTCGGGTTCCTTGAAGAACCCGAACACCACAAAAGGAAGGCTTCCCAAGACTTTGTGATAAATCCTAGTATTAGCCGGACCTCTGGAAGCCCGCAAAGTGGCAATGACTTTGGCTGAAAAACCTTGACGGTCATATTTCGGTCTCAAGAGCCACGCCGTCAAACGCAGAGACCTCAGGTCCGGATGACGAACGGGCCCTTGGGTTAACAGGTCCAGGCGAAGAGAAAGTGGCAAAGGAGGCGCTGTCAAAAGCGACACCAGTGTCGAGAACCACGTCCTCCTTGGCCAAACTGAGCTATCAACATAGCCGGGATTCTCTCCAGTCCGATCCGACACAACCCCAGAGGAAGTAAGGGTATCGGCGGAAACACATAGATTAGCTCGAATTGGTCCAACGGAGCCACCAGAGCATCCACCGTCACAGCCTTCGGGTCCTTGTACCTGGACAAGAAAGTCGGTAACTTGGCATTGAACCTGGATGCCATCAAATCCACTTGGGGAGTTCCCCAACGGGAGCACAGCAGTGCAAAAATCTCCGGATGAAGACTCCATTCTCCGGGATCCATCTTCTCGTGACTGAGAAAGTCTGCCGTGATTCTGAACTCCTGTAATGTGGATCGCAGAGATGGCTGGCACTCTGGTCTCGGCCCATACCAGGATCCGAGATACCTCCACCATGAGCCTGGAACTCCTTGTCCCGCCTAGATGGTCGATATACACGACCGCCGTAGTATTGTCTGTCTGTACTTGGACTGGAAGACCGCCTAAAGGGACCGTCCAGTGTTGGAGTCAAAGGAAAATTGCCCTCAATTCCAGGATGTCGATCGGCAAGACCGACTCCTCCGACGACAATACCTCCTGAATCCAAAGATCGTTGCAGACACCTCCCCAGCCCGTCAGGCTGGCATCGGTGGTTATGACCGACCACCTCGGAGGAAGGAAAACCTTCCCTTGAATAAAGCTTCCGGACGTAACCACCATCCTAGAGACTCTCGCACCCTGTGGGAGATGATGACATTGCAATCCAGTGAAGTCTGCAATCGCCAACGGCTCAGACTAAACCTTTGGAGGGCCCTGGAATGAAACTGAGCAAACGGAAGTGCCTCCATGGACCACCATCAAACCCAGAAGGCGCATACACCTTCGAAGGGACATTGTTGTCGAAGACTTCATAACCTGTACATGTCGAAGGAGACATGCTTTCTTATCTGGAGGCAGCGACACCACTGCTCGTACCGTGTCGAAAAGCATCCCCAAAAACAGGAATGACTGCGACAGTTCCAGAGACGACTTCTCCCAACTGATTAGCCACCCGAAGTCCTCCAGGAGCTGAAGGGATAGATTGCAAGCAGTCACTGCCTCCTCCTTTGAGTACGCCACAATCAAAAGGCCGTCCAGGTAGGGAAGAATCGAAACCCCCTGTCTTTGAAGAATTGCCATGAGAGGCGCCAGAATTTTTGTAAAAACTCTGGACGCCGAAGCCAAACCGAATGGCAAAGCCACAAACTGGCAATGGTCCTGACCTATGGCAAAACGAAGGAAGCGTTGGTGGGCCCTTCCGATTGGGAAGTGCAAATAAGTGTCGCGAATGTCGACACCAATAAAAGAGTTCTGCGACAGGACCGCCAAAAAGGAGCAAGGCAACTCCATGTGGAATTTCCTGGCGTGGACATGCCGATTCAATCTCCAGAATGGGCCGAAATTTGTCCTCTTTTTTGGGGACCACAAAGAGGTTAGAATAAAACCCTCTTCCCCGGCGGAACCGGCACCACCACACCTTTCTGCAGAAGGGAATCTACCTCCCGCAGTAAAGCGGCAAAGAGCTCGGGCTCTGACGTAACGCGAGGTTGACAAAAAAACTGTCTGGGGGTCGAGGAAGAACTCTATGAAGTAGCCTGCCAACACAACCTATGTCACCCAGGCGTCCGACACGTGGGAAGCCCAAGTCGGTTTGAATTGGAGTAAATGACCCCACACTCGAGAGCGCTCAAGTGAGACCCTGGCGTCAGTCCGCCTTAACGGACTTTTTTGCCAGCTTCCCGTTTGTCTTAACGGAAGTTCTGTTACCAGGGTATGCGGAATTTCTGAGAATTCCCTTTTTTTTTTTTTTAAAAAAAGAGAGAGAGAGAGAGAGAGAGACGATCCGAACCCCCAGAGGGCTGACCGAATCATCCCCTGGACAGAAAGGACCGCCGTCAACTACCGGCACTAGTCCTGCCAGAGGCAGAAGTCACAGCTCTGCGCTGCGGTAAACCTGTTTCTTTTGCCTTGGCAATCAGCTCCGTGAGGTCAGATCCAAATAGCTGACCACCTTGTAAGCTTAAAGAAAGCAAACCCTGCTTGGAAACCGCGTCCCCATGTCTAAGCCACAGTGCTCATCTGACTGACTGCCGAGGATTGCGCCCTGGACCAGAGGGCTGCTCCACTTGAAAAGCCCATCTACCTCGATAGAGGGGATCCACCTTGCCACGCAGTCCGTAGACGGTCCAACCGGCCCAGGGAAACTTTACAAGCACACATGGATCCTTAATACTGAATCCAAGACCCGCGGTCTCGCAGATGGATATTGCTGCCATCTCCGTTTTTTTTTTTTTCTTCCCAGCAGGTTCTGTAGACTCGCCTTCCCTTTAACAAGAAGATTTGCTAAGCTGGGATAAAGGGACAACCACTTCAGGAGAAGGGATTCAATTATCAATCAACTCCGTAGCACGGATACAGTGTCTCAAAAGACCGTGTCCCTTGAAAACGTTATCTGGACACAGGCGTTCCTTGCCCCATTAAACTCATCCAGAGATGGCAATGTCGAACGCAACTTACGGTACTCCTGGTACATCCGGGTCGACTTACCAGGACGTCTAGTTACCTCATCCGGTAACTAACGCCCTCATGGTCCAATAAAAGTCTCTGTACGGCCCAAAAGAGAGGCAGAGTGTCCCTGCCGATCCTCCTTGTCCGAATCGGACATCTTCGTTACGCGGGAAGGAAGGCACCGGTTTGTGTCGCTTCCTTGAGAGGATCTAGCTGACATCTAATAACCTAGAAGGTCAGACAGGCCATCATATAGAAACTAGCGAGGGCCTCCATTTTGACACCACTGGAACCTCCGACCGCTGCGCATGACGCCGTCGAGATCTGCGTGTCAGATTCGCGTCTGTAGCGGATCTGGGAGACGGTCTCTGACATGTCCTTGCACAGTATATAGATAATATCTTTGGCACTACTGTGGAAAAGGAGTGGTGCCAGAGAAGGATCCCAATCCGTATAGTGATATATGATATAATCTCGGCACACACCATATGATTTAGTGATAGTGATTTTAATGAAAATTCAAAAAGCCAGTACATACAGACGTTTCGGTCTGAAACAAGACCTTCCTCAATGTACTGTAATGTAGAACAAAATATATAGAAAATAAGACAAAAAGAAATGGGCATAAAATAAGTATATACAGATATATATAATATATGGACATATTGTATATTGATGAGCAAATAGTAGATAACCATTAACATATAATGTTTGGAAACATCCATAATTATCTCTTCAGATAATGATATAAGAAAAATATGCATTGAGAGGTGTATACCAACCCCTATGTGAGACCAGAACTTATAGGCAACAAAATTATACGTACCAGTAACTGGCATTAATAGACCAGGTGATAATAGTGTGAAAATCTGGGAACAATATTATGAAATTGAGTAACATTTATTATGTGGAGAGTGAACGGTGTCCAGAGATATTATTATCATATACATACCACAGGTATAGCGCACTCTTTAGAGCTATACCTGTGGTATGTATATGATAATAATATCTCTGGACACCGTTCACTCTCCACATAATAAATGTTACTCAATTTCATAATATTGTTCCCAGATTTTCACACTATTATCACCTGGTCTATTAATGCCAGTTACTGGTACGTATAATTTTGTTGCCTATAAGTTCTGGTCTCACATAGGGGTTGGTATACACCTCTCAATGCATATTTTTCTTATATCATTATCTGAAGAGATAATTATGGATGTTTCCAAACATTATATGTTAATGGTTATCTACTATTTGCTCATCAATATACAATATGTCCATATATTATATATATCTGTATATACTTATTTTATGCCCATTTCTTTTTGTCTTATTTTCTATATATTTTGTTCTACATTACAGTACATTGAGGAAGGTCTTGTTTCAGACCGAAACGTCTGTATGTACTGGCTTTTTGAATTTTCATTAAAATCACTATCACTAAATCATACACTTGCACAGTATATGGCAGGTTAAACTGTCAGTAACTAGAACAGTGTGTTTCTTAAAGAAAAAACAAACGCTGAAGGGTTAGAGCTCTTAAAGAGAGAGCTACCCCAGCTGCCCATTAAGAGTTAACCGCCTAAGAAGGGGTTAAAGTAGCAGTGATAATGAGAAGGGTTGCGAGCCCCAAGTGCCTCTTATAAGGCCGCAGCTGCAGGACAGCTATGCCACACTTAACAGAAAAAACAAACGCTGAAGGGTTAGAGCTCTTAAAGAGAGAGCTACCCCAGCTGTCCCCCATTAGGAGTTAACCGCCTAAGAAGGGGTTAAAGTAGCAGTGATAATGAGAAGGGTTGCGAGCCCCAAGTGCCTCTTATAAGGCCGCAGCTGCAGAGACAGCTATGCCACACTTACAACATTCATCGCTAAAAAATTGCGCTGTTTTGTATATCGCAATGACCGCCAAGGTTGTTAAGGAGATCAGTAAGCGCTCCAGATTGGCAGCTACTAGCGACATTAAAAGCGTATAGTGGCAGTAACTTCACTGTCGCAGGCTCCCCACAACCTCTTTATTATTATTGAAAAGAGTGTGCGAGCCCCCTTAAGGGATAACAGCCGCAGGACAGCACAATCTGCCACTCATTAGTGCCCCAGAAGGCGCCCGCGCTGTGGGGGTGAAGGGGTTAAGCTTCTGCCCAGAGGATAGAAGCGACTCACCCAGCTGGTAACAG
Organism: Oophaga sylvatica; assembly: GCA_033576555.1. Lineage (NCBI taxonomy): Eukaryota > Metazoa > Chordata > Amphibia > Anura > Dendrobatidae > Oophaga > Oophaga sylvatica. The sequence goes on from JARQOD010000004.1 coordinate 20,710,506, forward strand.
TGTAACATCTTGCCGGGAGGGGAGGAGGGAGAAGAGCCAGAAGAAGCTTTCAGCCTGCTTCTGTAATGGCCGCCGCACTGTGCCTCCGTGTGCTCCATGAGGGAAGCCGGAAAAGGAGACAGCAGTAAAGCGCGCGCTCAGAGCGGCGCGAAAATTCAAATAAAAAGGCGCGCACTCCTCTCTCCCGTTCCTATGTCCTGCAGGCATCAACCTGCAGACAAAAAATACTAGTCACCGGCATGTTTACTGTAACAGCGACTGCCGCAGCAGTCGCTGAATCACTCACACACATTAATAAAAATGCGGAGTACTCACCAGCCGAGCGCCACAGGGACCCCAGGGGTTTGTGGCGCTGTGCCCATCGCTTCCCCCAGGGCGGGGAACGCAGTGACCCCCGATGTGCGGTTTGCGTCCCCGCCAGGGAAGCCATCCTCATCCCCCAGGGCCGGCATGATTCTGCAGGGACCACCATCAGGGTAATTACAGATCCGCCAAGGGAGAGGTTGGGGTCCAGCAGCGCTGAGACCCCTGAGACCTCTAGACCACTTCTGGTGATCCAAGTCTCTTGTCCGATAAAAATAATAAAATCTTCTGAGGAGCTGCTTCCAGCAGCGACCATCCTCTGAGACCTCAAATTTTAGACTGGAGAGCTGAGTAGGAAGAGCCCGAGCTGGAGGGGCCGGACAACACTCTTTTTAATCTGAGGTGTCAATCCTATCTGGGCTCCGCCTACCCACTAGTAATGACTATGTGGCTCTCTTCCTTCCATCTGCTGCTGAAAAAATAAATTAATCTAGTCTTACAGCCAGGATGACTTACATCTACTCGGAAATCCTCAAGCCGGCGGAATTTGCTCAGGTATTCCTGCAATTTTGGATCGATATCCAGGTTTTTGGCTTTGGAATATTTCAAAAAGGCCCAAAATTTCTCAAGTCCGTACAATTGACCTATGAAAGGAAAAAAAAAAAAAAAAAAGAACAGATTACTCCAGCGCCAAGATAAAGGCGGCAGCAGCAGAATACGTCAATATTATGCACCGGTCTCATAGTCCCTCCTGGTCTCTTCCTGGAAGTCCCGGAATATGTCCACTCGGAACTTCTTCTCCAGGCCATAGCTGTAATATCGGAAAAGGCACTCCAAGCCATACCTGAACGCAAAGACAAAAGGTTAATGTGGGAAAAGAAAAAAAAAACTGGGACAACTGCGCCCAAGAAGCCTGACCTGTATCCTTCCTTTCCATCCTCCACAGAAAGCTGCCGGAATTCTTCATACATCTTCTTGTTGAAGTGATCCCGAAGGAAGAAAGACCAGAAACGGAAGAGCGTGTTCATCTCCTGGGACTGGCCAATGCCTAGCCGTTTCCTCTCTGGGGGAGAAAGTAAAAAAAAAAAAGTAAATAAGAAAAAAAAAAAAAAATTCCAAAATGACAGACAGTCCAATTATTGGCAATGCTGTTATCGGTTGGCGCAACACGTGACCTGGCCTCTATGAACGCCAGATCATGGGTGGCGCCGCCATCGTGCTCTCATTAGCGTAGGGATAGTGTTAAATAAATAATTAAAAAAAAAAGATATTTTAAACAGCTAGCCAAGGGGAAAGCAAGATAGCTGTGAGCTGGTCTCATTATGCTGGGAAGGGGAAAATATCCATGGACCTTCCCAGCATAAGACCAGCTCACAGCTGTTTGCTTTCCCTTGGCTGGTTATTAAAACATTTTTACCCTTCGCCACGACAGCACCCACTCCCTCCAGTGGGTTCTGTCGTCGACTCATTAAAAGAGCATTACCGGTACGTAATCCAGCTTTTTACCCTTTGCCACGACAGCACCCACTGGAGTGAGTGGGTGCTGTTGTGGACTCATTAAAAGAGCATTACCGGTACGTAATCCGGCTTTTTTCAGTGATTAACCTGTACAGTAAACTACACACGCAAAGCACTGCTCCACTTGGGCATGGTTCAAGATTATTATGTTTTTATTCTAGGTTATTTTAATTCATTTTCCTATTCACATTTGTTTGCGTTGCAATTTTCCTACTCTTATCCCCATTTTGCTTCCTTTTGCCACCCCATAGTGCTTATTACGACCATTTTACAGCACCAAAGTTTGGGTCCCCAGTGACTTATGTGTGTGGTTCGGGGTCAAGTTCTGGTACCTGAACCGAACTTTGGACTAAAGTTTGGCCGAACCTGAACTTCCACGTGTCCGCTCAACCCCAACAGATATCTCTCTCAATTTTGATGGCGCCCTCCTCACCATTAAGGCAACGTCGGCGGTACTTGTGGTAAACGTGTTGTGTGAATCCGTTCTCTTTCAACAGCTCGTGAGAAGGATGCTGGAACTTTGGCAAAGACTGAGGTGTACATCCAAAGTTGCTCAAAGCTGGAGCAACCTCAGAGGGACTGGCGTTGGAGCTACGGGAGGAAAAAAAAAAAAAAAAAAAGGTAACATGCGAGATTAATGTATAGACAGATCTACTAGTCGGCTTGTTACCTCCAAACAACTGCTGGGGTCTCCCGTAAGATCGTAGCTTACCTGACAGAGGCAGTTCGTGGTCGATGTTCCCTTGAATCCATTACCCACCCAACGTGGCATTCCATCGGTGGGTTAGAGCTGTGGCGCGTTTTTCTTTTCCGTGGCGTCTAAAAACAATTCAGAAGTATTAATGGACAGTCCTTTCCTCTTCGTATTTGGGGGTCGGGTCTTTAGGAACCCCTCATTAATCATGAAGACCCCAGTAAAATTTCCTTTGCTTCATGCCTCTACGTTTCAAGCTGGTGTTGGTGCGCTCAACTACTTTCGGTGAAAAATTAAATGGCGCAAGGAGAAAAGTGAACGTGGCCCTTAAAGGGGGTGATCTATGATCGTTTATCATCTATAGATGATAGCTGATAAATGTGTGATCTCTGGGGATCAATTGTTGGGACCCCCAATTGCTAAAAGAAACAGGGTTCCTGCGTTTCCCATTGAGTTGAGCAATTCGATTTGCCTTGTCCTGATCTGGCCGCTCTTCACATCTGTGCGTGGTACTGTGCATGCACGACCACTAACTTCTATGGGAGCAATGGTCATAATGGAAGTGAATGGAGTGGTAGTTATGCACGCACATTACCGATTCACTTACATGGAGAACCCTAGCGTGCATCCGTGACCAAAGCTCCAGTCACTTCCATGGGTGCAGTACTACACATGTGATCGACCCTCCCATAGAAGTTAATGGAGTGGTGGTCATGAATGCACACTACCACCTGATTCACGTAGGACACGTGGGATTAGGATCAGTGAGCTCTCAGCAATCCTACACTTAATTATAGGTGATAAATGGGATCACTCTTTGAAGGCTCAGTATAGGAATAACACAACAATGAATCCAAGTTATTTAGAAAAGCATTTTAAATACAAGCCCAAATCCTCACCTTTGCATCGATCGTCCTGCCCTCCTTCACAACCGGGTAAAACCGAGGAGTAAGTGTGGGATCTTTCAACCGGGCGTCCGTGGGGTGCGTGGCGTCCGGGCATTGCGGTAATTCGGAGATTCGGGGACTGTGGTCGGTAGGGAACGGGCAATTGTGGAGGGTTCAGGTGCACCAAACAGCTTGTTAGCCAAGGCATCTGTGGGAACTGTAGGTTAATAACAAAAGCAAAAAATAAAATGTCGACGTTCCCCTTTAAACAATTCACTTTTTTTTTTTTATCCATCCCACCCCACCTGCTGGCCATTACCAGCATTGCAGGATAGATTTATAGTCAGCTGCCCTCCAGTGGAGAAAATAGAGAAATGCACTGCAAGACGCATTGTATCACCCCATGCTTTTAGCGTTTCTTACATTTTTAGCAATGGGTTAATAAATACCTTGCTGGAATCTTGGAGGTCCAGGAGGAACTTCCTGATTTGGATCGACAGGGGGTTCTGGGGTTAACGTGTCGAACTGCTCCCGACTGATCATATTCACCTTTTTGAAGTTCTCCACCTCTTGCTGCAATGAGAAAAGATGTAGGTTTGTATTGGGGGCACAGAGTGGGTTGTACTACACCAAGGAGATCAGCACATTGCACTTTTTAGAGGTCCCCTGCATGTGTAAAGTATCTCCATAAGCCCCCACATATACCCCACAGAGGTCAAAATTGTCCTTAAAGCCTCTGCTGGGCCATTATGCATTAGTATAGCTTTCAGTTTGCAGTGCTAGTCCATATAAAGATCATTCTTTTTTTGGCATAGTATGGCTAGACAGGTTTCGCAATAAGCAGAAAGGTCGGCCACCTAAGGGCAGCAGCCGGGAACCTAAGGGCAGCAGCCGGGAACCTAAGGGCAGCAGCCGGGAACCTAAGGGCAGCAGCCGGGAACCTAAGGGCAGCAGCCGGGAACCTAAGGGCAGCAGCCGGGAAACTAAGGGCAGCAGCCGAGAAACTAAAGGGCAGCAGCCGAGAAACTAAAGGGCAGCAGCCGAGAAACTAAAGGGCAGCAGCCGAGAAACTAAGGGCAGCAGCCGAGAAACTAAAGGGCAGCAGCCGACAAACTAAGGGCAGCAGCCGAGAAACTAAGGGCAGCAGCCGAGAAACTAAAGGGCAGCAGCCGGGAACCTAAGGGCAGCAGCCGGGAACCTAAGGGCAGCAGCCGAGAAACTAAAGGGCAGCAGCCGAGAAACTAAAGGGCAGCAGCCGAGAAACTAAAGGGCAGCAGCTGAGAAACTAAGGGCAGAAGCCGAGAAACTAAAGGGCAGCAGCCGAGAAACTAAGGGCAGAAGCCGAGAAACTAAGGGCAGCAGAAAGTGCTGAGCGCATGTGGCCAACAATAAGAACACTTGACACAGCCGATTACAGCTCTGCTACACCAGCCATAACAAACAGCTACTAGGCCAGGGCTTTTAAAGTAAAACTCCAACCCTGGAGCCAATAACCACAAATGGAATAGAAAATTGCTTAAATACTAACTCCTGTAGTCCGCTGACAGCTCTGCAGGGAATCAAATTCTTATTCTGCTATATCCAATATAAGTAGGTCTGGCAACAAGTTATGCGATTGCTACTTAAAGGGGTATTCCCATCTCCAAGACCCTATCCCAATATATAGTAGGTGTCAAAATAATAACATTAGCAAACACCTCCAATTAGAAATGTAGTGTAGTTCTTCAGATTCGCTATGTCGCTTACCCCATGTGCAGGGCATGGCAACTGCTTACACTAGAAACAATCACTACTATACGAGTAGTTGTAACCATGGATAACCAAGCTACTTCAATGCCCTATACATGGGGTAAGCGACAGCGAATCAGAAGAACTATACTACATTTCTAATTGGAGGTATTTGCTAATATTATTATTACACCTACTACATATTGGAATAGGGTCTTGGAGATGGGAACACCCCTTTTAAAGGGTTATTCCTACCTGGAACATTAATGGCATATACCAGATGGTGGACCATCGACTATCTTGAGACCTGGGCCCCAGGCAGCTGTGGCCCTTTACATTTAGTTGCAAGGGCATCCTCGACTTCATTGCCGGTGGAACATGATGGGGCCCTGTTCTCGAGACACATACAGGTGCTTTAGATTTGCCATAAATGTCCTAGATTGGACAACCCCGTTTTCAACAGCTGCAAAGGGAACCATCAAGACACCCACCTGATAACATGCACGCAAGTATAGGATGTGTGCGATATCTGCTGGGCGTCTGACAATATAGAAAAAGCCTTGAACAATCCCTTTACATTTTTTTTTTTTTAAGGGTCTTCTGAATGCACAAAAAAAAAAAAAATCCCAAAACAAGAAAAAAAACAAACAAAAAAAACAAAACAGTAATACGGGAAGCTTTGTAATAAAGAAAATCTTCAAGGAGACCCTTGGACAATTTGGCACTGGGTATTTGGCTGGCGCCCCCTCACTCACCTTGATCTGTGAATACTCCGGCTCAAACTGCTCCGTCCACAGGTCCTGCTCGTAGTAGTAGAGGCCGTCGTTGATCACCTTCGCAAACTCGGAGCTCATCTTCGCCCGGGACGTGTGGTTGCCGGTGCGGTCTCCCCCGGGATGCTTGCGCAGCGACGGTGGGGTCTGAGTTACTATTAGGATTTTGTTCACGTCCCGATCGTCGATCTCGTAATCAGAGTCCTCGTCCGACCAGTCGGTGAAGGTGTTCTTCCTGCCGTCCATCTGTTCCATCTCCTCGTCAAACATAAAGTCCAGCTCTTCGGGCTCGTCTTGCTCTTTGGGTGGTTTCGGGGTGGTCAATGGGGCGGGAGACGTCTGCGGTGCCGGCTGCTTCACGTCCTCTGGTTTCTAGGTCAATGTGAAAGAAGTGTTAGTGTTGGGACAGAACACACAGCCCTTCATCTCAACGAGCAGTCCATGAATGCGTCAGGCCCAAAGCCCGAGGCTGCACTAGTGAGACATTCTGATTGTCTGCAGCGGTCACACACATGTTCAACCTGTAGCTGCTGCAGTAAGCAGAGAACAGTAAGGACCACCGTAGGATTTGAGAAACTGAGCGTCCAAAAACCCCTCCATCTGGTAAAATGATTGACTCCATTAAAGTTAACGGGATTCCCACCCGGTGTCAGTCACACGGCCGATCCGGCACCGCCATTTTCGCTGTTCTGCTTCTATAACGAAGCGGGACAGCACAAATATCAGTGCGGGTGTGAACAGATCCCCAAAAGTTGTAAATCCCAGCCATTTTTCTACATGCTGGGAGTTGTAGTACCACCAGCCTAAACTTCAATGTGATCATCTACATTACCAGGGGAGGGTTTTTTTTTTATTTTATCCCCCCTGAATTTCTAACCTTTGCTCTGGCAGGTGATGGCCGAGGCCTCTTCTTCACCTCTATCCAGCTCTCAGAGTCCAGGTCTGGTAAACTGGCAGAAAGCCCCTTTGGCATAGTCTTTAAGTTACTTACTTCCTCGGTTTTGGTAGCCATAGTGGGGCTGGAGGTGCGGGGAGAGCCAGGTGCAGATTCTGCAAATAGAAATGGGGTGATGTAGAGCTGTAATTCGTAGAGGCGCTCCCTCATCATTTTATACAGGCCTCATTTATGTACCAGTCTAACAAGGCCTCGTTGCCTATAGCAACAAATCACAGCGCAGATTTCATCTTTCCAGAGCAGTTTCAGAAATTAAAGCTAAATGCTGATTGGTTTCCACGGGCAACAAGACAAAATGAGGCCTAATGTGTACACAGAGGCGCTCACCTGTCTCCTTCTGGTATCCCTGCCGCGGTACAAACTCCGGGCAGTTGATGAGCTGGGTGAAGTCCGTCTGAGAAGCATCGGCTGGGGGAGGACCAGGCAGAGGCCAGGCATTGGGATGCTCTTTTCGCCTGATTTTCTCATCAATTATTTCAACGACTTTACTATCTTTTAGAGCCTAAAAACAACGCAAGATATGCATGATAAAACCAGTGGGAAAAGAGGTGCCGGCGACCGGGGGAAAGAGGGACACCAGCAGTGGAGAGAAGGGCACCGGCGACTGATGGGGCTATGTGGTGGTGGGACAGAAGGGACCAGAGGGGCGCCGGCGACGACAAAAGGGACCAGAGGGGCGCCGGCGACGACAGAAGGGACCAGAGGGGCGCCGGCGACGACAGAAGGGACCAGAGGGGCACCGGCAACGACAGCAGGGACCAGAGGGGCACCGGCAACGACAGCAGGGACCAGAGGGGCGCCGGCGACAACAGAAGGGACCAGAGGGGCGCCGGCGACAACAGAAGGGACCAGAGGGGCGCCGGCGACGACAGAAGGGACCAGAGGGGCGCCGCGACGACAGCAGAGACCAGAGGGGCGCCGGCAACAACAGAAGAAACCAGAGGGGCGCCGGAGACGACAATAGGGACCAGAGGGCGCCGGCAGAAGGGACCAGAGGGGCGCCGGCAGAAGGGACCAGAGGGGCGCCGGCGACGACAGCAGGTACCACAGGAGCGCCGGCGACGACAGAAGGGACCAGAGGGGCGCCGGCGACGACAGAAGGGACCAGAGGGGCGCCGGCGACGACAGAAGGGACCAGAGGGGCGCCGGCGACGACAGAAGGGACCAGAGGGGCGCCGGCGACGACAGAAGGGACCAGAGGGCGCCGGCGACGACAGAAGGGACCAGAGGGGCGCCGGCGACGACAGAAGGGACCAGAGGGGCGCCGGCGACGACAGAAGGGACCAGAGGGGCGCCGGCGACGACAGAAGGGACCAGAGGGGCGCCGGCGACGACAGAAGGGACCAGAGGGGCGCCGGCGACGACAGAAGGGACCAGAGGGGCGCCGGCGACGACAGAAGGGACCAGAGGGGCGCCGGCGACGACAGAAGGGACCAGAGGGGCGCCGGCGACGACAGAAGGGACCAGAGGGCGCCGGAGACGACAATAGGGACCAGAGGGGCGCCGGCAGAAGGGACCAGAGGGGCGCCGGCGACGGCAGCAGGGACACAGGGCGCCGGCGACGACAGAAGGGACCAGAGGGGCGCCGCGACGACAGAAGGGACCAGAGGGGCGCCGGCGACGACAGAAGGGACCAGAGGGGCGCCGGCGACGACAGAAGGGACCAGAGGGGCGCCGGCGACGACAGAAGGGACCAGAGGGGCGCCGGCGACGACAGAAGGGACCAGAGGGGCGCCGGCGACGACAGAAGGACCAGAGGGGCGCCGGCGACGACAGAAGGGACCAGAGGGGCGCCGCGACGACAGCAGAGACCAGAGGGGCGCCGGCAACAACAGAAGAAACCAGAGGGGCGCCGGCAGAAGGGACCAGAGGGGCGCCGGCGACGACAGCAGGTACCACAGGGGCACCGGCGACGACAGCAGGGACCACAGGGGCACCGGCGACGACAGCAGGGACCAGAGGGGCACCGGCGACGACAGCAGGGACCAGAGGGGCACCGGCGACGACAGAAGGGACCAGAGGGGCACCGGCGACGACAGAAGGGACCAGAGGGGCACCGGCGACGACAGAAGGGACCAGAGGGGCACCGGCGACGACAGAAGGGACCAGAGGGGCACCGGCGACGACAGAAGGGACCAGAGGGGCACCGGCGACGACAGAAGGGACCAGAGGGGCACCGGCGACGACAGAAGGGACCAGAGGGGCACCGGCGACGACAGAAGGGACCAGAGGGGCACCGGCGACGACAGAAGGGACCAGAGGGGCACCGGCGACGACAGAAGGGACCAGAGGGGCACCGGCGACGACAGAAGGGACCAGAGGGGCACCGGCGACGACAGAAGGGACCAGAGGGGCACCGGCGACGACAGAAGGGACCAGAGGGGCACCGGCGACGACAGAAGGGACCAGAGGGGCACCGGCGACGACAGAAGGGACCAGAGGGGCACCGGCGACGACAGAAGGGACCAGAGGGGCACCGGCGACGACAGAAGGGACCAGAGGGGCACCGGCGACGACAGAAGGGACCAGAGGGGCACCGGCGACGACAGAAGGGACCAGAGGGGCACCGGCGACGACAGAAGGGACCAGAGGGGCACCGGCGACGACAGAAGGGACCAGAGGGGCACCGGCGACGACAGAAGGGACCAGAGGGGCACCGGCGACGACAGAAGGGACCAGAGGGGCACCGGCGACGACAGAAGGGACCAGAGGGGCACCGGCGACGACAGAAGGGACCAGAGGGGCACCGGCGACGACAGAAGGGACCAGAGGGGCACCGGCGACGACAGAAGGGACCAGAGGGGCACCGGCGACGACAGAAGGGACCAGAGGGGCACGACGGCGACGACAGAAGGGACCAGAGGGGCACCGGCGACGACAGAAGGGACCAGAGGGGCACCGGCGACGACAGAAGGGACCAGAGGGGCACCGGCGACGACAGAAGGGACCAGAGGGGCACCGGCGACGACAGAAGGGACCAGAGGGGCACCGGCGACGACAGAAGGGACCAGAGGGGCACCGGCGACGACAGAAGGGACCAGAAGGGCACCGGCGACGACAGAAGGGACCAGAGGGGCACCGGCGACGACAGAAGGGACCAGAGGGGCACCGGCGACGACAGAAGGGACCAGAGGGGCACCGGAGACGACAGAAGGGACCAGAGGGGCACCGGCGACGACAGAAGGGACCAGAGGGGCACCGGCGACGACAGAAGGGACCAGAGGGGCACCGGCGACGACAGAAGGGACCAGAGGGGCACCGGCGACGACAGAAGGGACCAGAGGGGCGCCGCGACGACAGCAGAGACCAGAGGGGCGCCGGCAACAACAGAAGAAACCAGAGGGGCGCCGGCGACGACAATAGGGACCAGAGGGGCGCCGGCAGAAGGGACCAGAGGGGCGCCGGCGACGACAGCAGGTACCACAGGGGCATCGGCGACGACAGAAGGGACCAGAGGGGCACCGGCGACGACAGAAGGGACCAGAGGGGCACCGGCAACAACAGAAGGGACCAGAGGGGCGCCGGCAACAACAGAAGGGACCAGAGGGGCGCCGGCGACAACAGAAGGGACCAGAGGGGCGCCGGCGACGACAGAAGGGACCAGAGGGGCGCCGCGACGACAGCAGAGACCAGAGGGGCGCCGCGACGACAGCAGAGACCAGAGGGGGCGCCGGCAACAACAGAAGAAACCAGAGGGGCGCCGGAGACGACAATAGGGACCAGAGGGGCGCCGGCAGAAGGGACCAGAGGGGCGCCGGCGACGACAGCAGGTACCACAGGGGCGCCGGCGACGACAGCAGGGACCACATGAGCGCCGGCGACGACAGCAGGGACCACAGGAGCGCCGGCGACGACAGCAGGGACCAGAGGGCGCCGGCGACGACAGAAGGGACCAGAGGGGCGCCGGCGACGACAGAAGGGACCAGAGGGGCGCCGGCGACGACAGAAGGGACCAGAGGGGCGCCGGCGACGACAGAAGGGACCAGAGGGGCGCCGGCGACGACAGAAGGACCAGAGGGCGCCGCGACGACAGAAGGGACCAGAGGGCGCCGGCGACGACAGAAGGGACCAGAGGGGCGCCGGCGACGACAGAAGGGACCAGAGGGGCGCCGGCGACGACAGAAGGGACCAGAGGGGCGCCGGCGACGACAGAAGGGACCAGAGGGGCGCCGGCAACAACAGAAGAAACCAGAGGGGCGCCGGCAGAAGGGACCAGAGGGGCGCCGGCGACGACAGAAGGGACCAGAGGGGCACCGGCGACGACAGAAGGGACCAGAGGGGCACCGGCGACGACAGAAGGGACAGAGGGGCACCGGCGACGACAGAAGGGACCAGAGGGGCACCGGCGACGACAGAAGGGACCAGAGGGGCACCGGCGACGACAGAAGGGACCAGAGGGGCACCGGCGCCAACAGAACTGACTTACCTTCACGATGAGCCCGATGTCCGTGGTAAGAGCCTGCACCCTATGAAAGCTCGCTATTAGCCCAATAGGCAAGAACCCTTCAGAATCCATCTTTCTGCGCAGGAAGAAATCTCGCTGTAGATTGTCCACACTGAAGTAATATTCTCTAAAAAACAAAAGGGCAGAAAAAATATATAGAATTGCTTTCATTAGTCTTGACGCCTATTTTTCGGTAAGCAGAGCTGTGTGAGGGCTTCTTTTTTGCGCGACATGTTACAGTTCTGACACTCTTCAGCTGGCATCACAATTCTTCAGGTCAATACTATCACGGCTGTAGCAAAGTTTTATCTCATTATTTTAGTGGCTTAATAAAATTTTGAGACTGACAGCAGCATGTAAATGAGCTCCAATCGTTACTGCCAGAGGCAGATGATGGCTGTAGAACAGGGCTGGCACCTGCCTTGTAAGGGACCTCTGCAAATTATCAAACACAACCAGAGCGGTCACTGCTCCATTTAGTTGACTGACACAGTCAGTCTATGGAGTAGACAACCACGCTCTCGCCACCAGATCCCCCGAAGTCATAAAGACACGTCGCACCATGCCAAAAAATAAGTCTATTAAAGAGACATATGAGCTCAACCAAGAAGAAATCTATCCAAAGACAACACTTACATCTGTCGCTTGATGTAATCCTTCAGCAGCTCTTGATCGACACTGTACAGCTCTGAACTGCTCATGTTGTCATAGTAGTAGGTGATATTACTGGAATATTTTGGACCATGGGCCTCATCGGTACCTTCAAATTTCCTGTACCCATACTGGTATTCAAAATGAGCTGTGGGGGAATAAAAAAAAAAAGTGGGTCTATGAAACAGGATTAAGACGCGAGACAGCAGCCAACACGATACCTATAAGTCCAATGGACTTGTACATGTTTGTAGGGTTAGCACAGAGTCTTTTGGTGGCAAGTCAAACATGAAGGTAGGACTTACGCCGAGTGCCACCACGTCCACCACGTCCTCTCCCTCTTCCCCGTCCTCGGCCCCTTCCTCTGAAGCCACCTCGGACTGTACCTTCGCTTTTCACACTGGAAGAGTCTTCATAATCAGGCCAGTCCCTCTCCTGCTTGTTATCAGGATACCAAGCTATAAGAAAAAAAAATAAAACATTGATAAGACTACAATCTCATTCAAGCAATACAAATTTTCAGACCTGGCAGACAAATTCCTGAAAAATTTACAAGAATATCCGACATACATGAGTCACAACTTTAAGATGTATTCCAATTCAAGGCGTGAAAAATGAAAAATTCTTCAGAGGAATCAAGAGAGAAATCTCAGAGAGAAGGCCGATTTACGCAGGCGGATTCGACCAGAACGTCTACTGATCGGTAGAGATGATGCGAATCGATTCACAAGACACTGTTCAGTGGCTATAGGAAAGGAGCACCCGATAACCGCCTCTTACAGTTATGGTCGAAAGTGTTGGCATCCTTGAAATTGCTCCAGAAAATTAAGTACTTCTCCCAGAAAATTATTGCAATTAGATGGTCTTGTAATCTTGAGATGGTTGATGTTGTTCAACGATGTTGGTTCTCAAGTCCTCAGACAGTTCTCTTCTCCTCTTTCTGTTCTCCATGCTTAGTGTGGCACATAGAATACAAAGATTGAGTCAACTTCTCCCCTTTTTATCTGGTTTCAGGTGCGATTTTCATATTGTCCACACCTGTCACTTGCCACTGGCGAGTTTGAACGAGCATCACATGTTTTAAAAAGACGGATTTTGGTAAGAACTTACCTGTAAAATCCTTTTCAGCGAAGAAGGAAGGGAGACACAGTCATTACTAGTGGGTAGGCGGAGCCCAGATGAGATAGACACCTCAGATTAAAAAGAGTGTTGACCGGCCCCTCCAGCTCGGGCTCCTCCTACTCAGCTCTCCAGTTGTACACAAGCTTAAGGAAGAGCAATATCACCAGCGGAGCAACATAACCCCTTCTGAAGGAATTCAGAGAAAAAAACACAAGAATACAGGTTATGCATGCATGTAGGCAAAAACCACACAGTTCCAGGTACTACTCACTGGACCTGATCACTGCGATGAGCTGGCGATGCTGGAACAGAGCCTTAGCGCGTCGACCTCAGCCCAGATAATCGCTATCAGAGAAGGGTCACACCGCATCTGAAAACAACAACACACTTCTGCCATGGGAGGGATCTGTGTCTCCCTTCCTTCTTCGCTGAAAGGATTTTACAGGTAAGTTCTTACCAAAATCCGTCTTTCAGCTGCAGATGAAGGAAGGGAGACACAGTCATTACTAGTAGGACGTCCCAAAGCAGTCCAAAAATTAAGGGTGGGAAAAAACCAGAAAAGGCAGAATCCCAACAACCTAGATAACATGCGCAATAGGCGCCAAATATAAGTTAACTAGAGCTTTAAGCTACGGCCGCCTGCAGGACCCTACGTCCTAAGGCCGCAGCAGCGGAAGCACTGACGTCCACCTTATAAAACTTTATAAACGTGTGGACGGAACGCCAGGTCGCCGCTCGGCAGAGCTGAGCTGCCGAGGCCCCTTGATGAAAGGCCCACGAGGAAGCCACAGCCCTCGTGGAGTGAGCTCGAATCTTAATCGGGCAAGGTTCGCTTTTAAATCGGTAAGCCTCTAAAAAAACCGACCGAATCCAACGAGCTATAGAGTCCTTGGAAGCTCGTTGACCACGCTGACGACCTGCTGGAATCACAAAAAGTTCCGACTTCCGAAAATTTTGAGTAATAAACAAATAGAACTTCAAAACCTGCACCAAATCCAATTTGTGCAAGGCCCGTTCCTTCGCATTCCTCGGCTCCGGACAGAGCGAGGGCACCTTAGGTAGGAAGTCGCCCCGTGTGCGAAGTACTACGCGATCCGGGTGAAACTCCAGGAAAGGAGGCAAGCAAGAAAGAGCCGCCAACACAGAAAAACCTTTCTCAAAAAGGTAACCGCCACTAGAAAGGCAACCTTCCAAGATAGCAAAGAAAAGCTAGCAGAGTTCATAGGCTCAAAAGGCCCATGTTGAAGAGCTTCCAATACAAGATTGAGCCGCCAAGGCGACACAGGTGCCTCCGCGGCGGAAACTGACGGGTTACTCCGCGAAAAAAGGAACGTACGTCCCTACGCGAGGCGATAGCCTTCCGAAAAGCAAAAGCAGGGCAGAAACTGACCCTTCAGAGTGCTAACTGCCAAACCCTTGTCCAGCCCGTACTGCAAAAGGCCAACAAATTGGGAATGGAAAGAATCCTCGGGTTCCTTGAAGAACCCGAACACCACAAAAAGAAGGCTTCCCAAAACTTTGTGATAAATCCTAGTAGTAGCCGGACCTCTGGCAGCCCGCAAAGTGGCAATGACTTTGGCTGAAAAACCTTGACGGTCAATATTTCGGTCTCAAGAGCCACGCCGTCAAACGCAGAGACCTCAGGTCCGGATGACGAACGGGCCCTTGGGTTAACAGGACCGGGCGAAGAGGAAGTGGAAAAGGAGGCGCTGTCAGAAGCGACACCAGTGTCGAGAACCACGTCCTCCTTGGCCAATCTGGGGCTATCAACATAGCCGGGATTCTCTCCAGACTGATCCGACACAACCCCAGAGGAAGTAAGGATATCGGCAGGAACACATAGCTTAGCTCGAATTGGTCCAAAGGAGCCACCAGAGCATCCACCGTCACAGCCTTCGGGTCCTTGTACCTGGACACGAAAGTCGGTAACTTGGCATTGAACCTGGATGCCATCAAATCCACTTGGGAGTTCCCCAACGGGAGCACAGCAGTGCAAAAATTTCCGGATGAAGACTCCATTCTCCGGGATCCATCTTCTCGTGACTGAGAAAGTCTGCCGTGATTCTGAACTCCTGAAATGTGGATCGCAGAGAAGGCTGGCACTCTGGTCTCGGCCCATACCAGGATCCGAGAAACCTCCACCATGAGCCTGGAACTCCTTGTCCCGCCTAGATGGTCGATATACACGACCGCCGTCGCATTGTCTGTCTGCACTCGGACTGGCAGACCGCTTAAAGGGACCGTTCAGTGTTGGAGGCAAAGGAAAATTGCCCTCAATTCCAGGATGTTGATCGGCAGGAGACTCCTCCGACGACAATACTCCCTGAATCCAGAGATCGTCCAGACACCTCCCCAGCCCGTCAGGCTGGCATCGGTGGTTATGACCGACCACCTCGGAGGGAGGAAAGACTTCCCCAGGGATAACGCTTCCGGACGTAACCACCATCCTAGAGACTCTCGCACCCTGTGGGAGATGATGAGACTGCAATCCAGCGAAGTCTGCGATCGATCCCAACGGCTCAGGATGAGCCTTTGGAGGGCCCTGGAATGAAACTGCGCAAACGGAAGTGGCTCCATGGACCACCATCAAACCCAGAAAGCGCATACACCCTCGAAGAGACATCGCTGTCAAAGACTTCATAACCTGTACATGTCGAAGGAGACATGCTTGCTTGCCTGGAGGCAGAGACACCACTGCTCGTACCGTGTCGAAATGCATCCCCAAAAAACAGGATTGACTGCGACAATTCCAGAGACGACTTCTCCCAACTGACCAGCCACCCGAAGACCTCCAGGAGCTGAAGGGATAGATTGCAAGCAGTCACTGCCTCCTCCTTTGAGGGCGCCACAATCAAAAGGTCGTCCAGGTAGGGAAGAATCGAAACCCCCTGTCTTTGAAGAAATGCCATGAGAGGCGCCAGAAATTTTTGTAAAAACTTTGGGCGCTGAGGCCAACCCGAATGGCAGAGCCACAAACTGGTAATGGTCCTGACCTATGGCAAAAAGAAGGAAGCGTTGGTGGGTCCTTCCGATTGGGAAGTGCAAATAAGCGTCGAGAATGTCAATTGACACCAAAAAAGCGTTCTGCGACAGGGCCGCCAAAACGAAGCGAAGCGACTCCATGCGGAATTTCCTGGCGTGGACATGCCGATTCAATCTTTTGAGATCCAGAATGGGCCGAAATTTGTCCTCTTTTTTGGGGACCACAAAGAGGTTAGAATAAAACCCTCTTCCCGGCAGAACCGGCACCACCACACCTTTCTGCAGAAGGGAATCTACCTCCCGCAGCAGAGCGGCAAAAAGCTCGGGCTCTGACGGAACGCGAGGTTGACAAAAAAACTGTCTGGGGGTCGAGAAAGAGACTCTATGATGTAGCCTGCCAACACAACCCGTGTCACCCAGGCGTCCGACATGCGGGAAGCCCCAGTCGGTTTGAATTGGAGTAAACGACCCCCCACTCGAGAGCGCTCGAGTGAGACCCAGGCGTCAGTCCGCCTTAGCGGGCTTTCTACCAGCTTCCCGCTTGTCTTAACGGAAGTTCTGTTTTCAGGGTATGCGGAATTTCTGAGAATTCCCCTTTTTTTTTTTTTTTAAAAAGAGAGGGACGACCCGAACCCCAGAGAGCTGACTGAATCATCCCCTGGACCGAAAGGACCGCCGACAACTACCGGCACTAGTCCTGCCAGACGCAGAAGTCACAGCTCTGCGCTGCGGTAAAGCTGTTTCTTTTGCCTTTACCTTGGCAATCTGCTCCGTGAGGTCAGATCCAAATAGCTGACCACCTTGCAAGCTAAAGATAGCAAACCCTGCTTGGAAACCGCGTCCCCGGTCCACTGTCTAAGCCACAGTGCTCTTCTGACTGTGACTGCCGAGGATTGCGCCCTGGATAGCAGTGATGCAGTATCCTCCAACAACTGGAAAAGCCCATCTACTTCGATAGAGGGGATCCACCTTGCCACGCCGTCCGTAGACGGTCCAACCGGCACAGGGAAACTTTACAAGCACACATGGATCCTTAATACTGAATCCATGATCCGCGGCCTCGCAGATGGATTTTTCTGCCATCTACGTTTTTTGTCCAGCGGGTCCTGCAGACTCGCCTTCCCCTTAACAGGAGGATTTTGCTAAGCTGGGATAAAAGGACATCCACTTCAGGAGAAGGATCCAATTATCATCAACTCCGTAGAACACGGATACGGTGTCTCAATTTTTTTGGACACAGGCGTTCCTTCTCCACTGCCCCATTAAGCTCATCCAGTGATGGTAAAGCTTGATCGTGATTGAAAACATCCGGGCTGACTTACCAGGACGTCCAGATACCTCCTCTGGTAACTGTAACGCCTCCAATAAAAACCTCTTTACGGCCCAAAAGAGAGGCAGAGTGTCCCTGCCGATCCTCCTTGTCCGAATCGGACATTTTCGTTACGCGGTAAGGAAGGCATCCGGCTTGTGTCGCTTCCTGACATGAGAGGATCTAGCTGACACTCAACAATAGAAAATCAGACAGGCCATCAATAGAAACTAGCGAGGGCCTCCATTCTAACACCACTGGAACCTCCGACCGCTGCGCTTGACGCCGTCGAGGTCTGCGTGTCAGATACGCGAGACTGATCCTGTAGCGGATCTGGGAGACGGTCCGCACCTCCTGGACCCTGATCTGACATGCCCTTGCACAGTATATGGCAGGTTAAACCTGTCAGTAACTAGAAAGTGTGGTTTCTTAAAGAAAAAACGAACGCTGAAGGGTTAAAGCTCTTAAAGAGAGCTACCCCAGCTGTCCCCCATTAAGAGTTAACCGCCTAAGAAGGGGTTAAAGTCGCAGACTTCCCACAACCTTAATAATGAAAAGGGTGTGCGAGCCTCAAGCGCCTCTTATAAGGCAGCAGCTATAGGACAGCTATGCCACACTTACAAGAAACGTTCACAAGATCGCTACAAAATTGCGCTGTTAGTAAATCGCAATGACCGCCAAAGTCATTAAGGAGATCGCTAACCGCTTATGCGTTGTTAATGAAATCGCTCAGATTGGCAGCTACTAGCGACATTAAAAATGGTTACACAAACGATCGCATAGTATGCGTCGTTATCGGTCGTTAGCAGGAACGTATAGTGGCAGTATTACTGTCGCAGACTCCCCACAACCTCTTTATTGAAAAGGTGTGTGAGCCCCCTTATGAGATAACAGCTGCAGGCAGCGCAGTCTGCCACCCATTTGTGCCTCAGAAAGGCGCCCGCGCTGTGGGGGTGAAGGGGTTAAGCTTCTGCCCTATGGTAGAAGCGACTCACCCAGCTGGTTTCCATGCTCTGTGCAGCGTCTGCCGGGAGGGGAGGAGAGCGATTCCGAGGGAGCTTCCAGCCTGTCAGTAATGGCTGCCGCGCTGTGTCTCCGTGTGCTTCATGAGAGAAGCCGGAAAAGGAGACTGCCGTAAAGCACGCGCTCAGAGCGGCGCGAAATTTAAAAAAAAAATAAAAAAGCGCGCACTCCTCTCTCTCTCCTCACTATGTCCTGCAGGCATCCACCTGCGGACAAAAAACACACAGTCACCGGCATGAATACTGTAACAGCGGCTGCCGCAGCAGTCGCTGAATCACTCACACACATTAATAAAAATGTGGAGTACTCACCAGCCGAAAGCGCCACAGGGACCCCCAGGGGTTTCTGGCGCTATGCCCATCGCTTCCCCCCAGGGCGGGGAACGCAGTGACCCCTGCAGCGCGGTTTGCGTCCCCGCCAGGGAAGCCATCCTCATCCCCCCGGGCCGGCAGGGTTCTGCAGGGACCACCATATAGGGTAATACAGATCCGCCAAGGGAGAGGTGGGGGTCCAGCAGCGCTGAGACCCCTGAGACCTCTAGACCACTTTAGGTGATCCAAGTCTCTTGTCCGATGAAAATAATAAAATCTTCTGAGGAGCTGCTTCCAGCAGCGACCATCCTCTGGACCTCAAATTTTAGACTGAAGAAGCAGGAGTAGGAGGAGCCCGAGCTGGAGGGGCCGGTCAACACTCTTTTTAATCTGAGGTGTCTATCCTATCTGGGGCTCCGCCTACCCACTAGTAATGTCTAGTGTGTCTCCCTTCCTTCATCTGCAGCTGAAAGTTATTTATCTACAATTTTGGAAAGGTGCCAACAATTTTCTCTGGCCCATTTTTGGGGTGTTGTGTGAAATTATGTCCAGGTTGACTTTTTTTTCTCTTTTTTTGTGTGGTTTCAATACACGTAAAGGAAATAAACGTGTATAACAAAACATGTTTAATTGCGATAATTCTCTGAAATTATTCCAGAAAAGGAAATATTTCTTCCAAAAGGTACCAAGACTTTTGGCCATGACGGTACTTACCGGCAACTGTGGCTTTTCTTCTAATTAGCCGGCCTCGCGTGACGTCACATGTGCATTGTGCCGCAACAATGATGTCATGTCAGGCTGGCTAATCAGAGGGGAAGCCACCGCTGCCGTGACAGGTAAGAGGAGGATTACAGGGCTGTTATTCTGAGGTCACAAATTACAGACCTGACCGCTGGACCGGCTGAATCGGTTCACATCATCTCTACTGGTCGGCGATGCAGCTCGTCAATCGGCGCTCAATTATTTAATCTAAATAGACGCAGCACGTGCGGACAAATGATCGGTCGTTCCCATATTGTCGGCAGCACAATCCCAGTTTACACGGGATGAGCTGTCAACGGTTTTGATGTATAAATGGTGCAATGAGTGAGAATGAACGCTGCTTGTTTGGTCGATCGGCAAAAAAAAAAAAAAAAACTGTATTTCAGAAACTTGTCCTTTGTATTCATGTAATGTATTTGCTACTGTAGCTCAGCCTCATTCATTTAAAAGTGGATGTGCCGCCCACAGAGTAGCGCTGTCTATGGAGAAAAAAAACCCTCAGATCCTTTAGACAGGTTTGGACGCGTCGAGGCTCCTTGGGCGACACAGAATAGTCACACATCCCTTTGCTCTGCCTGCAGTATCCATTTACGCTTCCCTTTTTGTGTCTTATTTCTTTTTTTTTTTTAACGTTTGGAAGCCCTCTATCCTGCTTAAGGTTGGGTTTTCAACAATTTAACTTGCCACTCGCACACTTTTAAAACAATACGATTCAGTGGCCATTTATGTCTGTGCCCGCATCTTCCACCAAATGTGAAACCGATGCCAGACGATAAAATCCATTTAATTTACTAAACAGCATATCACGGATATCCCTCATGAAACCAAATGAGTAGTTGATCATATTGGATATTTTAATGACACCTCGCTTTAAATAGAGGACATCTGGGAAAGAAAAAGCCACATCCTTTAACTGTACATACATATCTCAAGGGGAAAAGAGAAAAAAAAAAATAAAAATCAATATTTGCTGAAGCAATTAAATTATAAATGGTGAATGTGACAGTGGCTGATCCTGTCTGAAGTCACCACCCATAAAGCCGTAACCTGTTACTGTGTCAATAACGCCAGGTACACACTGTCAGCAGAACGGGGCAAGCAATGGTACCTTTTGGTTCGCTCCTGTTTAGGGCAGGACGAGGCTGCTCATTTTGACGATTGTTCCTCGAAGCAGTTTTCTCTCGCGGTCCCTCGGGTTTCATTTCGATCTGCAGGGGGACCCACTTGTGCTTATTTCCTGTTAAAAGTATAAATTCGAGAATATATATATAAAAAATAAAATAGAGGGCGTCACATACGACGTAAAAACACGTCACAATCTCACAAAGGTGAAATCAGCAAATTTTATTGCAATCGAGGTCTTAAACGGGACGGTCGCATTTCCCCTGCATCGTCATAACTCCAAGATGGGAACCACCCTCTGTTTAAAATATCCAGTTTTTAAAAGGAGTTGAGGGACTACCGTATTTTTCGGACTATAAGACACACTTTTTCCCCCAAAAATTGTGAGGAAAATGGGGGGTGCATCTTATAGTCCGAACGCAGGCTTACCGTGGGGTTGAGGCAGAGGTGCGGCGATGCTGAGGCGCGGTGGGCGGTACGGCGTGCACCTGAGCAGGGTCCCTTCCTCAGGTGAGGTGACGCCGCGGCACGGTGTCCACGGAGAGCAGTAAATACGGGTGAATCACGGGTTTCTCTGTGGCGGTGGTCATCTTCCTGAGGCCACGCGTGCGCAGATTGAGTTCTCTGCTTCTCAGGGCTTCAGGAAAATGGCCATGGGAGGAAGCGCGTGTGCAGATAGAGATCGCGGCGGCCTTTTTCCTGAAGCAGAGTTCACAGATTGAGAACTCGGCTAAGGAAAATGGCTGCCGCGATCTCATCTGCGCACGCGCTGCCTGCCGCAGCCATTTTCCTGAAGCCCCGGGAAGCAGAGAACTCAATATGTGCACACTCCGGCCTCAGGAAGATGGCCGCCGCCACCGAGATACCAGTGATTCACCCGGCTTTGCTACTCTCCGTGTACACCGTGCCGCGGTGTCACCTCACCTAAGGAAGGGACCCTGCTTAGGTGCACTGTCCACACCGGACTTATCCTGAGGAAGGCATCATGCCTCCTGTGACCCTGCTGTACCACCACCAGCCCTCAGGTAAGATACCTTAAATTTGGACCATAAGACTGACCCCCATCTTATAAAAATCTTTTTCTGCTATTTCCACCCCAAAATTTGGGGTGCGTCTTATAGTCCGAAAAAAAACGGTATTTCTCACAGATGGAGGTCCAAAATACATTGAGACAACATAAGGGCACCTTTCTTTTTGTGAGATGATCTTTGGCCATCGTCATCTCCATTCTTCTCCTCACTGGACTCATCGGATTTCACTCTTTGGTTCTCCTTCCCGTCTGCACTCTCTTCTTTCATCTCCTTCTTCCCAAATGACTTTCGGGCCGGCTGTAGTTTCGGAGGAGGCTATAGGCAAGATAAAAATCAATCAATAGGACCTCTTACATATCGTAGTACAAAATAGTGTGGGCAACCTTCATAATTTGGAGTTTTAGGTGGTACAACCCAATTTTATTTACTGGCCAAGCTGTTCTTTAAATGAGCCGGTCATGAAACCGCCCCATGCGATCTCTAGGGAGGAATCCCCACCACACCACCATACAATACTTTGGGTCTCCTTTCATGGATCCTGCATATATTGCAATGAATGCAGGTAGTAAATCAAAGGCAAAATGTTTTTCCTACAAACTCTTGAAGCCAAACACAAAAACGGTGCTTTACTCACTCATATCAGGTCCAGAACGGAGTCTCCACCACTGCTCCTCTCTGCTTGCAGCGTTGACTTCACGTCGAAAGCGCTGCAGCCAAACGGCGAGTTCAGCCGTCTCGTGTCGTTAACTGGAGGCTCACAGATTAAGCAGCAGGAGAGGCTATGTGCTGGACCCGGGGAGGGTGAGCAAAGAGGATTTTTTTTATTTTTTTTAAGGAAAATATTCTGAAAGGGGGACATCAGCTTTATCTGCAGATAAGGATAACACTTGCTTATTTAACCATTTTTACCAGGAATTGGTTATCAGATTTTTGCATCAGGTGACGCCAACATCCAATCATCTGACCAGTCACCCGTATTATATAGGACACAGGCACAATTGCTGATTGTCTCCGACCGTGAAAACTCATGATGCAGGAAAATCAGCAAAGAGAAGGTCCCAAATTAGCCTCGTCTGTCACCCATCATTACACGGCTTACATATAAAAAAAAAAAAAGGACCACGAGGGACAGAAAATTCAGGCCTTAGCTTGACTATGAATGTCAGTCACGAGAAACCTGAGTATAGACAGGATGGGGGTCTCCTGACCTGAACCCACAGCCTTATATATAAAGTTGTAGGGTTCAGGTCAGGAAATCCACGGGCGGTCTGGACTCTTGACCATGAAAGTTGGACAAGTGAAAGTGTCCTCAAGCCAAGTGCACGTTGCGTTTGCACTTATAGTCGGGCATATATGTTCACGCAGACAATGGGCAAGTGTTACTTTAAGTAGTCGCTCGCCCATTACACAACACAGAGGAAATCTCGTCTCCTGATCAATCACACAACCTAGGTAACGGTCAACAATTCGTTTTAAGAACGCGCAACTCAAAACTTCACTCCCACAGAAGAACCGAACTCAACATCACTCCCACAGAAGAACAGAAGTCAGAACGTCACTCCCACGGAAGAACAGAACGCCACTCCCACAGAAGAACCGAACTCAGAACTTCGCTCCCACGGAAGAACCAAACTCAGAACTTCGCTCCCACAGAAGAACAGAAGTCAGAACGTCACTCCCACAGAAGAACGGAAGTCAGAACGTCACTCCCACAGAAGAACAGAACGTCACTCCCACAGAAGAACCGAACTCAGAACGTCACTCCCACAGAAGAACAGAACTCAGAACGCACTCCCACAGAAGAACAGAACTCAGAACGTCACTCCCACAGAAGAACCGAACTCAGAACTTCGCTCCCACGGAAGAACCAAACTCAGAACTTCGCTCCCACAGAAGAACAGAAGTCAGAACGTCACTCCCACAGAAGAACGGAAGTCAGAACGTCACTCCCACAGAAGAACAGAACGTCACTCCCACAGAAGAACCGAACTCAGAACGTCACTCCCACAGAAGAACAGAACTCAGAACGTCACTCCCACAGAAGAACAGAACTCAGAACTTCGCTCCCACAGAAGAACAGAACTCAGAACGTCACTCCCACAGAAGAAAAGAACTCAGAACGTCACTCCCACAGAAGAAAAGAACTCAGAACGTCACTCCCACAGAAGAACAGAACGTCACTCCCACAGAAGAACCGAACTCAGAACTTCGCTCCCATAGAAGAACAGAACTCAGAACGTCACTCCCACAGAAGAACAGAACTCAGAAAGTCACTCCCACAGAAGAACAGAACTCAGAACTTCGCTCCCACAGAAGAACAGAACTCAGAATGTCACTCCCACAGAAGAAAAGAACTCAGAACGTCACTCCTACAGAAGAACCGAACTCAGAACGTCATTCCTACAGAAGAACCGAACTCAGAACTTCGCTCCCACAGAAGAACAGAACTCAGAACGTCACTCCCACAGAAGAACAGAACTCAGAACGTCACTCCCACAGAAGGACCGAACTCAGAACTTCGCTCCCACAGAAGAACAGAACTCAGAATGTCACTCCCACAGAAGAACAGAACGTCACTCCCACAGAAGAACCGAACTCAGAACTTCACTACCACGGAAGAACTGTAGTCAGAACGTCACT
>JARQOD010000004.1:20734860-20773795 GCA_033576555.1 Oophaga sylvatica
GTAACGGCCCAAAAATTTTCTTTTTAAGAACGGCAACTCAAAATTCACTCCCACGAAAAAACCGAACTAAACATCACTCCCAAAAAAAGAAGTCAAAACGTCATCCACGGAAGAACAGAACGCCCTCCACAGAAAAAAACCGAACTAAAAAAATTTCGCTCCCAGGGAAGAACCAAACCAAAACTTCGCCCCACAGAAAAACAAAAGTCGACGTCATCCCAGAAGAACGGAATTTCAGAACGTCCCCCCACAGAAAAACAAAACGTCACTCCCACGAAGAACGAATCAAAACGTCACTCCCACAAAGAACAGAACTCAGAACGACTCCCCAGAAAAAACAAAATCAAAACGTATCCACGAAGAACCGAATCAGAACTTCGCCCAGGAAAGAACCAAATAGAATTTTCCCCCCAAGAAGACAGAAGTCGAAGTCCCCCCACGAAGAAGGGAAAGTCAAAAAGTCACTCCCACAAAAAGAACAAAAGTCACTCCCACAGAAGACCCGAACCAGAACGTCACCCCCACAGAAGAAAAAACCGACGCACTCCCAAGAAGAACAAAACTCAGAATTCGCTCCCACAGAAGACAGAATCAGAACGTCACCCCCACAAAAAAAAGAATCAGAACGTCATCCCACAGAAGAAAAAAACTAGAACGTCCTCCCAAGAAGAACAGAACGTCACTCCCACGAAAAACCCGAACTCAAAAACTTCGCTCCATAGAAGAACAAAAACTCAGAACTCATCCCACAGAAGAACAAAATCAGAAAGTACTCCCACAGAAAAAAGAACTCAGAACTTCGCTCCCACAGAAGAACAGAACTCAGAATGTCACTCCCACAGAAGAAAAGAACTCAGAACGTCACTCCTACAGAAGAACCGAACTCAGAACGTCATTCCTACAGAAGAACCGAACTCAGAACTTCGCTCCCACAGAAGAACAGAACTCAGAACGTCACTCCCACAGAAGAACAGAACTCAGAACGTCACTCCCACAGAAGGACCGAACTCAGAACTTCGCTCCCACAGAAGAACAGAACTCAGAATGTCACTCCCACAGAAGAACAGAACGTCACTCCCACAGAAGAACCGAACTCAGAACTTCACTACCACGGAAGAACTGTAGTCAGAACGTCACTCCCACAGAAGAACCAAACTCAGAACGTCACTCCCACAGAAGAACAGAACTCAGAACTTCGCTCCCACAGAAGAACCGAACTCAGAACGTCACTCCCACAGAAGAACAGAACTCAGAACATCACTCCCACAGAAGAACAGAACTCAGAACTTCGCTCCCACAGAAGAACAGAACTCAACGTCACTCCCACAGAAGAACAGAACTTCACATCCACAGAAGAACATAACTCAGAATGTCACATCCACAGAAAAACAGAACTTCACATCCACAGAAGAACAGAACTTAGAACGTCACTCCCACAGAAGAACAGAACTCAGAACGTCACTCCCACAGAAGAACAGAACTCAGAATGTCACTCCCACAGAAGAACAGAACTTCACATCCACAGAAGAACATAACTCAGAACGTCACATCCACAGAAGAACAGAACTCAAAACGTCACTCCCACAGAAGAACTGAACTCAGAACGTCACATCCACAGAAGAACTGAACTCAGAACTTCACATCCACAGAAGAACTGAACTCAGAACTTCACATCCACAGAAGAACTGAACTCAGAACTTCACATCCACAGAAGAACTGAACTCAGAACTTCACATCCACAGAGGAACTGAACTCAGAACTTCACATCCACAGAAGAACAGAACTTAGAACGTCACTCCCACAGAAGAACAGAACTCAGAACGTCACTCCCACAGAAGAACAGAACTCAGAACGTCACTCCACAGAAGAACATAACTCAGAACGTCACTCCCACAGAAGAACATAACTCAGAACGTCACTCCCACAGAAGAACATAACTCAGAACGTCACATCCACAGAAGAACATAACTCAGAACGTCACTCCCACAGAAGAACAGAACTCAGAACTTCGCTCCCACAGAAGAACAGAACTCAACGTCACTCCCACAGAAGAACAGAACTTCACATCCACAGAAGAACATAACTCAGAATGTCACATCCACAGAAAAACAGAACTTCACATCCACAGAAGAACAGAACTTAGAACGTCACTCCCACAGAAGAACAGAACTCAGAACGTCACTCCACAGAAGAACAGAACTCAGAATGTCACTCCCACAGAAGAACAGAACTTCACATCCACAGAAGAACATAACTCAGAACGTCACATCCACAGAAGAACAGAACTCAAAACGTCACTCCCACAGAAGAACTGAACTCAGAACGTCACATCCACAGAAGAACTGAACTCAGAACTTCACATCCACAGAAGAACTGAACTCAGAACTTCACATCCACAGAAGAACTGAACTCAGAACTTCACATCCACAGAGGAACTGAACTCAGAACTTCACATCCACAGAGGAACTGAACTCAGAACTTCACATCCACAGAAGAACAGAACTTAGAACGTCACTCCCACAGAAGAACAGAACTCAGAACGTCACTCCCACAGAAGAACAGAACTCAGAACGTCACTCCACAGAAGAACATAACTCAGAACGTCACTCCCACAGAAGAACATAACTCAGAACGTCACTCCCACAGAAGAACATAACTCAGAACGTCACATCCACAGAAGAACATAACTCAGAACGTCACTCCCACAGAACATAACTCAGAACGTCACATCCACAGAAGAACAGAACTCAGAACGTCACTCCCACAGAAGAACAGAACTCATAACGTCACTCCACAGAAGAACATAACTCAGAACGTCACATCCACAGAAGAACAGAACTCAGAACGTCACACCCACAGAAGAACTGAACTCAAAACTTCGCTCCTACAGAAGAACTGAACTCAGAACTTCGCTCCTACAGAAGAACTGAACTCAGAACTTCGCTCCTACAGAAGAACGCCAGAAGCTGGCAGACAGATCTCTAGTGATCGAAGCCGTAATTACCCACTATGGCCAGAGGACTAATAAAACATTAGTCACTGGGCATACCGACACAGATTAACTCCTTCCTAAAAGTACAAGAATCTGCACTGCAGCCTTGACCAGTAATCCACCAGCCCGGGAGGTGAGAAGAGGCATAATCTGCAGATTAACCATGGGATAAAAAAAAGGCAGTGTCATCAAAGCTTTAGGTGATGACCGCTTAAGTAAGAGATGACAATAGATTAAGTAACTCAATGCGGTGTGTAGTTGTAGAAGGGACAATATTGTTGGCATCGTCACCGCTCGAAGATGCAATATTTCTATTCTACACCCTATCGAATAGTCCTGCGCCCCCCCCACCACCAAGAAAAAAATATTACACAATTTCTCTTCCCAAACAAGTGACCGCAGATCTCCCTTACCTGTGTCCTCAAAGAGCTAATGAAACCCGAAACCTCCACATGCTCCCAAGCCAAGTTACTCTACCCAGGATCCTAAAAATATATCTGGGATCGAAGCCTTCACCCAGAGAGCGGCGCATGCTGCACCGGAGGCCTCCAGTCCCAGAATAGAGACGACCAGCGGCGGACCTAGTGGGAGGACTTGGAAGGAGGGCAGCCCCCTAGATGGAAATCCTGCTCGGGGGGACCGGTGTGTGCTATTCCTGGTGTCGTACGGCCACATCCAAGCTCCTCGCTTGACATGTAACTGCAGGACAGTGTCGGGGGGCCGAGAGCGGCCATTCATGCCAATCAACACACAATCCACATCATCGTGTGGGGGGGGGGGGGGGGGGATGATGGACGACGAATAGCGGCTCCACCGCCACACGATACTGCTTTAGAAAAACCCTCCTACTTAACGGACCTCCAGTGCAAGAGGATTTGCCACGTGGGGCTCCGGGCACTGTGAAACTTGCAATTAAAAGGGTACCGAGTGTTCTGTACCCATCTTCGCTCACCATAGAAGTCGACGCATTTGCAGTCATGTAACGTCACATTTTGGTCACCATGTCCCTATCCTGACAATGTATTATGTCAATAAATAATTTCCATAAAAGGGAATCTATCATCACGTTTCCCCCCCCCATGTAATCTGATAGCAGCACGATGTAGGGGCTGAGCCCCTGAGTCCAGCGATGTGTCACTTACTGGGCTGCTTGGTGTAGTTTTCATAAAATCCCTGCTGTAGCAGTGCTATGAATGCTGAGCTCTGCACAACGCCGCCCACAGCACTGATTGGCAGCTGTCTGTGTGTATTGTCAGCAAGCTGCCAATCAATGATAAGGGTGTGGCTACTCAGGATTATCTGTGCACATGACAGTCCTCTAGTGATAATCTCCTGGTGATAAAACACTGATTGCATTGAAACTACAGAAGATTGCTGAGCAATTGACATATCCCTGGAATCGTGATCTGTGCAGCTACATTATGCTACTTACAGAATTAACAGCAAAAACCTGGCTACAGATTCCCTTTAAAATGATGTGTTCTACTCACCACTTGAACTGAAGTGGTCTCTACCGGGTGAAGAAGCAATGACGTCCCATTATTTGGTCACATGCCGCAGGGAGCGACAGGTCTCTGAAGTAGCCCAAAAAGCGAGTCATCTCTCGATCAGAACCCACCGGGAAGGCCTGAACTTACTATTAGCTTTTTTTTCCCCAAGCCAGACCCCTTTAATGCAATATACAGTGCAAACAACTCATCACCGGGGAAAAAAAAATGGTACCAAACCAGCTTGTACTCTCATCTGCAACCTGGCTCCAACCCAATAGTAGAACCACCAAGCAACAATATATGTCGTGAAGTGGCACATATAGCAGCTTACCGGTGTGCTCTTATGGGCAATCTCTCCAGGCGTCGGCCAATTGGTGGCATCACCAAAGTCTCCGACCTGCAAAAAAGTGGGAAAAAAAAGTAGTAATTGTAAGGTCTTTGCATGTAGAATTAAACTGGGCCTATTTCAGGTTCCATATACAAACTGCACTTCCGGTTCGACCTGAGCTAAGTGTCATATGTGACGGAGACCAAGTTTGGAGGTATTGCTTGAGTATACAAACTGGGAAGACCGACCATCTGAACCTGGAGTCTGTCAGCAAAAAAAAAATGACTGTTCAAACCAAGCACTTGGTGCACCCTTGGTGTGGCCAAACACTTGTTATCCACATTCTCTGCAGTCTTCTTCATTGGCAGCTGTGGCGTAACTAAAGTCTAAAGGCAGATATGGCTAAAAAAAAAACAAGAAGGTGCAGTGGACTGTTGTGCACCGAGCACATGTGTTTGGTTTGAACAGTCATTTTGTACTGACAGACACAAACCCGTAAAATTAAGGTTGCACGGTGACTTTGATCGGATTGTGTAATGACTAAACGTTACTCATTACTACATGTGCTGTGACGCGAAGGTCATGAAAAGTCTTAGCCATGCAAGTCGCAGGCGACCAACTTTTTTTTCTGCAGGCAAATCGCACACTTCAATGCAGCGGGTAGTGGCCGGCACGCGGCACTTATTACCAAAGTCACCGCGTTGTCCACAGCCTTAAAGTCACAGCCCTCCACAAGAAAAACAAGTGGAGCGGACAGAACTCGCAACAGCAGCACTGAGGAGGTCAAAGTGCAGCAGTTACGAGGCAGCAGGTGGACAGCTAAGTGCTGGAGTAGCACAGTGTCGCACCATTTTTAGATGTTTGCGCACCAGGACAACATAGTGACCTTTTATTACAAGAATGGGACAGTAAACTTGTGCTGACAAGACGCAGACACAACTTCTCTACTGGACAAAAACTGCAGGCTCAGAATATTTTATAAATTATTTCCAGGCTATTAAAATTGCCATAAAGGAAAAACTACTCAAAAAGTTGGGAATAGCCAGAAGAAGTTTGGCTCACGCAGTCGGGCCTCAGTAGAGTCACATGAATCAACCCCTTTAAAGGGGCACACACAATATGTAATAGCAGAGTCATCCTGTTCGGGGGTCGGAGTTGAGATTTGCAGCAGACACAATCATTTTGTGCCAAAATGTAAGACATTTTAAGTGCCCAAAAGCTTCTGTTTGGGGGAAAAGTTCACCAACTTTCTCTGCCTTTCTTCTTCCTTGATTGACAGCTCTGGCTTTACTACCGACAACTATTCCATGGTAGTCGGTAAAAGCAACACGAGCTTTATCTGTGCACAATCTGACGGGACTCACAATAAACAATCATTGCCCCCCCAAAAAAAAGCCCCGTTACCTTGCTGCCTCGCCGCGGCCGATTGGCACCCGCTTTCACCACCTTGGCAGGCACCGGAGGATCTGCGAAAGGAAAGACAAGTTATTAGGACAAGAGTTGACTCCAATACCACGTGTATGCTTTCTTCTAGAAATAGCGCCACTCCTGCCGAAAGGGTGAGTCTGGCATTACAGGCCAGCTAAACTGAATTTAATTACCGTAAGTCTGTGTCAAGCCGATACCAACAACCTATGTACAGTTTCTGGAAGAAAGCAGACATTTTGCTTTCCCTACGCCTGGAAAACTTTTTTTTTTTTTAGGCTATGTGCACACGTTGCGGAATTGCCATGGAAATTTCCGCGGCATTTCTGCACCT
The DNA here is from genome assembly GCA_033576555.1 of Oophaga sylvatica. Classification (NCBI taxonomy): domain Eukaryota; kingdom Metazoa; phylum Chordata; class Amphibia; order Anura; family Dendrobatidae; genus Oophaga; species Oophaga sylvatica. The sequence continues at coordinate 20,741,430 of JARQOD010000004.1, forward strand.
CCCTGCCGCGGGAAATACGCATATTATAGGTATGCGTATTCCCGCTAAAAACTAGCGTTTTGCAAGCGCAATTAGCTTGCAGAATGCTAGCGTTTTTCAAGCGATCTGACAGGTAGGTCACACGAGTCAAACAAGTGTTTGACTCGTGTGACCAACTTTTTACTATTGATGCCGCCTATGTCGCATCAACAGTAAAAAGATCTAATGTAAAAATAATAATAATAATGATATTCTCACCTTCCGGCGGCCCCCGCAGCTTTCCCGCCTCTCAGCGACGCTCCCGGCCAATCGCGTTTCCAGGCGTCCTTTGCGACAATCCCCCCGATGACGTAGCATCACGCGAGACAGCTACGTCATCTGGGGTGATCTCGCAAAGGACTCCTGGGAACGGGAGCGTCGCTGAGAGGCGGGAAAGCTGCGGGGGACGCCGGAAGGTGAGAATATCATTATTTTTTATTTTAATTATTGTTTTTACATGGATATGGTACCCAGGGCTTGGAGGAGAGTCTCCTCTCCTCCAGACCCTGGGTACCATCCGCACATGAACTGCTTACTTTGCGCATGGTGGGCACAGCCACATGCGGAAAGTAATTGGTTCAATGCATTCCTATGGCGGCGGAATCGCCGTGGTTCCGCAAAAAAGAATGAGCATGCTGCGGATTCTTCCACGATGTGATTCCGCCACGGAAAAACCCGCAGCATGTGCACAGCATTGCGGAATCCCATAGGCCATAATGTGTTGTATTGTGTAAGCGGTTTTGCCGCGAAAAACCGCTAGGAATCCGCAACGTGTGCACAGGCCCTTAACCAAATGTCAATCGATTAGAAATGTGTACAGCTCAAACATCCGGAAAAAGCATGGGGAATGCTGGTTAACAACATGGTGATCCAGAGTAGGTCAAAACAAAGTAAAAAAAAAATAGGAATATTGCCAAAAATACAAACATATATATATTTCGAGTGAGGGAGGAAATCCACGCAAACACGAGGTGAACATACAAACTCCTTGCAGAAGTTGTCCTAGGTGGGCTTAGATTCCAGGACCCCCAGTGCTTCAAAGCAACCCACCAATGTGATTCATAGATCATGGTACTCCATGATTACCTCCTCTTGTCATATGCAAAAAGAAAAAAAAAACACCAAAAACCTACAGACCAGACATATATGGCATTCAGAACTTTCGGAAAGTTGGGTGTCATTTTTGGGTAATAGCGCAAATGACATATACAGTATATAGGCATACTATTTATTGTTACTGACGGCCATATTCTCCTCAAGTTCTTGGTCTAGATATGGACAAGAAGGCTAGATTCATACATTTACGGCCCTGTCAGTGTATCATGTGTACAGGCATTTGGTGAGTGATAAGGTGTCCTTCAGAAAACATATGGAACAAGTCCTTAGAGTGACGTGGCCCGCAGACACGGCGACAGTGCCCAGGGCGTGTCTGGAGCACACACGGCTGCTGTGGCACCGTACTGCCGCGAGCGCTACAGGATTAACCCCATACACAAACACAAGCGGTTAAGGATCAAGTGTTCATTCTCCTAAGACGAAGTAAAGATTGTCCATTTATATAAGGAGAAATCCAGCCGAGGAGGGGGTCGAGCAAAGCAGGATCAGCGCTCATGTGACCTCCTACACGCTCGCTTCCACTATGCCCCGCAGCTAAAACATGGAGGTGGAGAGCGCCTTTGACAGAACAAAGTGAACGCGGATCAGACTGTTGCTCATCTCTAGACCTATATAATACATGCTTACTTAATCCATTTTATGTACAACATTGAATGTTCACTTCTGGGGCAGATACACTCCGAAAAATTCCTGAAAAAGCGCTGAAAAAAAAACTAGAAAGCTCATGGGTTCATGGTTTTTATTTTTTATTATTTCAGGTTTCTATAAACAACAAGCTATTAAAATTAAAAAATGATTACGGAAAACACTTCAGGAAAATGTTTAATACTTAACAGGGAAAAAAAGCACTACAAAAAAAAAAAAACACAAGGAAGGAGCGTTTCCTGAGGTGATTTATGCTTCAAAAACTCAGTTTTGATTACCTCAAAATAAAAACACCCCAATTCGGTCATCCCCTATCCTAGTTATCAGGGATTTTGAGGACAGTCTCGGCGTCAGATTTTGTCAAATTGGTAAAAATTCTCTTCAGATTTTACACCGAAACGTGTGTAAAAGCTGTGGGACAACCAATATGGCCACCAAAACGATAAACTACAACTTGTCATGTCCTGTCGTGACACAGACTTTGTATTTTTCCTTGAGATGGATTATCTCCTTCACTCGTTTGCTCCTACGGGGATAGGAATGACCACTTGAAGGGTTTCAAAAATGGCCGCCAGAACCTCTCCAAAAGGTCAACCATCGAGCCATAAATTAATCCGGAGATCTCTAGTCCCTCTCACAAGTAGTGAGGAAGTAGTAATAACGCCATGTTGTTTACCCGCGGCGCAGAGACTTATCATGACTCCGTAATTAAGATATAAAATATTAACAAGCAGTAATGTGTCCTTTCATCGGAGTTTACACCTGACCGGCCAGCAACAGGAATGAGTCACAGATATATCAAGGGAGACGTGTCTCTCACACATTGGATAAAGCACAGACCGAAACGCGTTTCAAGGGGAATGCTATTTTAAGACGAAAAAGTGACAGCGGCCATGAGAACAGACACCTGCGTCAATATAATATCCCCTCAGTCTTACGAACAGAATAAAAAGGGGGGAAAAAAATGGATTAGGTGTAAGGTTTTTTTTATTAAGTGAAAATGTTCTTGCCGCGACTTTGGCCAAGGTCTAAGCTATATTTAAGAAGAGATTAATGGAATTTCATGGTAAAGATACCGCCCTGCCCCCAACACTCGCTTCTCCTGAGAAAGCAGGTTACACACAGCAACTGAAACCTTGGAGAGATGCGACATCCCAGCGCCACAAGGCAGCTGGCCTCTCCGAGGACAGGGCGCACGCTACGTACATCTGAAAAAAAGCAAGCACCCATATTATCAGAAGCCGATATAAGACGGCAATTAAATGATCTCCACTTCACCACAGAACTATCTGGCGACCACATATCTCCTGTTTGAAAAAAGAAGGCTATGCTCACTCAATTTTTTGAAGGAAAAATTTTTGGTGCGGATAGGCTCTCAAATACCTTGCTGGTCATGTGAGACCTTGACCATATTTTTTCGTACCCCCTGAAGAGGTTTTGAAGTGTTGGGTGGGAGATGAAAAATTGAACTTAAGGGAAAGAAAAAGGCCTCCAAAAACTCTTGAAGGCTATGTTTACACGTTGCGTTTTTGAGGCAATTTTTAAGCTGCAGATTCCTAATCCAAAGAATTGACATGCACCCTCTCCGTTACCCTACCAGGCGTTTTCAAAACCTCCTTAGGGTATGTGCAACACATTGCATTTTTGCCTGCAAGTGGGGGGGGGGGGGGAATTCCATTTTAGAGTAGCAAAATGAATGGATTTGTGAAAACTCAATGCAAAATTGCTGCTCATTTCTTAATTGCAGAATGTGAAAGCAGTTTCAAATTTGGAACATGTCGATCTTTCAGGTTTTTCACCTAATTTAAAATCAAAAAAAAAAAAAAATCACATTTCACGCAGCGTTATTTCCTACGATCGAATGAGTTTTTGCAGCAAATTTTTCTGTTGCAAATACTGAACTGTGCACATACCCCTAAGGCTGACACATACACAGTAGACTTGGGGTGCAAAGCCCGCCAATCGAAGCATCTGGTCGACGGTTTAATCTGTAGGAGGCACCGGCTGAATGATGTTGATGAGACAAGTCAGAATCTGGATGCCAATTGGATCGTTCTCCCGAAGATGCAGGTTTGGCAGCTTGCAAATTGGAGATTTTTGGCAGTGTTGTGTAGCCATAAAAGCGTTGGCCATTTCCTTGTTTGTGAGGAAAGGCTGAATTAACGAAAGTGGCCAACCTTAAGGTCTAACCAGTTCCTCCACCAAGCATTTATTTATTTATGAGAACACTAATCTCTGCATGTGGTGACTGAAGAAATTTTAGGACAATGGAGAAGACAACCACCAAAAGGTACAAAACCAATAAGTCTTTCAAAGACCATGAATGGTCCTTAACTTCTCACTCCTTGAAAAAAATATATAGATCAATGATTTTTATTTTAGTGCAAAAAATGTTTATGTAATTTGATTGATCAATGCTTAAAAAGACAACTTTATCTGTCCAGCTACAAAAAAAAAAAAAAACGGATATCAACTGGATCCGTTTTTTTAACATTCAAGTCTATGGAAAACAGCTCAGGTAAATAGCCATCAGTTTTATTTTATTTGAAGCCTATCCAGTAAGGAAAAAACTGATCCTTTTTCAGATCTCAACCTCTGACAATGCAAAACCCCAGAGACCACATATATGAACACATGATTAGCAGTGCCTACAAAAGGTGTACGGTAATTCCATGGACCAGTCCCCGAGGATTTTTTTTTTCTTCTTTCCTTCGAACTACAAACCTGAGTATTTGCTTGACCCAAATATAAAGGATATGAAACACATAAAGCAATACTATTCACTTGTGCTGGAGGCTCCACATGACGACCTCTGGGAGCAAATCCCTAAAGTATGGGAGATACAGCCTGCTCGCAGCGTGACAAGCCAATGGAGCCGCCGAGACAGCTCATACTCTGCATTCACATCTGATAAGTTTGGTGCTTGCTCACGAGATTGCAATAGAACAGTATCAACATAAGCAAGCACACCAATAGTATGAACGCGGCTCAAGCCATCCCAACCATTCCATAGCGAGGGTCAATGGCCTGTCACAAGGTTTAGGAGCCTTAACGTGACAACGTATGGCTTAATATGTATAGTCTGCTACATGATCGGAGTAACCAAACTTTTGACATAGTTTTGTCCCACTATTCCTGAAGGCGTCTATGCCCTGGCAACTTGAAACTGGTCCATGTGGTCCCAGTATAAATAAGCTGCCTACCCCAGCTGCAAATATTCTGTGAAAACCCTACTGGTGACAATACTGGGTTGCCCTACTCCATTAAACAAAAGTTTAATTGAACCGACTGACAGCATGACACGACCGCCAATCGGTAAACTTCCATACCGTCGTTTGATTGCCTGACCAAAGCAAACGATGAGCACAGAGAACTATACTTGATCGCTCAGCGAGCATAGGCTGCCATAGTTCTCAGTAGAGCGAGTTCTGTTAACACAGCCCTGTGCACCGCCAAGAATCAATGAATGTGTTTTTTTCCGGTAGGATCCAACTTTGGTGCCACCATTGGTCTAGTCCTGGGCCCCATAAACTTTAGATAGTTGGCTGCTAAACAGCCGTTCAGTTGACAGTCTTATTGCAAGACTCCTCCGTACAGAGGAGCGCTCCAGCGTTCTCTACGAGAGCCGGTGGCACATAGCTCGTTAAGAACAGAAGAATTGTCGGTCCAAAAACAGACATCGTGGATTCGTTCTGTCCCCCAACGCTTATCGGGGGATAGACAGTCCGCTTAATTGGTCGATATCAGCAAGTTCAGTCAATATTCGTAGAAGGAGCATGGGGATTTTAAGCTTTTTCTTCACAGCGGCACTGCCACTCACCCACCTGCACAGCGGACCCCAATTATGGAAAGGGGGGAGCAAGTGCTATGGTTCCTTGCTGTGCAACGAAAACCATTGAAGAGGGTACAAAGATGTGGTCCCTTCATCCTCAGGACAGCAGTTGGACTTCATGAATGCCGTCACTTTACAAAGGCTCGTTCAGATGAGCGTCCAATCGATCCGTCACCACAGAGAGCACATGTCCGATAGCCAGCGTGCCAGTGCGTATGCCTGATCTTCCACGAGCACCAAAGGCCTTGCATGGTGAAAAAAAAACTAAAATCGCACCATACACTACTGTTGTCCATTTTACAGACCAGAAAAATGCACGCAACGAAAGATCGTGATCCGAACGAGCACACGGAGGAGCCAGCCAGGTCCACAATTTGCGGCACCGCCTGGTTCGATTCTCAGCAAAGGTGTCTGAACCCAAGCCTAAAATGGACATACCCCTTTAAACACATGGAAGGCCGTCATGGGTAATCCCATAAGACCCCACTGATTGCTATAAAGCCCACTGGACTCTCTGCAGTGAAAATTACAGGAGCGCAATGGAAACTACGCACTTCTATTATATCTTCCGCGATCTTCAGGTCCTTCAGATACAAGCAGCACAATGCCAGCACTAAAGGGTTACCAATAGTCACGAGGCAGAAAGGCAAACATAAAAGTGTACAAATACAAATGCACAAAAACTGCGACATTCTCGAGTACACCCATAACAAAAAGCATGGGCACAATATGGTTCCAGAAGAACCATCAAAATCCAAGTGTCCGGGAGAGAAAACTTAACATTGAGGTTCTATTACGGAGGAGGACATAGAGGACCCCCAGATTCTCAGAGAGCAACTAGTGAGGTCACTGCACCTAAACAGTATGGCCCTGACCACCCCTCCGGGGGATACAAAATCTGGTTTTAATTATCACATCTGTCCCGTAAAGATTTTTTTTTTTTTTTTACCAACGCTACGTCAAACATGAAACCCATACTTTAGAAATAAAGCAAAACCATGCAGATCATCGTAACAGCATCTGACAGCGAAGAACACATTCACAGACCGGAGTTATTTTTGGACACAACAAAAAATAATATCTACGGTAGTCCCTCTCCTTCAGGAGATTAAGGCCCCACCTCTACGTACCCCACCCTACCATGACCGACAGCACAAGATCATCAATGGCCCATCACCGGGATCTCCAGCTCAGCTCAACCCTTGATAGAAGAGACTGTAACCAGAGCTGGGAAGGGTTCGCTCCACCCCTCCATTACCCCCACCCATTGGTTAGGCTACAATGTACGCCGACTTCTCCGGAAAAAAAATCTCACATATACAGCCAAATACAGAAATGAGGCAGTATCACAGTTTGCTAAATATTTGGCAAGACCGTGCCACCCTTTCAGAGCTCCGACTTCTCCGCTCTAACTGTTAGATCAGTATTTCTGCACTCTGGAGCACGACTGGTTAATCCAGCCCCAGCAGCGCTCTATAATTCTGCCCTGTGGCTTTGGTTATCGCAGGTTTCACAATGCCCTTCTAAAGTTTCACCTTCCGACCTGGGAGTGTGGCACTGGCCCAACGATGAGGTCACCAAAACCATACAGGTGCCAAGGGCTCCTAAGTCAAAAGTAGTGACCTGTGCCACCCTACAGCCTGAAAAGTATATGGCGGCACACTGTCCCTGTGGGTCAGCATTATGTGCCCATAGGTTACACATAGTACCAAGTGTGGAACTTAAGGAAGAATAACTTTTTAAAGGTCTATTCATACCTAGCTTTTTTATGCATTTTTTTTGCTGCATGAAAAATGTAGGCTTGGCCAGAATAAAAAAATTCCAACGCATTTTTTGTTGCATTTTTTAATGCAGTTGACGGGTTTATTTAGCAGCGACAGAGAAAAACTGCAGTAAAAACTCAGAATTGACATGCAGCATTTTTTTTAATGCACCACAGTTCTAAAAACGCAAGGAAAAAAAATCCTGCACAGTGTGAATGAGATTTTAGAAATCAGTCATTTTGCCGTTACTGTAAACAGCAGAATAAAGGCACCCGAAAACTGCGAAGTTAGAACAAGCCTTAAGCCTATATTCATGCAGTAAGTGAGGTAAAGATAAAACACCATGCGTCCTCGTTGCATTTTTCCCATGAGGGAGTTGCATTTTTCTTTTTTAACAGATGATGTTATCGCTTCACTCTTAATACCAAAAATTGCAGCAAAACCTTTTATTGAAATTTCAACCACCCTTATACTGCAAGGTCTGTGCATACCGTAATGTAGAACGCGGTGGAGCAAAAACCGACGGGCAGAGCAGCATGTATGTGGATGTGCAGTGCCTCTCTCCAACCCCCGCGTCAACGCACCCCGGGCCACCTCGCCTCAACGTGCCGGGCCTCCCTAACTCCGCGCCACCTCGACTCAACGTGCCGGGCTTCCCTGACCCTGAGTCACCACGCCTCAACGTGCGGGGCCTCACGGGTCACCACGCCTCAACGTGCTGTGCCTCTCTGACCCCGGGCCACCTCGCCTCAATGTGCGGGGCCTCCCTGACCCGGGTCACCTCGCCTCAACGTGCGGGGCCTCCCTGACCCTAGGCCACCTCGCCTCAACGTGCGGGGCCTCCCTGACCCCGGACCACCTCACCTCAACGTGCGGGGCCTCCATGACCCCGGGCCACCTCGCCTCAACGTGAGGGGCCTCCCTGACCCCGGGCTACCTCGCCTCAACGTGAGGGGCCTCCCTGACCCCGGGCCACCTCGCCTCAACGTGAGGGGCCTCCCTGACCCCGGGCCACCTAGCCTCAACGTGCCGGGCCTCCCTGACCCTGGGTCACCTCGCCTCAATGTGCCTGGCCTCCCTGACCCCGAGTCACCTCGCCTCAATGTGCGGGCCTCCCTGACCCCGGGCCACCTCGCCTCAACGTGCGGGGCCTCCCGATCCCAGGCCACCTCGCCTCAACGTGCAGGGCCTCCCTGACCACCTCAACATGTGGGGCCTCCCTGACCCCGGGCCACCTCGCCTCAACGTGCCGGGCCTCCCGACCCCGGGCCACCTGCCTCATCCCACTATTCATGCATCCGATATAAGCAGACCAATAGTAAATCCCTTGTTCACCATCTACCACTGGCATTTCTAATCTTGCCTCCACTTGTTGGCAGTCTCTGCCAAATCATACATATGGGACTATGCTCAGACACAGAAAGAGTAAGGAAAAACCGCTCCTCTGTTTACCACAAGGCTGGAAGCCATTGGGCTTGGATGCAGAGTGAAGAGGCTTTGCCAAATCCCCATCATATGAGACTAAATATTTTCATCAATGAGAAAACTTTCTTTTTATTTACTTTTTTAGAGAAAAGGCTAAGAAATAAAACACACCACTAGGATTCAGGCATTTTTCTCCGAGGTGGGCTGGCTGGATAAACAGGTCTCCCCCTCCACACCTAGCCGAGGACAAGCAAATGCAAGCAACCCCCACCCAAGAAAATGGCCAAATCTGTACAATGAGCACATACATATCGTGAAAGCCACCATACACCCTGCCAACATCTATGAGCACATGAACTGGTTCATATGGCACCAACAGCAGCTATAGAGGCTGCTGGGTACACAAACAGGATTATTGTTACTACAACCCTCAGGATCCTCAACACGAGGTGTCATAGGGATCAATAAACAAAACATGGGAGTCAGACACATTCGTTACCAAGGTGCCATACAAACCCAAAGGTTCAGCCTTTTCCACAGTCCCAGGGAGGTAGATCGAAAAAGGGTTTAATACTAGTGAAGTTTTTTGATTATTACGGTATCTTAAAATTTGGAGAACCTGAGTTTAACCTTAGATTCCTGATCAACACCTAAAGTCCTTTGGTTTGAAATTGCTCAAGACGTGGGCCAATTCTTGGCCAAATGACCATTCGCGACCATTGGTCCATGTAAAAGCTTCATCTGATTTGGGCTGTTTTGTGGGAAATACAGGGACTCGTGTATGACAATCATTAAGGCTAAATACATCCAGAATTCTGGCGTAAAGATGGCTTTCAATATCACCAAATTTTTGCGCAACTTAAAAGTTGTGCAAAAATTTTGGCAGCTTGGCGTTTTTGCACCAGTCCTGATCAGCTCCATTGATTTTAGTAAAATGGGTGGTACGTGGCCAAGAGCACCCTACAAATTCATCAGTTGTTGAAATTTACCCCCAGACCACTTGGTGGCACATTTCTTAGGCAGTGGCGCACCACTTGAAATATGCGCCAAATTCATTAAAGAGGCGCATTCATCCTAATGAATTTGGGGCGACTTACTCCAGCGTTCCCATCCTTAAGACTGGAGTATAAAACTCTAGCAACAACGCTTTATCAGCTGCAGCGGTTTCATCAAGTCGACAGTGCTGCTGCCTATCACTTATTGAAGAGACTTATACCGTTACATCGGCAGGGCCGACTAGCTGCAGCGCTGTCGACGTGATGTCACTGTTGCTGCCCATCAACAAAGAAGGGAGCAACGGGTGAGAGGCAGCTCTGGACACGAAGGGGGAAGTAAAAGCTTAGTTTGAGCTTCTTTTTTTGCCACCTTGAGCTTTTGGAGAAATAATCTTTGAAAGGAGACAAACCCTTTAAATTTCAAAGGGACTTTCACTACGGCTTCTCTTCTGTGCAGTCACTGCAGGAATCTTGCCATTCTTGCCTTGAGCAATGTATGGCAAATTATAGGTAGATCTTCAGTGATGTCCTTAAGGTACTGCCACACTAAACAATCCCGCTAGCGATCACGATAACGACGCATACTAATGCGATCGCTAGCGGGATTGTTTCTATATCGCTAAATGCGGCCACATTTAGCGATATAGTTAACGACGCTATCGCCGTTAGCGATCTTCTTAACGACTTTAGCGGTACAAAAGTACCGCTAAATCGCTAAGAAAAGGTGCCACACTAGCGATATATACTTACCCAGCGGGAGCGCCGACGAGAAAATAGGGTCCGGAACGATTCCAGCGACGAGCGAGATCACAGCAGGAAGCTCGTCGCTGGCAGATGCCGCACTGAACAACATCGCTAACAGGATCGCTAAATAGTGACGTTTTTTAGCGATCCCGTTAGCGATATTGTTTAGTGTGGCATACCCTTTAAAGGGAACCTGTCACATTAAAGAAGCAGCCTGATGTCCTGTTGCGAAGAATTGCCCAGCTTAGAAGACAGGAGAGCACAGCTCCTGTCTGAGTGTGCACGCTCACAACAGAGCACGCATGTAGCAGAAAGTCTGAACTCCGCTGCGGGTGCACACTCAGTAGGGAGCTGTGTGCACGTCTATGAGGTCTATAAGTGATTGTGGGGGGGACTCAGGACTTGGACCCCCCACTGATCTGCATGTAATTAAAGAGCTCCAAACATAAAAAAACATACTAACGTTTCTTCTCAGCTCGGGAGTGGAGCGCACGGCTGCATGTAGTTCTATGCAGCCGCGCGCTCCACTCCCGAGTGCCGGCGCCAGAGCTGGGATTTCACATGCTATTTACTCGCATGTGTGATCACGGCCTTAAAGGGAATGTGGACATTGATCAACATACAGGTCCTTCTCAAAAAATTAGCATATAGTGCTAAATTTCATTATTTTCCATAATGTAATGATTAAAATTAAACTTTCATATATTTTAGATTCATTACACACCCACTGAAATTTTTCAGGTCTTTTATTGTTTTAATACTGATGATTTTGGCATACAGCTCATGAAAACCCAAAAATCCTGTCTCAAAAAATTAGCATATCAAGAAAAGGTTCTCTGAACGACCTATTACCCTAATCTTCTGAATCAACTAATTAACTCTAAACACATGCAAAAGATTCCTGAGGCTTTTAAAAACTCCCTGCCTGGTTCATTACTCAAAACCCCCATCATGGGTAAGACTAGCGACCTGACTGATGTCAAGAAGGCCATCATTGACACCCTCAAGCAAGAGGGTAAGACCCAGAAAGAAATTTTGCAACAAATAGGCTGTTCCCAGAGTGCTGTATCAAGGCACCTCAATGGGAAGTCTGTTGGAAGGAAACAATGTGGCAGAAAACGCTGTACAACGAGAAGAGGTGACCGGACCCTGAGGAAGATTGTGGAGAAGGACCGATTCCAGACCTTGGGGGACCTGAGGAAGCAGTGGACTGAGTCTGGTGTAGAAACATCCAGAGCCACCGTGCACAGGCGTGTGCAGGAAATGGGCTACAGGTGCCGCATTCCCCAGGTAAAGCCACTTTTGAACCAAAACAGAGGAAGCGCGACTGGGCTACAGAAGCAGCACTGGACTGTTGCTAAGTGGTCCCAAGTACTTTTTTCTGATGAAAGCAAATTTTGCATGTCATTCGGAAATCAAGGTGCCAGAGTCTGGAGGAAGACTGGGGAGAAGGAAATGCCAAAATGCCTGAAGTCCAGTGTCAAGTACCCACAGTCAGTGATGGTGTGGGGTGCCATGTCAGCTGCTGGTGTTGGTCCACTGTGTTTCATCAAGGGCAGGGTCAATGCAGCTAGCTATCAGGAGATTTTGGAGCACTTCATGCTTCCATCGGCTGAAATGCTTTATGGAGATGAAGATTTCATTTTTCAGCACGACCTGGCACCTGCTCACAGTGCCAAAACCACTGGTAAATGCTTTACTGACCATGGTATTACTGTGCTCAATTGGCCTGCCAACTCTCCTGACCTGAACCCCATAGAGAATCTGTGGGATATTGTGAAGAGAAAGTTGAGAGACGCAAGACCCAACACTCTGGATGAGCTTAAGGCCGCTATCGAAGCATCCTGGGCCTCCATAACACCTCAGCAGTGTCACAGGCTGATTGCCTCCATGCCACGCCGCATTGAAGCAGTCATTTCTGCAAAAGGATTCCCGACCAAGTATTGAGTGCATAACTGAACTTTATTATTTGATGGTTTTTTTTTTATTTTGTTTTAAACACTTATTTTATTGGACGGATGAAATATGCTAATTTTTTGAGACAGGATTTTTGGGTTTTCATGAGTTGTATGCCAAAATCATCAGTATTAAAACTATAAAAGACCTGAAAAATTTCAGTTGGTATGTAATGAATCTAAAATATATGAAAGTTTAATTTTAATCATTACATTATGGAAAATAATGAAATTTAGCACTATATGTTAATTTTTTGAGAAGGACCTGTATATACCTAGTCAAGGCGACTCTTCCATCCTCACTAGAAGCCCCTCCCGAAGAAATCAATGGCTCAGAAAAGCACTGTCACCTATAGGGAGTGTTCACACATAGCAAATAACACACTGTAGAATTTCCAGCATGCGGGCGGAAATTCCGCAGTGTATCAGGACTTTTTCACAGGTGACATTGGCTTCATTTTTTCCCCTCGGCATATTTTTTCGAGCGACGCAGTGTTTTACCTTAGTGGCAAATTAAAAGCGTTTTTTCTTAAACCGCACTCTTACTTCAGGTTTTTTTTTCGTCGATTTTTGAACGCATAAAAAAGTATGCATTTTTCACGATCCATGCCAGAAAAATTTGTATGTACGAGTCCCCACCTCGCTATATAAAAGGTTAGAAGAAAGGAGTTTTCATACATTTCTAGCACAATTTTAATTATATTGGACCCGAAGAAAAAAAAAAAAAAAAAAAAAGCAGATCACCTCCCAGTCCCCCGGAGAATGACAGCAAAACTAACATATGCCAACGGCATCTGACTGATCTGTGCCGAGCCACGGGTATACAGCAGGCGTATTTAGCTGGAATGGAAGAGATTAAGTGATTAACGAAATGCACATAATCGTGGTTCCTTCTATGTGAAGCACCTGTCAAGATGGAATGCCAACACTTGGAAAACGTATAGAACCTGCTCTTATGTAAATCAGGTTTTCTTGTTTTTATACTACTTTTTGTTGTGACATATTACTAATCCTACATCAGGTCAAAATTCCCCAAAGCTTTCACGAGCATTTTGTTTTTTTTCCAATCCGCCACATCGTTCCAGAGCTATGGGCCTTTTTAGTGATCATTTTTACGATCTTAGAACAGACTAAAGACACGCCCCCGAGGATCCGTGAGCCACATTCTCTTGTTAAGACCATAAAAATCACAAAAAAAAACAGTTCTACACTACAGTTCAACAGTGGAGCCTCAATGAGTTGGACATAGAAACCCTCATAGTCAAGCAGGGGTGTTGGACCTTTACAGATTTGATTTTGAGGTAAAGACAGGTAATCAATATTTTAGTCACAGACAGTAGACACATTCATTGGTCAAGGAACTAGGTTCGTTTCTGGCATCCAATGGGTTCTACGGAAATATAAAAATGTAGTGCAGTAATGGTGCATGTAGCCCTTAAGCTCCACTCACACAACCAGATTTAATGGTCCATGCACAGGCCACAATTTCCTGACTATCAGCTGCTCTCCGGCCCTGAACTATTAACCTCATAGGAACAATATGGTATTGAGGTCTGAGTCTACAAATTTTTTTGTCCGAACGCTCCTATCAGCTCTGTGAGAACCGCTGACACCTGCTTATTTCCTAGTGGGACAGTGGTAAGGCCCCCATATACATATGGTCGGCTGATCCAGACAAAATTGTATTTAATGTGTATAGTGGGCTTAAGTGTTAGTTCTTACTGCCTTTATCGAGAGGGCGGTGCTTGCAAAGCACTCTGGGGGCGTGTCTATACGCTGTTCTGTGTAATTACTCTGTAGGCACTGCCCCCAAGGAACCAGCACTAAATATAATGGCCCATATCTCTGGAACCGTTTAGCGGATTATTGAAAAATAAAAACCGGAATACTCATGGGATCAGCAGGAGTAATACAAGAGCAAAAACAGGACACTTGACCTGGTGACAGGTCATCTAACATAGAAGTGAACAAAGAGACATACACCACCTATCCATTTAATCTCCACCTGGATGTTGCCTCATTAAAAAGGAATGGGGAACATATAGGTAAGGGTTTATGTTTTGTGTAGAGCCAGAGTCAAGACTTCCACTGAGAATGGAGCCGCTATGGAAATGCAAAAGAGGTGTAAATGGAGGATAAAGTAAATACAATGGACTCTTTGTAACAAGCCCTTTGTAATGCACTGTTAATTACGGTATATAAGAGTATGCACACACAGAGTTTATTTGAGGAGGAGGAAACGCTCTTTCTGTAGCTTTATTTTTTGCAGCCTTTTGATTGGAGAGTATTTTCAAACCCTAAAGCGGGGGAGGGGGATGAGTAGGGGTGGGAAAGGGGGACAAAAAAGAAAAAAAAATAAATCTGAAGATTTAACGAAAGTGGATTCACAACAGAAGTAAATGGAAGAGGCTAAAGAGTATGCCACACTAAGCGAGATCGCTAGCGAGATCGCACCTGCCGCCAGCGCCTGGAAACCCGATGTGTACCTTGGTTACCAGCTCCCTGCATCAGGGCGCTGGTATCCAAGGTACACTGCGGGTAACTAAGCGATGTTTACCCGCAGTGTCCTTGTGCTGATCGCTGCCCTGAGCCGCCTGTGTGGCAGCTCAGCGCGATAATATAGCGATACACCAGCGATCCTGATCGTTGTCGGGATCGCTGGTGTATCGCTATGTGAGACCCAGCCTTTAGTGTGGCATACCCTTAAGACTCTGCCCCATGTGAAAGTGCTAATGTTATCAGCACCTCAAAATAAAGTGCTATATATGTGCAAACACGCTCAGCTCACCTGCAGAGCAAACACAGCGCTGCCCCCAGGTGCGGCTGCTTGCACAGGCCCGCTATTTCCTTTGGCAAGTGAGGAGTATTGCCTGAGGCTTAAGGGCCCAAAGCTGACAGGGCGGCCACAGCGATAAGAGAATTCACAGAGATAAGAGAATCGCCCTGCCCAAATTACAAAAAAAGTAAAGGCCCCCTAGGGAGAAGAGTGGTTCATCTCCAGAGGCAACAAATGAGAGGACGGGCTTAAACCCAACGCCCAAGTAGTACTTTGCATGTAATGTTCCTAGGGGTGGGGGAAAGATTATTCTAAGCTCAGACAATCCTAAAATATAGCAGATATATGACAGTACTTATTCTGTGTTACATTCCTATATGATACTCCAGAGCTGCGCTCACTAAGTACATACATTACTTATCTACTGATCCTGTATTATACTCCACCATGGTCAGAAGAATAGAAGGAACAAGGCAAGAGGAAGAGCAGCAACCCGATGGCCTGATACGATCAGGATAATGGTGGAGAGGACCCTGGTGGACTATATACATTTATTTATAGTGACATCCTGTATTATACCCAGAGCTGCACTCCCTATTCTGCTGGTGCAGTCACTGTGTACATACATTACATTACTGATCCTGAGTTACCTACTGTATTATACCCCAGAGCTGCACTCACTATTCTGCTGGTGCAGTCACTGTATACATACATTACATTACTGAGTTACCTCCTGTATTATACCCCAGAGCTGCACTCACTATTCTGCTGGTGCGTCACTGTATACATACATTACATTACTGATCCTGAGTTACATCCTGTATTATACTCCAGAGCTGCACTCCTATTCTGCTGGTGCAGTCACTGTGTTACATACATTACTGATCCTGAATTACATCCTGTATTATACCCCAGAGCTGCACTCACTATTCTGCTGGTGCAGTCACTGTATACATACATTACATTACTGAGTTACCTCCTGTATTATACCCCAGAGCTGCACTCACTATTCTGCTGGTGCAGTCACTGTATACATACATTACATCTGATCCTGAGTTACATCCTGTATTATACTCCAGAGCTGCACTCACTATTCTGCTGGTGCAGTCACTGTGTACATACATTACTGATCCTGAATTACATCCTGTATTATACTCCAGAGCTGCACTCACTATTCTGCTGGTGCAGTCACTGTGTACATACATTACATTACTGATCCTGAGTTACATGCTGTATTATACTCCAGAGCTGCACTCACTATTCTGCTGGTGCAGTCACTGTATACATACATTACATTACTGATCCTGAATTACATCCTGTATTATACTCCAGAGCTGCACTCACTATTCTGCTGGTGCAGTCACTGTGTACATTCATTACTGATCCTGAATTACATCCTGTATTATACTCCAGAGCTGCACTCACTATTCTGCTGGTGCAGTCATTGTGTACATACATTACTGATCCTGAGTTACATCCTGTATTATACCCCAGAGCAGCACTCCCTATTCTGCTGGTGCAGTCACTGTGTACATAAATTACTTATCTACTGATCCTGTATTATACTCCACCATGGTCAGAAGAATAGAAGGAACAAGGCAAAGAGGAAGAGCAGCAACCCGATGGCCTGATACTATCAGGATAATGGTGGAGAGGACCCTGGTGGACTATATACATTTATTTATAGTGACATCCTGTATTATACCCCAGAGCTGCACTCTCTATTCTGCTGGTGCAGTCACTGTGTACATACATTACATTACTGATCCTGAGTTACCTCCTGTATTATACCCCAGAGCTGCACTCACTATTCTGCTGGTGCAGTCACTGTATACATACATTACATTACTGATCCTGAGTTACCTCCTGTATTATACCCCAGAGCTGCACTCACTATTCTGCTGGTGCAGTCACTGTATACATACATTACTGATCCTGAGTTACATCCTGTATTATACTCCAGAGCTGCACTCACTATTCTGCTGGTGCAGTCATTGTGTACATACATTACTGATCCTGAGTTACATCCTGTATTATACCCAGAGCAGCACTCCCTATTCTGCTGGTGCAGTCACTGTGTACATACATTACATTACTGATCCTGAGTTACATCCTGTATTATACTCCAGAGCTGCACTCACTATTCTGCTGGTGCAGTCACTGTGTACATACATTACATTACTGATCCTGAGTTACATCCTGTATTATACTCCAGAGCTGCACTCACTATTGTGCCAATGAAGTCAGGGCATATAGTCAGTACCAGTCCTGACTTACTGCTTGTCTTATAGATGCATTTACTATTCGCAGGAAATCTCCTAGGCCTCTCTGCTGACTCAATAGCTGACTTGCCTTCACAGACACTGGACAGTAAATGTTCCATTGTAAAAAAAAATATAAACTTCCGGTAATGTGGGAACTCAGCTCTTGCAAATGTATTTTATGTTTCCAGCAATGACCAGCAGAATTGTGAATACAGCTCTGGCTTATAGAATCTAGAAGGCGATGTTTTTACACAGGTGGCCATAATACATCATATTCTATAGTCAGAACCACAAGACATCAATTATTTCAATTTAATCAAACTGAGAAGCTCAAATCTTTCTGCCCCGGTCAAACATACCGCCCTTAAAATTAACGAGCTTTCTAAAATCTCATTCCTGTTTTTTTTCACTTGCATTTTCGTCAGCGTTTTACTGCAGACTTTCCCCAATGAGATCGTAAACAGCTCAACGCCAAAAAACAGGCCGGACGTAGTTTTCCAGCCACAACCTGCGTTTTTAACGCAGGAAAACAAACAAAAAAAAGCTATGTGTGAACAAGCCCTTAGGGTCAAATTGGAGCAATCAATTTTCCCCACAACAGTGATTGCGTGGCACAACAAGGTACATTTGGAAGCAGTGCGGTTTATTTGTTCAGAGCATATCTGCAAAAAAAAAAAAAAAAAAAGCAAACTTTTTAAACATTTTTTTTATCAGATGTCATTATAGAGATATTCCTCCAGAAACACTGTTTTTTAGGGAGACTCGCCATAACGCGCCATAAAAATGCAGCAAATGGCCTCTGCAGGGTAGGGAGGTATAAATGGTTATCCTCTTTATGACTACCCTTAAAGGGGTTGTCCACTACTCGAGACAACCCCTTCTCAATCCATATGTTTCTGCCTTGTAAACTAACACCACCAATACTCACCTCCGATGCTGTTACAGCAGTGACGGCACTTGCTATCCTAGGGGATTGTGTGACATAATGTCATGTGATCCCTGCAGCCAATCAGCAGCAAATCACAAACATATGAAGGAAGAGAGCGCTGCTGCTGGAAAGTGCAGCGAGCATTGCTGGGCCTCAAGGATTGTGACATGTCATGTGATCCCTGCAGTCAAAAAGCCCAAATCACATGCATATGAAGGAAGAGAGCACTGCTGCTGGAAAGTGAAGCCAGCGTTGCTGGGCCTCAAGGATTGTGTGACATAATGTCATGTGATCCCTGCAGCCAATCAGCACCAAATCACAAACATAAGAAGGAAGAGAGCGCTGCTGCTGGAAAGTGCAGCGAGCATTGCTGGGCCTCAAGGATTGTTGACATGTCATGTGATCCCTGCAGCAATCAGCACTGACTTCACCCTTCACATCATTGAAGGCAGAAGCGCTGCTGTTGGAGGAAGCCAGCGCTTGACGGGCCTCAAGGATTGTGTGACAATGTCACGTGATCACCAGTATCACACCAACCCCCCCCCCCCCGACACCGCTGGAAAAAAGCCGACCCCGCGAGGTCAGTATAGGTGTTATTTTTCAAAGGCGAACACAGGCATTGAGAAAGTAGTGGACGACTCCTTAAATTTTTCCTGTAGCAGTGCCAGTTTTCCTAGATATAGCAGCACTTTTCAGTGTTGGTGGGCGGCCATGTTTACAAGAAAAAAAAAAGGAAGGGCACCATCCAGTAGTCACTTTCTGATTCACTTATCAAAAACTCAATTTCGCCATCACATAAGTTGTCACTTTGCTGTTAAAGTTATCAAGAAACGAAACTCAAAAGTGACAACCAAAATGGCCACTAAAACTAAGCAGAAAATCGCTTATATCCAAGTAAAACCCTGGTTCCAAGATCCAAAAATGTCAAATTAGGCATTTGGCTAAGGTCTGCCACCCAGGGCTGTGGAGTCGGAGTCATGGAAATTGAGGAGTCGGAGGTTGGGCTTACCGACTCCACAGCCCTGGTGCCAACAATGTCTGGACTCGCTGGGATCCTGCAGACTTAGTGGCCCCAACTGATGACAATCACCACACATCCAGCCACTGACTGTGGCATTCAGCGGAGCCACTTTATCTAACCCAAGGAAAATTATTATTGTACCATATTTTAAAACTGTCGCGCAAGACTTCTCCCTCCTCTAAAACACAGACCCCATCATTGAAGCCCTCTACATAACTCAAAGTGGATCCCAAAAATGGAACAGGTGATACCCAAGGACCTATTCACACTTTTTGCAGTGCATTCAGGCGATTCCATAGTCTCTCTTAGGCCCTGTTCACACTGCGTTTTTTAGTATGTTCCCGAACCCTCGACGGGGCCATAGACTACAGTGACTGCAGTTCAACGAACTCCATTTGCCACTTTTTTTTATGCACCGGACCATTTGTTCACATGGGCACAGAAAGGTTGTCCTTGTCTGGGTTTGTAGCCCCTCCACAAGCCAGATGTCGACAGACCCCCGACGAGGACAACCTTTCTGTGCCCAAGTGAACAAATGGGCATGTTCCTAAAAAAAAAATAAAAATAAAAAATTGCATAACAGATACATTTTCCATACTTACATAAAAAAAAAAAAATAACTGATCCAGTTGAAGTACATTTTTTTTTCACCAAAAGTTGGGCATATATACATAGATTCTTTTTAATCAACCCTCCTAAACAGTCTATATGAAGCTGAATAGAGTGATACCTTGACGTCTGCGATCCGATGTCTTATTGCAGAGAAATCAATGTTTTTCTTAATATGTAAATGAGCTGTAAAGATCTATGGGCCGGGCATAGATCTCCCTGATAATCTGCCTTCAGAGACCATGGCTGCTCTCCTGATCACACTGCAGAGTTGTGTGTGATTATACCTGACATCTCCAGGTTTCCCCTCAATGGATCAGTTTCCATCTCACTAGTGTAGCAATATTGTTAGGATACAGCGGAGCTGTGAGAGCTGCAGCTTGTTAGGAGACAACGTTGTGTGTTAGTTACATGTCAGTCACTTAAAGGGAACTAGACAGGTCCCTTTCATAAAATGACGAGTGGGAGGACAAGTTTGGGGAAACCTACACCCCATCGACAAGGCAAACTTAGTTGCATATTGGAAAAGGTACTTAAAAATAGTAGTTAGGCTTGGTATCGTTAGTAGTTTGGACAGCATGGGGGACATGTCAGGGTCCCTTTAAAACAAGCTCTGGAGGCAGATACCAAAAGATCTACGTCCAGCCTTTAGATCCTAACAGCTCATTTGCATATAAGAAAAACGTGGATTTCTCCAGGAATAAATCATCAGATCGCAGTTATCAAGGTATCATTTTACTCAGCTTCCTATGACGTGCATGTTCCTGTAGACGGCTTAGGAGGGTCGATTCTACAGACAGATCACCTTTAAAAGCGGTTGACCGAGTCCTTAACACTGATGGCCCACCCTTAGGGAAGAGTCAGGCAGCAGTATCACTTGGAAGGGGGGATTGCAACGAAATGCTTAGACTTGGCCGGTGGCTCTCCCGCCTCGAGCATAACAGCAAGTATTTCTATGCAGCTGTCACGCTCGGGAAAGCAGCCGGTCAAAGCATTGTGACCCCCGTCTGGGTTATAAGGCTGACTCTTCTGGTAGGATAGGTCATCAATGTCTGATCGGTGGGGGTGCGACACCCGGTACGGCTGTTGATCGGGCTCAGTTATGGAGCTGCACAGAACACTGACCGTGATTGGGTACTGCACATACACCCCCATTAATTTGAATAGCAGTACCTGGTTGCGGCCACTAGTCCACGGAGAGGTTCAGTTCCACCCGCCGCAAGCAGCTGATCAGACATTGATGACTTATCCTCAGGCTAGACAATCAATGTTAAAGTCCCACACAACCCCTTTAATGAATACACCCCCAAAAAGTTGACTTTTGTTTCCAGAATGGATCCAAATACACAGAAATAACTTTTGGATTTGTGAACGCCATGTGTCGCCGGTCTACGGTGCAGTGTGTGTACAGGAGCCTGTGACAAGGAGGTGCCAATACTAATGAGCCTGTGCTCCCTCCTCCCCCTCATGTAGCTGAAGATTTATGCCCACTAATGCCACTTATAGCCTGGGCTATTTATACCAGCACACAGCGGAGCGCCAGCGAAGCGAGGGAGTCTCGCCAAGGCGCAGTCAGTCAGCATCCCCAAATAGGAGAGAGGGAGCCTAGAAGGCAAATCACAGCCCTTCCCCTGCTGCCATCGCACCCACATGCTTAGGAGGAGGGAAAGTGGAGCAGAAAGCACGAGCATGCGGGAAACGTGCGCCTGGGACCGTGCACACGGTGCGGCGAGGCGCTCAGGCCTAGGCAGAGACCCACGTTGCCTGTCTGCAGTGGAATGCTGGGTAGCAGCGGTGGGCGGGGCCTGTGGAACGTTGGACCGTGAACGTTCTAAAATGGAACGTTGGACTCTGAGCGCTGTGAATGGAGCAGCAGGAAAGGGGAACGAGCGGCTGCACGGGACGATCGCCGCGGGCCACGATCCCCTCCCCGCCATGTGTGGGTGCTGGTCCAGAGCCAGCGATCCTCCACCCAGGCCAGACTGCAGTGTCATCAAAGGGTGGAATGGACACCCCACCTCCTCCCCCAATCCAAGTCACCGCCCCCCGTATCACAAGCCGACTAGTAAAAGCGCCCCCCACCGATGAGCAGGTGACCCGCAATAATCAATACACAAAGTGATCAGCCCCCCGAAAATAACGCACCGATCGTCAGCAGCACATGGTGGGACACTCCCCGGGATCACAGCATGGCGCACAGCACGCCCCTGCACAGCAGCTCTGCACCCACCTGCGGAGAGCTGGCCGTTCACCGGGCCCCCGGGGCCCCCACTTCCTTTGATCCAGGGGTTCACCTTGGGCGGAGGAGCCTCCACAAACTCCTTGCGCCCCAGTCCGTCCTCGCCGTCCTGCTCCGGTTTGCCCCCCTCCGATCGCCTCTCCTCCACCTCGGTGTCCGGTGGCGGCGGCTGCTGCTGCTGCGGCGGCTGCAGGGGCGGCGGTGGCATGAGTGGAGCTTCTACCTGAGTCGCCATGTCCCTTGCCCCCCTACCACCACCACCACCCGGGCGGGGATCAGAGATCGGACCAGCCGGGGTGATCGCTCCGCACCGGTCACGTAAGGAGGAGCGGAGGAGACGGCCGCACACCGTGAGCCTGATCACCGGGCGGAATCCCGAGGTTACCGCTGCAATATGGAAGCCAAGGAAGACCACGCGATGGGCTGTGCGGGGACGCGCTCTGAGACACGCTGACGTGCGCGCCCCCGACGCGACTGGGGGGGAGGAGAGTAGGGGGCGGGTATCTGGGCTGAGGGTCAACTGGAGCCCCATTCATGCTGCACACGCTGCTTCCTCTCCCTGCTGAGACTTGTAGTTCCACTAATAGA
Source organism: Oophaga sylvatica (assembly GCA_033576555.1). Taxonomy (NCBI): domain Eukaryota; kingdom Metazoa; phylum Chordata; class Amphibia; order Anura; family Dendrobatidae; genus Oophaga; species Oophaga sylvatica. Next base: position 20,764,348 of record JARQOD010000004.1, read on the forward strand.
AATCCCTAAAGCTGTGGCCATAAATCTGTGCTATTGTGAAACTACAACTCCCAGCATGACTTGTCAGCAGAACCTGAACATTCAGGTGTGAACTGTTCACATGAGTGAAATTTGCGCGTTTCAATCAGAGTGTGATCCGACTGTCATCCGATTTTCTCCTAAGGAGAAAAAAAAACAAAAACTCCACCTTCTCCATTCTGGCAGTGCGTGATGTCATCCGATTTTTTTAACGGATCCGTGGCCGAGTGCGATCCGACCCTCGGATCAAAGACCGACAAGTCTCTGATTTTTTCCGTGGCCCACTTGGTCCGAGGAAACAAATCAATACGAATGTCGCCATAAAATATCACAGGTACGAGTGCAATCCGTGAAAAACGTGGATAGCCCTCATACACCAAAATCGGGCGTCTGAATGAGACCTAAAGCAAAGGGGCCCTGTGTCTTTCAATGTGATTGGCCCTTGAAGTGTTCTAAATCCTATAATGACATGCGTGTTGACCCCCTTCACCCATTATGTAGTAATGTCCCCCATCCTAAGCCCACCCCAGTATATATGTCCCTCTTCCTGGGCCCATCTTAGTATATGTCCCCCATCCTGGTATATATGTCTCACATCCTGGTATATATGTCTCCGATGCTGGTATATATGTCTCCCATGTTGGTATGTCTCCCATCCTAGTATACAGTATATGTCTTCATCTGGCCATTCCTATTATATATGTCTCGCATCCTGGGCCATCGGTGCTCCATGGGCCACTGTATATATGTCTCGCATCCTGGGCCCATCCTGGTATATATGTCTCACATCCTGGGGCCAGCCTGGTATATATGTCTCGCATCCTGGGCCCATCCTGGTATATATGTCTCGCATCATGGGCCCATCCTGGTATATATGTCTCGCATCATGGGCCCATCCTGGTATATATGTCTCGAATCCTGGGCCCATCCTGGTATATATTTCTCACATCCTGGGCCCATCCTGGTATATATGTCTTGCATCCTGTGTCCTTCCTGGTATATATGTCTCGCATACTGGGCCCATCCTGGTATATATGTCTTGCATCCTGTATCCTTCCTGGTATATACAGTATGTCTCGCATCCTGTGTCCTTCCTGGTATATATGTCTCACATCCTGTGTCATGGGCGTACCCAGGATCAAAACTGGGGGGGCAAGCCATGGTTGTTCAGGTTGTAAAATTTTAGAACGAAAAAGGTGAATGAAACGAAAATTGACAAGCCCCTGTATACGTCACCAGCCCCAGCCCAGTACCTGTATATACTTAAGGCCCAACTTTATATACATCTCCAGCCCAGCCCGCTATATTGTATATATATACAGGCCCAGCACCTTATAATACATCACCAGCCCCAGCACCTGTATATACATCACCAGCCCAGCACCTGTATATACATCACTAGCCCATACATGTATATACATCACCACCCCAGCACCTGTATATCTGTATATACATCAGCCCCAGCCCCTGTATATACATCAGCCCCAGCCCAGCCCCTGTATATACATCAGCCCCAGCCCAGCACCTGTATATACATCACCACCAGGCCAGCCAGCCCCTGTATACATCACCAGCTCCAACCCAGGATGGTCGGACGGTCTGTATATACATCACCAGCCCAGCACCTGTATACGTCAACAGCCCAACACCTGTATATACTTAAGGCCCGGCCCAGCACCTTTATATACATCATCAGCCCCAGCACCTGTATATCTGTATATATACATCACAAGCCCCAGCACCTGTATATCTGTATATACATCACCAGCCCCAGCAGCTGTATATCTGTATATACATCACCAGCCCCAGCAGCTGTATATCTGTATATACATCACCAGCCCAGCACCTGTATATCTGAATATATATCACCAGCCCAGCACCTGTATATACATCACAAGCCCAGCACCTGTATATACATCACCACCCAGCACCTGTATATACATCACCAGCCCAGCACCTGTATATACATCACCAGCCCAGCACCTGTATATACATCAGCAGTCCCAGCCAAGCACCTGTATACGTCACCAGCCCCAGCCCAGCACCTGTATATGTCACCATCCCCAGCCCATCACCTGTATATACGTAAGGCCCGGCCTCTAGCCCAGCTCCTGTATATACATTACCAGCCTCAGCACCTGTATATCTGTATATACATCAACAGCACCTGTTTATCTGTATATACATCACCAGCCCAGCACCTGTATATCTGTATATACATCACCAGCCCAGCACCTGTATATACATCACCAGCCCCAGCACCTGTATATCTGTATATACATCACCACCCAGCACCTGTATATACATCACCAACCCAGCACCTGTGTATACATCACCAGCTCAGCACCTGTATATACATCACCAGCCCAGCACCTGTATATCTGTATATACATCACCAGCCCAGCACCTGTATATACATCACCACCCAGCACCTGTATATACATCACCAGCCCAGCACCTGTATATACATCACCAGCATCTGTATATACATCACCACCCAGCACCTTTATATATATCACCAGCCCAGCACCTGTATATACATCACTAGCCCAGCACCTGTATATACATCACCACCCAGGACCTGTATATCGGTATATACATCACCAGCCCAGCACCTGTATCCATCACCAGACCAGCACCTGTATCCATCACCAGCCCAGCACCTGTATCCATCACCAGCCCAGCACCTGTATCGTCACCAGCCCAGCACCTGTACACGTCACCAGCCCAGCACCTGTTACACTCACCCAGCCAGCACCTGCATATACATCCAGCCTCCAGCCCAGCACCTGTAAATACATCACCAGCCTCCAGCCCAGTACCTGTATATACATCACCAACCCCAGCACCTGTATATACATCACCAGCCCAGCACCTGTATATACATCACCAGCACCTGTATATACATCACCAGCCCAGCACCTGTATATACATCACCACTCCAGCACCTGTATATTTGTATATATATCACCAGCCCCGGCACCTGTATATACATCACCAGCCCCAGCACCTGTATATACATCACCAGCCCAGCACCTGTATATACATCACTAGCCCATACATGTATATACATCACCACCCCAGCACCTTTATATCTGTATATACATCAGCCCCAGCCCAGCCCTGTATATACATCAGCCCCAGCCCAGCACCTGTATATACATCACCAGCCCAGCACCTGTATATACATCACCACCCCAGCACCTGTATATCTGTATATACATCACCAGCCCCTGTATATACACATCAGCCCCAGCCCAGCCCCTGTATATACATCATCCCCAGCCCAGCACCTGTATATACATCACCACCAGGCCAGCCCCTGACTATACATCACCACCAGGCCAGCCAGCCCCTGTATACGTCACCAGCTCCAACCCAGGACGGTCGGACGGTCTGTATATACATCACTAGCCCCAGCCCAACACCTGTATATAGTTAAGGCCCGGCCCAGCACCTTTATATACATCATCAGCCCCAGCACCTGTATATCTGTATATACATCACCAGCACCTGTATATCTGTGTAACGAATGGAAGCGGAGGCAGAGGTGGTGAAGTTCACATTCGTTTTTATTTTTTAATGTGGAACAGTTTTGATACGGGCACATGAAGGACAGGCTGCGACGAACTCCTGGATATCCTTGCCCATGGTAGGCCACCAGTAATAACGGGAGATGAGTTGCTGCGTCTTCTCTGACCAGCATGGCCAGCCAACTTAGAAGAATGACCCAGTGCAGAACACGACTACGATCAGAGGCGGACACGAAAGTCTTCCCAGGAGGAAGCCGGGCCAGATCAGTGGAGGCAACAGAGACTAACTTAGAAGGTTCAATAATGTGCTGAGGTTCCTCCTCCAGTTCAGGAGGCAAGAAGGCTCTAGAGAGTGCGTCTGCCTTGATGTTCTTGTCAGCTGGACGGAAATGAAGTACAAAATTGAAACGGGCAAAAAATAATGCCCAACGGGCCTGACGGGGATTCAGTCTTAAAGCAGATTGGAGATAGGCAAGGTTTTTATGGTCGGTGAATATGATTACCTGGTGATGAGCTCCTTCAAGAAAATGTCTCCATTCTTGCAGAGCCAATTTGATGGCCAACAGTTCGCGATCACCGACAGAGTAGTTCCTTTCTGCAGGAGAAAAAACCTTGGAAAAAAAAACACACGAGATCATCCGCCCGGTAGACGACTTCTGGGTCAGAACTGCTCCTGCACCTATGGAAGAAGAGTCAACTTCAAGAAAAAATTGCTCACTTGAATTAGGACGATGGAGAACGGGTGCGGAAGCGAAGGCTTTTTTGAGAGAAACAAAGGCCTCTTCTGCCTCGGAGGACCATTCCTTAGAGTTTACACCTTTCCGGTTTAAGGCTGTGATTGGAGCCACTCGGGTGGAAAAGTGTGGAATAAATTGCCGGTAGTAATTGGCGAACCCGAGGAACCTTTGTATGGCTTTTAGCCCAGACGGACGAGGCCAGTTGAGAACTGCAGACAACTTCTCCGGATCCATCTTTAATCCTGTGGAAGATACAATGTACCCAAGGAAAGGCAAAGAAGACTGCTCAAAGAGGCATTTCTCATATTTGGCATATAGCCTGTTCTCTCTCAGTCTTTGTAAGACCAGGCGTACTTGCCTCCGGTGTGACGTCAAGTCAGCAGAAAAAATCAAAATATCGTCCAGGTAAACCATGACACAAGTATAGAGCAAGTCCCTGAAAATGTCATTAACAAATTCCTGAAAAACCGCAGGTGCATTGCTTAGGCTGAATGGCATTACCAGGTATTCATAGTGGCCGTCACGGGTGTTGAAGGCTGTTTTCCATTCGTCCCCCTCTCTGACTCGGATCAGGTTATAGGCCCCTCTGAGGTCCAATTTGGTGAAGATCTTGGCCCCTCAGAGACGATCAAACAGCTCTGAAATAAGAGGTAATGGATACCTGTTTTTTACCGTGATTTGATTTAGACCTCGATAGTCAATGCAGGGCCCCAAGGATCCATCCTTTTTCTTCACAAAGAAGAATCCAGCTCCTGCCGGTGACGATGACTTTCGGATAAATCCTCTAGCCAGATTCTCTTGGATGTAGTCCGACATGGCCTGAGTCTCTGCCTGTGAAAGGGGATAAACTCTCCCGCGAGGAGGAGATGCTCCAGGAAGAAGCTCTATCTGACAGTCATACGACCTGTGTGGAGGTAGTCTCTCAGCCTCCTTTTTCCCAAAGACGTCAGAGAAGGACCAATAGACGGAAGGCAACCCTGGCAGGGTATCAGGCTGGACTGGAGGCGAAACAGGTTGAATCCGGGTTAAGCAACGATTCATGCAGGCATCTCCCCAACGCAGAACTTCTCCAGTTTTCGAATTAAGGACTGGTTCATGCATCTGGAGCCAAGGTAAACCTAAAAGCATGGGATGGGATAAACCGGGATATACATAAAATCGCATTCGTTCAGTATGTATTAGACCTACCCGGAGTTCCACCAACTCGGTTTGAAAACTGGACGGGCTCGGTCAGCGGTTTGCCATCCACGGCGGACACCTGTAACGGATCAGGAAGACGCTGGACTGGTAAGCGGTAATGATCCACAACCGCCTGCTGGATGAAGTTCCCTGCAGCTCCAGAATCCAGTAGACAATGTTCGGAGAATTTTATTGCTCCATAGGACACGGAGACTGAGATGTGTAAAGAGGGAGAGGACTGTTCTCTACCTAGGTTGTCCCCTCCTACCGGACCTAGGCACTGGAGTTTCCCGACTTTTTAGGACAGAAATGGATCAAATGTTCAGAACTACCGCAGTAGTAACAACTTCCCTCCTTGCGACGTGCCTCCCGGCGGCGGGTGGCCAAACTTACATGGTCCACCTCCATGGCCTCGGAGGCGGAGGGCGAAGTACCTGTTTTGTACAAACTAGAGTCCAGGTGATAGGACCTTTTGTCCCGTTTGATCTCCATGGAGCGCTCCTGAAAACGCAGGTCAATTCGGGTTGCCAAGGATATTAGCTCTTCCAAGAGGGTAGGTCTGTCCCGTCCCGCCAGCTCATCCTTGATTCTTCCGGATAGGCCTTCCCAGAAGTTAGCAACCAGGGCCTCATTGTTCCACGATAATTCAGACGAGAGGGTGCGGAATTTAACAGCATACTGAGCTACCTTGAGAGTACCTTGGCGCAGGCGGAGCAGAGCTGAGGCAGTCTAAGTGGTGCGACCAGGTTCATCGAAAGTCCTGCGAAAAGCCTCTAGGAAAGATTGAAGATCGTTAACCAGCGGATCCCCTCTCTCCCATAGCGGGTTTAGCCAGGCGAGGGCCTCTCCTCCCAGGTGTGACATGATGAAGCCCACCTTGGCTCGGTCAGAAGCAAACATATGCCCCAATATTTCGAAGTGTAGAGTGCACTGATTGAGGAAACCCCGACACAGAGTAGGGTCACCCTGGAAATGGGTAGGAGCCGCCAGACGGGGACCTTGACTTGCCATGGGGACTGGTACCTGATTATTGATAGAAGAGTCAGGTGCAGACGAGGGCCCTAAGGAATCCATGCGGGTAGACAAGCTACGTAGATAAGTCGTGATCTTGTCCTGTTGAACTCCCAAACGGGTCACCTCCTGGCACAGATCCGTGGTCGGAGATCTCTGGGATCCAGCGGGTTCCATGGCCAGAGGAATCTGTAACGAATGGAAGCGGAGGCAGAGGTGGTGAAGTTCACATTCATTTTTATTTTTTAATGTGGAACCTCGAGACCACGGTCCGGGGGGCTCCGAAGGGGGCGTAACTAGTGAGCCCCGGGTACCCGTAGTAAGGCCCCCGAACAGGACCAGAATGGAATACCTGGAGGACACAGGTGCTACCTCCAGTTAGACCCCGGACACGTGGCAGCTGTCCCAGAGGGACCAAAAGGGTAACAAGTATTTACAGAGTCCGTGGAGGGTTCTTGACGGAGAAGGATAAGGTCCTGGTCCAGAACGGATGGTAGTAGGCTGGCTCCAGTGACCTTGTCACGGTCCACGGGTACGGATGGCTGATGGCGGAACGGGATGACACTTGCGCCAGTAATAGCCGAGATTGTCCAGGTTAGCCAGATACGGGTTAGCAATGATCTGAGGAGACAAACAGTATCAGCGAAGCACAGAGACTGCAGACGCAGCGCAGACAGATCAGGAACGGAACCGGATGTAGCAATGATAGAACACGTTGCTCCGGCACTCCCCTAATGGTGGAGTGACCAGATATAGTACTGAGTGCGCAGCCATTGGTTAATTAGCTATTTCAAAAAATGCACGCTGCCTCTTTAAGAGAGACGTGGGCGCGGCCTCGCGTCCTAAGCAGACTATCTGGAGGCCTGCCAGCAGCATGCCAGGAAGTGGAGGAGGACACAGGACGCCGAGGAGCAGATGGGACAGGTGAGTGAACAGAACGGAGTGCAGAGCCAGCGCTGGGACCGAGTGTAACAATCTGTATATACATCACCAGCCCCAGCAGCTTTATATCTGTATATACATCACCAGCCCAGCACCTGTATATACATCACCAGCCCAGCACCTGTATATACATCACCAGCATCTGTATATACATCACCACCCAGCACCTGTATATATATCACCAGCCCAGCACCTGTATATACATCACTAGCCCATCACCTGTATATACATCACCACCCAGCACCTGTATATCGGTATATACATCACCAGCCCAGCACCTGTATCCATCACCAGACCAGCACCTGTATCCATCACCAGCCCAGCACCTGTATCCGTCACCAGCCCAGCACCTGTATACGTCACCAGCCCAGCACCTGTACACGTCACCAGCCCAGCACCTGTATATACATCACCAGCCCAGCACCTGTATATACATCAGCCTCCAGCCCAGCACCTGTAAATACATCACCAGCCCCAGCCTCCAGCCCAGTACCTGTATATACATCACCAACCCCAGCACCTGTATATACATCACCAGTCCAGCACCTGTATATACATCACCAGCTCCAGCACCTGTATATACATCACCAGCCCAGCACCTGTATATACATCACCACCCCAGCACCTGTATATCTGTATATACATCACCAGCCCAGCCCCTGTATATACATCAGCCCCAGCCCAGCCCCTGTATATACATCAGCCCCAGCCCAGCACCTGTATATACATCACCACCAGGCCAGCCCCTGACTATACATCACCACCAGGCCAGCCAGCCCCTGTATACATCACCAGCTCCAACCCAGGACAGTCGGACGGTCTGTATATACATCACTAGCCCCAGCCCAACACCTGTATATAGTTAAGGCCCGGCCCAGCACCTTTATATACATCATCAGCCCCAGCACCTGTATATCTGTATAAACATCACCAGCACCTGTATATCTGTATATACATCACCAGCCCCAGCAGCTTTATATCTGTATATACATCACCAGCCCAGCACCTGTATATACATCACCAGCCCAGCACCTGTATATACATCACCAGCATCTGTATATACATCACCACCCAGCACCTGTATATATATCACCAGCCCAGCACCTGTATATACATCACCACCCAGCACCTGTATATACATCACCACCCAGCACCTGTATATACATCACCAGCCCAGCACCTGTATATACATCACCAGCCCCAGCCAAGTGCCTGTATACGTCACCAGCCCTAGCCCAGCACCTGTATATGTCACCAGCCCAGCACCTGTATATACTTAAGGCCCGGCCTCCAGCCCAGCTCCTGTATATACATCACCAGCCCCAGCACCTGTATATCTGTATATACATCACCAGCACCTGTTATCTGTATATACATCACCAGCCCAGCACCTGTATATCTGTATATACATCAGCACCTGTATATACATCACCAGCCCAGCACCTGTATATACATCACCAGCTCAGCACCTGTATATACATCACCAGCCCAGCACCTGTATATACATCACCAGCCCCACCCCAGCACCTGTATATACATCACCACCCAGCACCTGTATATACATCACCAGCCCAGCACCCGTATATACATCACCAGCCCAGCACCTGTATATACAGTACAGACCAAAAGTTTGGACACACCTTCTCATTCAAAGATTTTTCTGTATTTTCATGACTATGAAAATTGTAGAATCACACTGAAGGCATCAAAACTATGAATTAACACATGTGGAATTATACAATACACTTTACAAAAAGATGTGAAACAACTGAAAATATGTCTTATATTCTAGGTTCTTCAAAGTAGCCACCTTTTGCTTTGATTACTGCTTTGCACGCAGAAAAGGTGAACGGATGGACTCTACATGCCTGGTTCCCACCGTGAAGCATGGAGGAGGTGGTGTGATGGTGTGGGGGTGCTTTGCTGGTTACACTGTTGGGGATTTATTCAAAATTGAAGGCATACTGAACCAGCATGGCTACCACAGCATCTTGCAGCAGTATGCTATTCCATCCAGTTTGCGTTTAG
>JARQOD010000004.1:20773895-20843746 GCA_033576555.1 Oophaga sylvatica
GTGAACAGAACGGAGTGCAGAGCCAGCGCTGGGACCGAGTGTAACAATCTGTATATACATCACCAGCCCCAGCAGCTTTATATCTGTATATACATCACCAGCCCAGCACCTGTATATACATCACCAGCCCAGCACCTGTATATACATCACCAGCATCTGTATATACATCACCACCCAGCACCTGTATATATATCACCAGCCCAGCACCTGTATATACATCACTAGCCCATCACCTGTATATACATCACCACCCAGCACCTGTATATCGGTATATACATCACCAGCCCAGCACCTGTATCCATCACCAGACCAGCACCTGTATCCATCACCAGCCCAGCACCTGTATCCGTCACCAGCCCAGCACCTGTATACGTCACCAGCCCAGCACCTGTACACGTCACCAGCCCAGCACCTGTATATACATCACCAGCCCAGCACCTGTATATACATCAGCCTCCAGCCCAGCACCTGTAAATACATCACCAGCCCCAGCCTCCAGCCCAGTACCTGTATATACATCACCAACCCCAGCACCTGTATATACATCACCAGTCCAGCACCTGTATATACATCACCAGCTCCAGCACCTGTATATACATCACCAGCCCAGCACCTGTATATACATCACCACCCCAGCACCTGTATATCTGTATATACATCACCAGCCCAGCCCCTGTATATACATCAGCCCCAGCCCAGCCCCTGTATATACATCAGCCCCAGCCCAGCACCTGTATATACATCACCACCAGGCCAGCCCCTGACTATACATCACCACCAGGCCAGCCAGCCCCTGTATACATCACCAGCTCCAACCCAGGACAGTCGGACGGTCTGTATATACATCACTAGCCCCAGCCCAACACCTGTATATAGTTAAGGCCCGGCCCAGCACCTTTATATACATCATCAGCCCCAGCACCTGTATATCTGTATAAACATCACCAGCACCTGTATATCTGTATATACATCACCAGCCCCAGCAGCTTTATATCTGTATATACATCACCAGCCCAGCACCTGTATATACATCACCAGCCCAGCACCTGTATATACATCACCAGCATCTGTATATACATCACCACCCAGCACCTGTATATATATCACCAGCCCAGCACCTGTATATACATCACCACCCAGCACCTGTATATACATCACCACCCAGCACCTGTATATACATCACCAGCCCAGCACCTGTATATACATCACCAGCCCCAGCCAAGTGCCTGTATACGTCACCAGCCCTAGCCCAGCACCTGTATATGTCACCAGCCCAGCACCTGTATATACTTAAGGCCCGGCCTCCAGCCCAGCTCCTGTATATACATCACCAGCCCCAGCACCTGTATATCTGTATATACATCACCAGCACCTGTTATCTGTATATACATCACCAGCCCAGCACCTGTATATCTGTATATACATCAGCACCTGTATATACATCACCAGCCCAGCACCTGTATATACATCACCAGCTCAGCACCTGTATATACATCACCAGCCCAGCACCTGTATATACATCACCAGCCCCACCCCAGCACCTGTATATACATCACCACCCAGCACCTGTATATACATCACCAGCCCAGCACCCGTATATACATCACCAGCCCAGCACCTGTTATACAGTACAGACCAAAAGTTTGGACACACCTTCTCATTCAAAGATTTTTCTGTATTTTCATGACTATGAAAATTGTAGAATCACACTGAAGGCATCAAAACTATGAATTAACACATGTGGAATTATACAATACACTTTACAAAAAAGTGTGAAACAACTGAAAATATGTCTTATATTCTAGGTTCTTCAAAGTAGCCACCTTTTGCTTTGATTACTGCTTTGCACGCAGAAAAGGTGAACGGATGGACTCTACATGCCTGGTTCCCACCGTGAAGCATGGAGGAGGTGGTGTGATGGTGTGGGGGTGCTTTGCTGGTTACACTGTTGGGGATTTATTCAAAATTGAAGGCATACTGAACCAGCATGGCTACCACAGCATCTTGCAGCAGTATGCTATTCCATCCAGTTTGCGTTTAGTTGGACCATCATTTATTTTTCAACAGGACAATGACCCCAAACACACCTCCAGGCTGTGTAAGGGCTATTTGACCAAGAAGGAGAGTGATGGGGTGCTACGCCAGATGACCTGGCCTCCACAGTCACCAGACCTGAACCCAATCGAGATGGTTTGGGGTGAGCTGGACTGCTCACCGCTTCAATTTTGAATAAATCCCCAATAGTGTCACCAGCAAAGCACCCCCACACCATCACACCACCTCCTCCATGCTTCACGGTGGGAACCAGGAATGTGGAGTCCAGCCGTTCACCTTTTCTGCGTGCAAAGCAGTAATCAAAGCAAAAGGTGGCTACTTTGAAGAACCTAGAATATAAGACATATTTTCAGTTGTTTCACACTTTTTTGTAAAGTGGAATGTATAATTCCACATGTGTTGTTTCATAGTTTTGATGCCTTCAGTGTGATTCTACAATTTTCATAGTCATGAAACTACAGAAAAATCTTTGAATGAGAAGGTGTGTCCAAACTTTTGGTCTGTACTTGTCAAGATCCCGTCTGGGTTGGAGCCGATGTTACTGCAAACACTAGGGGAAGCAGAGGCAGGTAGCGTAGTCAGGTGGCAGCCGGAGGTCGGTACACAGGAAAGCAGTGTTTGTAGCAATGGATCAGGCGGATAACGTAGTCAGGTGGCAGCCGGAGGTCGGTACACAGGAAAGCAGTGTTTGTAGCAATGGATCAGGCGGATAACGTAGTCAGGTGGCAGCCGGAGGTCGGTACACAGGAAAGGCAGTTCGGTAACAGAGGAGCAGGCAGATAACGTAGTCAGGTGGCAGCCAGAGGTCGGTACACAGGAGAGCAGTGTTTGTAGCAATGGATCAGGCGGAGAGCGTAGTCAGAAGGCAGGCCGAGGTCGGTTCACAGGAGAGCAGTGTTTGTAGCAATGGATCAGCAGGAAACGCTTGACTAAAGGCTTGGAGCTCAATAATCTCGCAATGACACACCCACAGGGCCAGGTTTATATAGGGTGTGTAATTGGCAATCAGAGGCCCAATCAAGAGAGCACTAGGTGTAGCCAATCAGGAAGAACAGTCAATGGTATCTGGGTTCAGCAAGGAACTTTGCAGCCAGCAGAATAGCTCAGAAGGTAGAGCTGCTGGCCAGTGGACAAGAGGTACTGGGTTCGACTCCTGACAGTACTCCCCTCCTTCCAGGATGGCCTCTGGACATCTCAGGAGCTGGCTTATCCGGGTACCTCTGATGAAAGGCTCTTGTTAGTCTAGGAGCATGGACGTTGTCCCTTGGTTCCCATGAATTTTCCTCTGGTCCGTAACCCTTCCACTGCACCAGATACTGCAGTTTACCTCTGAATTTTCGGGAGTCCAGAATCTTATCCACAATGTATTCTTCTTCACCACAGATCCTTTCTGGTGGAGGAGGTGGCTGAATTCTTCCTGGAAACGGGTTTTCACAGAAGGGTTTGAGCAAGGATATGTGAAACACTGGATGAATCTTTAGATTGTTGGGAAGTTTTAAACGAAAAGCAACCTGGTTAATTTTTGCAGAAATTTGAAAAGGTCCAATGAATTTCTGACCCAATTTGGAGGATGGCCCATGTGTCTTAAGGTTTTTAGTGGACAGCCAAACTTTGTCTCCAACCTGAAGAGCAGGGGGCACTCTCCGATGTTTATCTGCTGCTTCCTTATATACTTCCTGGGTCTTGAGTAATATCTCTGATAATTCCTTCTGGGATTCCTGTAATTTTGCAAGCCTGTCATTTACAGCAGGAATGGGAGTGTTCACTGGCAGATTAGGGATAAATACTGGATGTACTCCATAATTAGCAAAAAATGGGGTTTGAGATGTAGCGCTATGTATGGAGTTGTAGGCAAACTCTGCTGTTGGTAAATAGTCCACCCAGTCATCCTGAAGATAGGAAATGAAGCAACGGAGGTATTGCTCCAAAGTCTGGTTCGTTCTCTCCGTCTGGCCATTGGACTGAGGATGGAAAGCGGTAGAAAGATTCACCGTGACTCCCAAGGCTGTACAGAAACTCTTCCAAAATTTTGACGTAAACTGAACGCCTCTGTCAGACACCACGCTGTCAGGAATTCCATGTAACCTGAATACCTCTTTGATTATCAGTTCTGCAGTTTTTTCAGCAGTAGGAATTCCTTCAGTTGGAATAAAGTGGGCCATTTTTGTGAGTCGGTCCACTATGACAAGGATGACGGTCATCTGTTTGGAAGGGGGTAGTTCCACAATAAAATCCATGGAAATAGATCCCCAAGGCCTGGATGGAACTGGAAGTGGTTGCAAGAGTCCTAGAGGAGACGATCGTGGGGTCTTGTTTCGTGCGCATGTTAAACAGGTTGAAACATATTTCCTCACGTCCTTCCTACAATTAGGCCACCAAAAGAAACGAAGTAGTAAGTCTTGTGTTTTTGCAACTCCAGGATGTCCTGCCAGTTTAGAATCATGGACACTTTTGAGGACTTCAAGGCGAGAAGATTCAGGTACATATATTTTGTGTTTCTGCATCCAAAACCCCTCTTTGAATGAAAGATCGACGTCTTCCGAAGGATGGTTAAGGAAAGAGTCCTCTTGATATCCATCTTTAATTCGATTACATAGTCCTCTAGAGTGCAATATTCCCAAAAAATTTTTAGGGCCTAGAATTGTATCGTCATTACTAGACCTCTCCTGAGGTTCCGAACACATCCTGGACAGGGCGTCAGCCTTGCCATTTCTTGAACCAGGCCGGTAAGAAATTATAAAATTGAATCTTGAGAAAAATAAGGCCCATCGTGCTTGTCTTGCAGACAATCTTTTTGCTGTACGGAGGAATTCAAGATTCTTGTGGTCCGTGAGGACAGTCACAGGGTGATTGGCACCTGTCATGGGTGTATCGCCACAAGGATCGTCGCGATTACACACTCTGACTTCTCACAGCTGAGTTGCTGTTTCTTTGTGTTTGGTAATGAGGGAGTTAATTTTACCTAGCTCTTTGCTAAGACTAGGTCCAGCCTCGCCCGGCTGCTTTTGATTATGTTCTAATTAGATTCCTTCATATACCTGCCAGTCTGCTTGTTAGATGCCGGTGAAAGCCTTTATGTTGTCTAGCAGACTGGATCGGTTCTGAGAATACTTAAGCTAAGAGCTCCTTAGTTGTTTTTACTCTTATAGCTTATAGTTTATCTCTGAGACCTTAGGTGTTCCTACTGTGTGTGAGTGTTGTATGTAAGACTTTATTTACTTTATTTCTTGTCTTTCTTGTATGTCTTTCTGTTCATTAACCGTTACCTGTTCATTCCCTTTGGTGGTAATCAGGGTCCTTCTTAGGACTAGATTACAGTTGGCAGGGATTGATAGGAGACAGGGTTTACGCTGGTGGCCTGGACCTCTGTACCTTTAACAGTACCTCCAGGTAGAGGGATTAGTTAGGACCCCAGTTTAGGGTCAGCATAGACCCCGGTCACCCTCTAGCCGGAGACAGCGTATAACGGATTCCGTATTGACCCACTGGACTTTCTGTCAGGTAATTCTATGTTATCATATATCTATGCGCATGTTATATTGTATGTTGCCCTTTTGATATAGATTACTGTCATCACATATATATATATCTGCTATACAGCGTGACAGCACCTTCCAAAAGATGTCTCCATTCGGAGAAGGCAACTTTAATGGCTAACAGTTCTTTATTACCGATGTCGTAGTTCTTTTCTGCAGATGACATGGTGTGGGAAAGAAACGCACATGGATGAAGTTGCATTTTGTCCCCAACTCGCTGAGACAGAATGGCTCCCACTGCAGAGTCCGAGGCGTCCACTTCGACAGTAAATGGCAATTCAGGATTTGGGTGTACTAACAATGGAGCAGACGTAAAAAGAGTTTTGTCAAAAGCCTCCTGTGCCTCCGGAGACCAGAAAAATGCTTTGGTCTTTTTTGTTAGTGTAGTAATTGGTAGTATGATCCGTGAAAAGTTCTTTATAAATTTTCGGTAAAAATTTGCAAATCCTATGAAACGCTGGACGTCTTTTAAATTTCTTGGAACAGGCCAGTCCACTACAGCATTGATTTTGCCGGGATCCATGCTCAGACCTTCTGGGGAGATGATATATCCCAGAAATTGGATACTGGTTTGTTCAAACTCACATTTTTCAAGTTTAATGTAAAGATGGTTCTCCTGTAGTCATTCCAAGACTAACTGGACGTGCCTGCGATGCTCTTCCAAGGTGTCTGAAAATATAAGAATGTCATCGAGATAAGCCACAACGAATTGGTCCAAGAAATCTCGAAATACATCATTAATAAAATGTTGAAAGGTGGCTGGGGCATTGCTAAGACCAAAGGTCATAACCAGTGATTCAAAATGTCCATATCTCGTTCTGAAGGCGGTCTTCCACTCATCTCCTGGGCGAATCCGTATGAGGTTGTAAGCCCCTCTAAGATCCAGCTTCGTAAAGATTTTCGCAGAACGGAGTCTCTCAAATAGTTCAGGAATCAAGGGTAGCGGGTAGCGATTCTTGACAGTGATATTATTCATCGCTCTGTAGTCAATACATGGCCGCAGAGTGGAGTCTTTCTTTTCAACAAAGAACAGGGGTGCCCCAGCTGGAGATGTGGCAGGTCGAATAAAGCCTTTCTCTAAATTTTCATCCAGGAACTTTCTTAATACCTTCAATTCAGGTTCGGAAAGATTGTAAATCCGTCCAAATGGAATGGTTGCTCCTGGCAGCAATTCAATGGGACAGTCGTAAGGACGGTGAGGAGGTAATTGATCTGCTTTCTTCTTACTGCAGACATCAGAGAACTGCTGATATTGAGGTGGTAGTTTCTCTTCCTTCTCATGCGAAATCTCAGAGATTTGGACTTGTTGGAGAACAGGGGGTTCCTTATGACAATTATTCTTACAGTAGTCAGATGGAAAGGTGATGGTCCTTGATGCCCAGTTGATAGAAGGGTTATGGACTGAAAACCAGGGGATCCCTAGAATAACCGGAAATTTCGGAGATGAAATAAGGTGGAAACTGACAGCTTCATGATGATCCGGTTAGATACAAATCTCCAGTTCGATTGTCTCATGCGTGACAGGTCCAGAAGACAAGGGTGATCCATCCACAGTTTCCATTTCAATTGGTGTGGATTTGGTCCTACTGGAAATATTATTATCACGTGTAAATTTTAAGTCCATAAAATTTCCTCCTGCTCCCGAATCCAACAGGGCAGAGCATTGTATTTTTTGGGTTCCCATTACAACCTGAATGGGGATTACAAAATGAGATGATGTAGTATGTATTTTGTCTATTTCTGGCGTTACTGATGAGATAGTCTGCAAGATGGAATCCGACTGCTGAGAAAGGTCCATATTGCTGGCAGACCTGTTGTTGGTAAAGGCTATATGTAGCGCCCCGTCCCTGCCTGCTGCCAGACAGGGACGTCGCTCTCCTCACCTGCGCTCAGCGTCCTCAGCGCTCCCAGCCTCGTCTGCGCCTCTGGCATCCTCGGCGCCCTCCTTCCGCCCTGCTGGTCCCGCGCGCTCCTTCCCTGCTACTGGCCTTAGGGCGCGCGCCCGCACCCTCCCCCGCTCTTAAAGGAGCCGCGCGCATTTTCCAAATCAGTCTCCAGCCAATGCTGGAGGACTCCACCCTATATTAAGGGCTTCCTCCTTAATGTAGGTGCTCGAGCAATGTTGTTCCTGTGCAGTCTAACTCTGTTTCAGCCATCAGCTCCTGATTCCAGTTACCTGCCTGTTACCTGTCGGCTTGCCTGTCTGCCATCCGTCTGCAGTTCCATCCGGAGGTTCGGACGTCATCTGCAGAGATCCCCGGCTCTTGCCTGCTCACCTAGGAGCGATCATCTGCCATCCGACTGCAGCTCCATCCGGAAGTTCGGACATCATCTGCAGAGATCCCCGGCTCTTGCCTGCTCACCTGGGAGCGATCATCTGCCATCCGACTGCAGCTCCATCCGGAAGTTCGGACATCATCTGCAGAGATCCCCGGCTCTTGCCTGCTCACCTGGGAGCGATCATCTGCCATCCGACTGCAGCCTACCTGGAGGCTCCACCATATCAGGTTGTATATACCTGCCTGTCTAGAGACTGCCTGGTCACTTGCTGTGACAACCTGCCTGTCTAGAGACTGCCTGGTCACTTGCCGTGACAACCTGCCTGTCCAGAGATTGCCTGGTCACTTGCCGTGACAACCTGCCTGTCCAGAGACTGCCTGGTCACTTGCCGTGACAACCTGCCTGTCCCAGAGACTGCCTGGTCACTTGCCGTGACAACCTGCCTGTCCCAGAGACTGCCTGGTCACTTGCCGTGACAACCTGCCTGTCCCAGAGACTGCCTGGTCACTTGCCGTGACAACCTGCCTGTCCCAGAGACTGCCTCGGTTACTTACCGTTACAACCTGCCTGTCCCAGAGACTGCCTTGGTCACTTGCCGTGACAACCTGCCTGTCCCAGAGACTGCCTCGGTCACTTACCGTTACAACCTGCCTGCCCAGAGACTTCCTTGGTCACTTGCTGTGACAAACCTGCCTGTCCAGAAACTACCTATATCTCCTACCGTGAATCCCTGCCCTTTTCCTAGGTGCCACCCGCTCTCTTACAAGTAAACTCTCTTGTATAATAAAGCTTTGTGGTTCCACCAACCTGACCTGTCTCGTCAGTAGTTCCACCCACCAGACCCGTTACAGTTTGCTCGGGCCATGGAACCCGGTGGCACCCAAACCCCTTCACTCCCGGAACTGTGTCAGGAGCTGTCTCGCCAGAGGTCTCAACAGGAGGCCATCCTGGGTCACCTGCGGAACGTCAATTCCCGTCTGGACACTCTGAATTCATCACCAGCAACCATCGCTGGAGCCATGATTCATAATCCGTCAGTCCCGCTGATTCCCAATTCCGTGGTTTCCATTCCCGGACCCCGACTGTCAGCTCCTCCTAGGTTTGGAGGCGATCCTGCTCTGGCTCGGGGTTTCATTAATCTGTGCACCCTGCATTTTGAACTCCTGGCACACCAGTTTAACTCTGACCGGGCCAAAGTTGCCTTCATCATGTCCCATCTCACCGGAGAGGCCCTGGCCTGGCTTAACCCTCTCTGGGAGAGAGAGGATCCTCTGGTGTCTGACCTGCCTGCGTTTCTCTCGGCCTTCCGGAAGGTATTCGACGAACCTGGACGGAAGACTTCCTCTGCATCATCTCTGCTGCGTCTCCGTCAGGAGAGTTTCACCGTTGGTCAATATGCCATACGGTTCCGGACTTTAGCCTCTGAACTAGCTTGGGACAATGAAGCTTTAATTTCGGTCTTCTGGGAGGGTCTGTCCGGTCGTATTAAAGACGAACTTGCCGGTCGGGACGTTCCAACCTCTCTAGATGATTTAATAAATCTTGCTAATCGAATTGATCTACGGTTCCAGGAACGAGCCAAAGAGATCACCCGTAAAAAAGAATTTTCCCATCTTGCACCCTCGTGTCAGAGATCTATAACCTCTTCCGTTTCTCCTCAGGTGCACACTGCTGAGCCTATGCAGGTCGACCAGACCAAGATGGTCAAAACCCGTCAGGACTCACGCCGTGCCGAGAAAAGTTGCTTCTACTGCGGCAGTAAGGAGCACTGGATCCAAACCTGCCCGGAGAAGTCGGGAAACGCCTGTGTCTAGGTTCGCTCGGAGAGGTCAATCTAGACAAAAATAAATCCTCTTCATCCCTGCTGCTGTCGGTTTCAATTCTGATCGGTAAGAAACGCCACTTCGAAATGGCCCAACTTGATTCTGGAGCAGCTGGGAATCTCGTGTCACAGGCTCTAGTAGAGAAGTATCACATTCCCACCAAACCTCTTGTTGAACCTGTATCTGTTGCTGCTGTGGATGGGGGCCTCCTACCTCGTCCCATCCGACTTATCACCGAAGTCATAACCCTGCAGGTGGGAATGTTGCATTCTGAGAGCATCTCGTTTCATGTTTTACCCGGACTCTCTCATGCTTTCTTACTAGGTCTGCCTTGGCTCCAAAAACATGCACCTGTGCTCGACTGGCAGAATGGAGAGGTTCTTCGCTGGGGACAGGACTGTCATAAAACGTGTCTGGTGCCTGTTCACCCTGTCTATTCTTCTCCTACACCTGCTAATCTACCTGGACTCCCGATTCCATATTGGTCATTTGCTGATGTCTTCAATAAAAAGGAAGCAGAGACATTACCCCCGCATAGACCATATGATTGCCCGATTGACCTGTTGCCCGGTACTACGCCTCCCCGTGGGCGTATTTACCCGTTGTCTGCTGCTGAGACCAGGTCGATGTCCGAATATATCGAGGAGAACTTAGCAAAGGGATTTATCCGGAAATCTACCTCCCCAGCGGGAGCAGGTTTCTTCTTCGTCAAAAAGAAAGACGGATCTCTCCGTCCCTGTATTGACTACAGAGGCCTAAATTCGATCACGGTGAAGAATAAGTACCCTCTTCCGCTCATTCCTGAACTGTTTGATCGTCTTAGAGGGGCTAGAGTCTTCACCAAACTAGATCTTCGTGGAGCATACAACCTGGTTCGTATCCGTCGAGGAGATGAATGGAAGACGGCATTCAACACCCGGGACGGCCACTACGAGTACTTGGTGATGCCCTTTGGTCTCTGTAATGCTCCAGCCGTCTTTCAGGAGTTGGTCAACGACATCTTCCGGGACCTCCTCTATTCCTGCGTTGTGGTGTACCTTGACGACATCTTGGTCTTCTCTCTGGATCTTCAGTCTCACCGGAGGGATGTTCGTCAGGTTCTGCTCAGGCTCAGGCAGAATCACCTCTTCGCCAAATATGAGAAGTGCCTCTTTGAGCAGACATTGCTTCCGTTTCTGGGCTACATCATTTCTCAGACAGGCCTACGAATGGATCCGGAGAAATTGTCTGCCATCGAGAAGTGGCCCCGACCGGAGGGGTTGAAGGCCATTCAGCGGTTCCTGGGATTCGCCAACTATTACCGTCTCTTCATACCGCACTTCTCTTCCAGGACTGCTCCAATCTCAGCGCTCACTCGCAAGGATGCTAACCCCAAACAGTGGACGACCGAAGCAGAGGAGGCCTTCCTTTCTCTGAAACAGGCCTTCTCTTCCGCTCCAGTGCTGCATCGCCCGGATGGCAACAAGCAGTTCTTCCTGGAGGTGGACGCTTCCTCTGCTGGAGCCGGAGCGGTTCTTACCCAAAAATCGCCATCCGGGAGGATGGTATCCTGCGGTTTCTTCTCCAAACTCTTCTCCTCCTCCGAGCGCAACTACTCCATAGGAGATCGAGAGTTATTGGCCATTAAGTTGGCATTGGAGGAGTGGCGTTACCTACTCGAAGGGGCTCTTCATCCAGTAATCATCTACACGGACCACAAAAATCTGGCATACCTCCAGCAGGCACAGAGACTTAATCCTCGCCAAGCCCGGTGGTCCTTGTTTTTTGCCCGCTTCGATTTTCTTTTGCATTTTCGCCCAGCTGACAAAAACGTCAAGGCGGATGCCTTGTCTCGGTCTTTCCTGGTGTCGGATCTCGAAGATGAGCCTAAACATATCATCGATCCCGCCAGAGTGATGCAGGTGGCTCCCGTGAGTCTAAATCGTCTCCCTCCTGGTAAGACGTTCGTATCAGAAACCGATCGGAAGAGAATCCTACATTGGGGTCACTCGTCTAAACTCGCTGGCCACGCTGGTCAAAAAAAGACCCTCCAACTCATTACCCGGCATTATTGGTGGCCTACCCTGCACAAAGACGTAATAGACTTTGTTTCTGCCTGTGTTTCCTGTGCCCGCAACAAAGTTCCGAGACACCTGCCTACCGGCCGTCTTCTTCCGCTTCCTGTACCCGCTGCTCCCTGGCAACATATAGCCATGGACTTCATTCAGTCTTCCGAGCGCATGAAAAGACATGTTGACAAAAAACATCTGGATCCTCCTCTATTCCGTCCTGGGGACAAAGTCTGGCTTTCGTCCAAATATGTTCGACTCAAAATTCCGTCCTACAAGTTAGGTCCTCGGTTCATCGGTCCTTTTGAGATTATCAGTCAGATCAACCCGGTGTCCTATAAATTGAAACTCCCGGCCAATTTGAAAATTCCTAATTCTTTTCATGTATCTCTCCTCAAACCTGTGGTTCTTAACTCTTTTTTTAAGTCTACAGGTACACCTCCTGCTCCAGTGTCTGCTGATGTTGAATTTGAGGTAGAGAACATTCTGGCCACAAAAAGGGTAGGAAGAAAGACTTATTTTTTGGTGGATTGGAAGGGGTTTGGTCCTGAGGAGAGAACCTGGGAGCCTCGGGAGAACATCCATGCCCCTCTTATCCTAGCTAAATTTCTTTCTGGCCTAAAGAAGGGGGGGCCTAGAGGGGGGGGTACTGTAGCGCCCGCGTCCCTGCCTGCTGCCAGACAGGGACGTCGCTCTCCTCACCTGCGCTCAGCGTCCTCAGCGCTCCCAGCCTCCTCTGCGCCTCTGGCATCCTCGGCGCCCTCCTTCCGCCCTGCTGGTCCCGCGCGCTCCTTCCCTGCTACTGGCCTTAGGGCGCGCGCCCGCACCCTCCCCCGCTCTTAAAGGAGCCGCGCGCATTTTCCAAATCAGTCTCCAGCCAATGCTGGAGGACTCCACCCTATATTAAGGGCTTCCTCCTTAATGTAGGTGCCCGAGCAATGTTGTTCCTGTGCAGTCTAACTCTGTTTCAGCCATCAGCTCCTGATTCCAGTTACCTGCCTGTTACCTGTCGGCTTGCCTGTCTGCCATCCGTCTGCAGTTCCATCCGGAGGTTCGGACGTCATCTGCAGAGATCCCCGGCTCTTGCCTGCTCACCTAGGAGCGATCATCTGCCATCCGACTGCAGCTCCATCCGGAAGTTCGGACATCATCTGCAGAGATCCCCGGCTCTTGCCTGCTCACCTGGGAGCGATCATCTGCCATCCGACTGCAGCTCCATCCGGAAGTTCGGACATCATCTGCAGAGATCCCCGGCTCTTGCCTGCTCACCTGGGAGCGATCATCTGCCATCCGACTGCAGCCTACCTGGAGGCTCCACCATATCAGGTCGTATATACCTGCCTGTCTAGAGACTGCCTGGTCACTTGCTGTGACAACCTGCCTGTCTAGAGACTGCCTGGTCACTTGCTGTGACAACCTGCCTGTCCAGAGATTGCCTGGTCACTTGCCGTGACAACCTGCCTGTCCAGAGACTGCCTGGTCACTTGCCGTGACAACCTGCCTGTCCCAGAGACTGCCTGGTCACTTGCCGTGACAACCTGCCTGTCCCAGAGACTGCCTGGTCACTTGCCGTGACAACCTGCCTGTCCCAGAGACTGCCTCGGTTACTTACCGTTACAACCTGCCTGTCCCAGAGACTGCCTTGGTCACTTGCCGTGACAACCTGCCTGTCCCAGAGACTGCCTCGGTCACTTACCGTTACAACCTGCCTGCCCAGAGACTTCCTTGGTCACTTGCTGTGACAAACCTGCCTGTCCAGAAACTACCTATATCTCCTACCGTGAATCCCTGCCCTTTTCCTAGGTGCCACCCGCTCTCTTACAAGTAAACTCTCTTGTATAATAAAGCTTTGTGGTTCCACCAACCTGACCTGT
Source organism: Oophaga sylvatica (assembly GCA_033576555.1). Lineage (NCBI taxonomy): Eukaryota > Metazoa > Chordata > Amphibia > Anura > Dendrobatidae > Oophaga > Oophaga sylvatica. Next base: position 20,787,512 of record JARQOD010000004.1, read on the forward strand.
CTCGTCAGTAGTTCCACCCACCAGACCCGTTACACTATAGTCCTTTTGTTAGGACAGTTGATGGCATAGTGTCCAGGGTCCCCACAATAGAGGCAGAGATGTTCTGCACGTCGCCTCTCCTTCTCCTGTGCAGAGAGTGGTCTTCGGATGACGTCGATCTGCATCGGTTCAGACACGCCTTGCGTCTTTTCTTGGTGGTCCGATGCTGAAAATGAGAAGCCAGGGCTATTCCCAAGTGCTCGCAGTCTCTCCTTTCTCCTTTCAGTAAGTCTCTGGTCAATCCGGATACATAGTTGAATAAAGTCCTCCAACTGGTCAGGGGTCTCAACCCTGGCAAGCTCGTCTTTCACTGGTTCTGATAACCCTCGTCGAAATTGACTTCTCTGGGCCGCTGGATTCCAGGTGGTGTCGGCCACCCAGCGACGGAACTCCGATGTATATTCCGCAACAGAGCGACGTCCTTGGCGCAAATTATGTAATTTGGTTTCTGCTGTGGCACAGCGGTTTGGGTCATCAAAAACTTGATTCATAGCTGCGATGAAAGCTTCCAGGTCATTAAGGAGGGCATAGTCCTTTTCTACATAAGGTGAAGCCCAAGCAAGAGCTTCATCCGTCAGGAGATTTATCATGAAAAAAACTTTCTTCCTCTCACTGATAAAGGGAGCAGGTTGCATCTGGAAGTATATGCGGCATTGATTGAGGAATCCTCGGTACTGCTTGCGATCCCCACTGAACTTTGCAGGCAGCGGCAGCCGCGCGTTTGATTCGGACCCTGAATTGCGCACGTCCAGAAGTTGTTTTTGTAGCTCAATTACTTCCTGTTGTATCGCCGTGAAATCAGTTTGTAACTTGGCATATTTTCCTTGAGAGTCAGTACAAAAACTTTGAAGCTCCGTAACTTGCCGCCTCAGGATGTTCACAGCGGACTCCATTTTGGCGCGAGATTATTCTGTCAAGATCCCGTCTGGGTTGGAGCCGATGTTACTGCAAACACTAGGGGAAGCAGAGGCAGGTAGCGTAGTCAGGTGGCAGCCGGAGGTCGGTACACAGGAAAGCAGTGTTTGTAGCAATGGATCAGGCGGATAACGTAGTCAGGTGGCAGCCGGAGGTCGGTACACAGGAAAGCAGTGTTTGTAGCAATGGATCAGGCGGATAACGTAGTCAGGTGGCAGCCGGAGGTCGGTACACAGGAAAGGCAGTTCGGTAACAGAGGAGCAGGCAGATAACGTAGTCAGGTGGCAGCCAGAGGTCGGTACACAGGAGAGCAGTGTTTGTAGCAATGGATCAGGCGGAGAGCGTAGTCAGAAGGCAGGCCGAGGTCGGTTCACAGGAGAGCAGTGTTTGTAGCAATGGATCAGCAGGAAACGCTTGACTAAAGGCTTGGAGCTCAATAATCTCGCAATGACACACCCACAGGGCCAGGTTTATATAGGGTGTGTAATTGGCAATCAGAGGCCCAATCAAGAGAGCACTAGGTGTAGCCAATCAGGAAGAACAGTCAATGGTATCTGGGTTCAGCAAGGAACTTTGCAGCCAGCAGAATAGCTCAGAAGGTAGAGCTGCTGGCCAGTGGACAAGAGGTACTGGGTTCGACTCCTGACAGTACTGTACATCACCACCCAGCACCTGTATATACATCACCAACCCAGCACCTGTATATACATCACCAGCCCAGCACCTGTATATACATCACCACCCAGCACCTGTATATACATCACCACCCAGCACCTGTATATCGGTATATACATCACCAGCCAAGCACCTGTATACATCACCAGCCCAGCACCTGTATCCGTCACCCCAGCCCAGCACCTGTATATGTCACCAGCCCAGCACCTGTACACGTCACCAGCCCAGCACCTGTACACGTCACCAGCCCAGCACCTGTACACGTCACCAGCCCAGCACCTGTATACGTCACCAGCCCAGCACCTGTATACGTCACCAGCCTCCAGCCCAGCACCTGTATATACATCACCAGCTCCGGCATCCAGCCCAGCACCTGTATATACATCACCAGCCTCCAGCCCAGCACCTGTATATACGTCACCAGCCCAGCACCTGTATATACATCAGCCCCACTGTATTACAGGTGCTGGCCACTGTGCTGATGTATTTTACTTTAACATCTTTCTGGATCAATTATTATTATTATACATGCAGTCTGGCAGTCTGAGTTACTCACTTACCCAGTCCCAGAGAGACCGGCATCACTGATGTGATGATACCCGCCACCCGACCTAACGCCATGCGATTGCAGCAGGAAGGCCGCAGGCATCAGGCACGAGTGGGTAGGGAGTGTGTCCTGCCTGGACTCCCTGATGCCTGATACATTGAGGCTGCAGCTCTCACAGCCAACTGCTGCAGGCCTGCTGCCAGGGGCAGGAGAGCAGAGCGCGCTCTCTCCGCCCACAAAGAATGTCCTGACATATAAAGTCAGGACGTTCTTGACCCCTATGTGCGTCGCAAGCAAATTTTAAAGGGCCGGAAAAAGAAAAGGGCTGGGTGGCCTCATCATGATAGGTGCGTGCGGGCGCCCCTGCTTCTAGGGGGGGACAGCTGCCCCCCCTGCCCCATGGTGGGTACGCCCATGTCCTTCCTGGTATATATGTCTCGCATACTGGGCCCATCCTGGTATATATGTCTCGCATCCTGGACCCATCCTGGTATATATGTCTCGCATCCTGGACCCATCCTGGTATATATGTCTCGCATCCTGTGTGCTTCCTGGTATATATGTCTCGCATCCTGGGCCCATCCTGATAAATACAGTGGGTTTGAAAAGTATTCAGACCCCTTTAAAATTTTCACTCTTTATTTCATTGCAGCCATTTGGTAAATGCAAAAAGGTTCATTTTTTTGGGTTGGGTGAAGCCATTTATTGTCAAACTACTGTGTTTTCTCTTTTTAAATCATAATGACAACCCAAAACATACAAATGACCCCGATCAAAAGTTCACATACCCTGGTGATTTTGGTCTGATAACATGCACAGAAGTTGATACAAATGGGTTTGAATGGCTACTAAAGGCAACATCCTCACCTGTGACCTGTTTGCTTGTAATCAGTGTGTGTGCATAAAAGCTGAGTGAGTTTCTGGGGTCCAGACAGACTCTTGCATCTGACATCCAGCCACTGACGTTTCTGAAATGTGACTCATGGGGAAAGCAAAAAAAATTGTCAACGGATCTACGGAAAAGGTAGTTGAACTGTATAAAACAGGAAAGGGATACAAAAAAGATATCCAAGGAATTGATAATGCCAGCCAGCAGCGTTCAATCTGTGAATAACAAATGGAAAATCTGGGGCTCTGTAAAAAGAAAACCACGGTCAGGTAGACCAACAAAAGTTTTCGATAATTAACTCATATTTTGCATCAGCAATAAGAAGAGACTTGAGAAAAGAGTGAAATTAAAAGTTGAATTTTATTGAATACATAAATATTTAAAAATGTGATTAAAAAAGGCAGAGGAAGGGGAAGAACAACCTCAACTGAAAGTCAGGGACGGACACAGCTAGATCATAAATTGTATCTGCAAAAAACATCAATCAAAGTGCTCAAAAAGGATGAGTACTACAGAGGGGAAAAAAAAGGACGTCACTATATGTACTTGCAAAGTGCAAAAGAATTCAAGTGACTAAAAACCTCAAAAAAATCTGCCTTAATGTGACCTACATAAGAGACACTCAAACAGAATAACAACAGAATTGATAGCGGTAAGCTGGTGAAGTTGAAAAAAGGCAGTGGAAATTGCTTTACCTGTGTAAAAGATTGTTGTTTGGATCTGCGGTGCACTGCGGTACAGCTGGGGGAAGAGAGGGTGCTGTGCCCGGCCTTGCGCCTGACGAGCGCCGTTTCGCTAAAAGCTTCTTCAATATAAGGGCGAGAGTGGAGATTTGGTGTCTGGATTGCATTATAAAGGGTGATCACAGGTGCCGGGAATTCAGCTACATCTGAACCGGAAGTGCCCACGACGCTGCTGTGGCGCATGACGTCGGAGAGAATCCTCCCTATGTGAAAAGTGACTTCCGGTCCGGCGCCCTGTGACACGCAATGGAACGCACTGCGTGTCACGTGATTGGCGCCTCCCTGAAGTCTCCGGGAGAGATCAGTCCGGCGCATGCGTGCGCACTAGCGTGCGGGAACTTGAAAAGAGCCAGGAGATGGGAGACCGAGACAAATGGAAGAAAAATGGATGGGACCTGCGCACTAAGGTGCGGGATATAAAGGGCGATGAGTGGGAGCAGCTATGAAACATGAAAGTGTTGAAATGGAGGATGAAACCAATGTTGGATGCTTGGGATGTAAAAAATGGGAGTGGAGATGAATTAAGTAAAATGGAATGAAAATAATAATAAATGAATAATAATGCAACTAATTATATTAATAAAAATAAAGTGGGGTGTGGAAATGTGAAAGGAGGGGAAGGGAAAAGTGGTGAGACATCAATAAGCTAATATGAAGGTGATGAGGAAGCAATTACCCAATGTATCCCCAAATAGGGATTTTACATATACCGCCCATAAAGTTTTGCCATAAAAGACAATAAATAAAGTGAGAATAAATAGTATGTTGATTACAATTATAAAAGCAATAAGATATGCATGAGGAAAAATGGGTGAATGAATACATAAAATAGAAGATAATATATAAATAAATACATCATTAGTAAATAATGGAGCCTAAATATAAGTCTATATAAATAGATAAATAAAAAAGTCCACATATTTCAGACGCTCCATTAAATTGCAGGCGCAGGTTTCCCAGTGTATGTCACGAGAGAAGGACATCATGGTTTCTTCAGATGGAACTCCACACAATAGGAATAATAAGCACCAAGAGGTGGACCAGGACATCATCCGGCAGTGAGATAAAACGGGAGGAAAATCCAAAATTTAGGAAAAGCACCTGTGTTAAGTAAATGTAATAAATTAGTAATGAATAATGAAACAAAGGGGTAGGAGGATACAAAGAGAAGAAAAATATATTAAAAAACTAAAAGGCCAAAAAACCTAGAAACCAAAAACCTCGGAAGGAGAAAAGAAAAGTAAAAAAATAGTTAAAAAAACACTACAAAAAGGAAACACAAACCGAAATTTTCATTAAGGCCAAAAGGAGTGATTGTATTTAGACGATAGATCCATCGGCTTTCATGTTGGACTAAAATTTTGCCCAAATCTCCGCCACGTATGCCCAAATCAATTTGGTCTATTGCCATAAGGGTGAGACCCTTGGATTGGGAGTTATGGTGAGTTTTGAAATGTCAGGGTAATGTCTTTAATAATGAAAGGTCATCACAGTTTTGGATTTTTCAATATCCCTAATATGCTCCCTTACTCTAATTTTAAAGTCACGTGTGGTTAATCCCACATAAATTAATTTGCATGTGGCATGGTAAATTACTCCACAAGATGAGCATGTAAGGTATTTTCTTATAGTATATGATTTGGATCCATCAAAATTAGCAAAGGTGTATGATTTTTTCGGTTATTGCATGCTTTGCACATGCTGCAGGGGAAGAAACAAAAATTTTCTCCACAACTGCCAGGATAATTGTTTGGGATGCAAAGAAAAACCCACAAATATCATCAGTTGAAATGCAGGACTCTCTGAAAACTAGCGGTGTGGCTGTATCAAGATGCACAATAAGGAGGCACTTGAAGAAAAATAGGCTGCATGGTCGAGTCGCCAGAAGAAAGTCATGACTGCGCAAATGCCACAAAACTTCTGGAACAAGGTAATTTGGAGTGATGAGACCAAAATTGAACTTTTTGGCCGCAACCATAAACATTACATTTGGAGAGAGGTCAACAAGGCCTATGATAAAAGGAACACCATTCCTACTGTAAAGCACGGAGGTGGATCACTGATGTTTTGGGGATGTGTGAGCTACAAAGGCACAGGAAACTGTCAAAGTTGAAGGAAAGATGAATGCAGCACGTTATCAGCAAATACTGGAGGCAGATTTGCAATCATCAGCCCGGAAGCTGCGCATGGACGTACTTGTATGTTTCCAACATGACAACGATGCAAAACACAAGGCCACGTCAACCTGTCATTGGCTACTGCAGAACAAAGTGAAGGTTCAGGAGTGGCCATCTCAGTCTCCTGACCTCAATATCATTGAACCACTCTGGGGAGATCTCAAACGTGCAGTTCATGCTAGTCAGCCCAGGAATTTACAGGAACTAGAGGCTTTTTGACAAGAAGAGTGGGCAGCTTTACCATCTGAGAAAATAAAGAACCTCATTGACAACAACCACAAAAGACTTCAAGCTGTCATTGATGTTAGAGGGGGCAATACACGGTATTAAGAAATGGGGTATGTGAACTTTTGATCAGGGTCATTTGGATGTTTTGGGTTGTCATTATGATTTAAAAAGAGAAAACACAGTAGTTTGACAATAAATGGCTTCACCCAACCACTAACCATGAGTGGAGAGAAAGGTTTGGTGTTATCATTCATATTTTCTGAAAAAAAGGCCAAGAAAGCAAAAATTCTGTCCCTCATCCTGGCCCAATCCTTGTATATATATCCCCTTCCTAGTATAGTCCCTCATCCTGGCCCCATCCTGGTATATATATCCCCCATCCTAGTATATGTCCCTCATCCTGGCCCCATCCTGGTATATATATCCCCCATCCTAGTATATGTCCCTCATCCTGGCCCCATCCTGGTATATATATCGCCCATCCTAGTATATGTCCCTTATCCTGGGCCCCAGCCAGGTATATATATCCCCCATCCTGATATGTCATTCATTCTGCCACTGTTCTTTAATGTATAGAATAAAAAGGAACCATTATACTCATCAAGGCAAACATAGAAGTCATGGGCCCCATAGCAGAAGTATAATGCATTCCCCATCGTCCTCCATATAGTATAATGTACAGCCCATAGTCATTCATGTAATATAATGCACAGCCCATAGTCATCCATGTAGTATAATGCACAGCCCATAGTCTTCCATGTAATATAATGCACAGTCCATAGTCATCCATGTAGTATAATGCACAGCCCATAGTCATCCATGTAGTATAATTCACAGTCCATAGTCATCCATGTAGTGTAATGCACAGTCCATAGTCATCCATGTAGTATAATGCACAGTCCATAGTCACCCATGTAGTGTAATGCACAGTCCATAGTCATCCATGTAGAATAATGCACAGTCCATAGTCACCCATGTAATATAATGCACAGCCCATAGTCATCCATGTAGTATAATTCACAGTCCATAGTCATCCATGTAGTATAATGCACAGTCCATAGTCACCCATGTAGAATAATGCACAGTCCATAGTCACCCATGTAATATAATGCACAGCCCATAGTCATCCATGTAATATAATGCACAGCCCATAGTCATCCATGTAATATAATGCACAGCCCATAGTCATCCATGTAATATAATGCACAGCCCATAGTCATCCATGTAATATAATGCACATCCCATAGTCATCCATGTAATATAATGCACAGCCATAGTCATCCATGTAATATAATGCACAGCCCATAGTCATCCATGTAGTATAATGAACAGCCCATAGTCATCCATGCAGTATAATGTACAGCCCATAGTCATCCATGTAGTATAATTCACAGTCCATAGTCATCCATGTAGTGTAATGCACAGTCCATAGTCATCCATGTAGAATAATGCACAGTCCATAGTCACCCATGTAATATAATGCACAGCCCATAGTCATCCATGTAATATAATGCACAGCCCATAGTCATCCATGTAATATAATGCACAGCCCATAGTCATCCATGTAATATAATGCACAGCCCCTAGTCATCCATGTAATATAATGCACATCCCATAGTCATCCATGTAATATAATGCACAGGCCATAGTCATCCATGTAATATAATGCACAGCCCATAGTCATCCATGTAGTATAATGAACAGCCCATAGTCATCCATGCAGTATAATGTACAGCCCATAGTCATCCATGTAGAATAATGCACAGTCCATAGTCACCCATGTAATATAATGCACAGCCCATAGTCTCCATGTAATATAATGCACAGACCATAGTCATCCATGTAGTATAATGCACAGCCCATAGTCATCCATGCAGTATAATGTACACCCCATAGTCACCCATGTAATATAATGCACAGCCCATAGTCTTCCATGTAATATAATGCACAGACCATAGTCATCCATGTAGTATAATGCACAGCCCATAGTCATCCATGTAGTATAATGCACAGCCCATAGTCATCCATGTAGTATAATGCACAGCCCATAGTCATCCATGTAGTATAATGCACAGACCATAGTCATCCATGTAGTATAATGCACAGCCCATAGTCATCCATGTAGTATAATGTACAGCCCATAGTCATCCATGTAGTATAATGAACAGACCATAGTCATCCATGTAGTATAATGCACAGCCCATAGTCATCCATGTAGTATAATGCACAGACCATAGTCATCCATGTAGTATAATGCACAGACCATAGTCATCCATGTAGTATAATGCACAGCCCATAGTCATCCATGTAGTATAATGCACAGCCCATAGTCATCCATGTAGTATAATGCACAGACCATAGTCATCCATGTAGTATAATGCACAGCCCATAGTCATCCATGTAGTATAATGTACAGCCCATAGTCATCCATGCAGTATAATGTACAGCCCATAGTCATCCATGTAGAATAATGCACAGTCCATAGTCACCCATGTAATATAATGCACACCCCGTAGTCTTCCATGTAATATAATGCACAGACCATAGTCATCCATGTAGCATAATGAACAGCCCATAGTCATCCATGTAGTATAATGAACAGCCCATAGTCATCCATGCAGTATAATGTACAGACCATAGTCATCCATGTAATATAATGCACAGCCCATAGTCATCCATGTAGTATAATGAACAGCCCATAGTCATCCATGCAGTATAATGTACAGACCATAGTCATCCATGTAATATAATGCACAGCCCATAGTCTTCCATGTAATATAATGCACAGCCCATAGTCATCCATGTAGTATAATGCACAGCCCATAGTCATCCATGTAGTATAATGCACATCCCATAGTCATCCATGCAGTATAATGCACAGCCCATAGTCATTCATGTAGTTTAATGGACAGCCCATAGTCATCCATGCAGTATAATGTACAGCCCATAGTAATCCTCTGATTGTCCGGCAGCGTGTATTGCGGCGCATGAACCTGATGGGTCTGTGCACTGCAATAAACTTCAGCTGAATGTGCGTGTAAGGACGCACATCCAGCTGAAGTATTTGTTGGTGTCGACGGGCAGCTCACCGCAATCGTTACACCACTGGTAAAAGCCATTTTCGGGTCATGCAGGGCACAGTGTGATCCAGAGAGTCTGAAGAGTGGTGACGTCAAGAAGAGGAGCAGAACGGCTCTGGACGCCTAAGAGAGCGATGCAGGTATGGACTGGGACTGAAATTCCGCCCTGGCATTTGAAGTCACACAGGCCCATGCTGTCACTGTCCCCAAGCACCAGATGGGATATATTACTAATATTAACCTGGATGGAAGAAAGCAAGATTTACTACAAGAACAATATGTCTAATGATACCCGTGGCTGCTGGGGTGAGTGATGGAGTCAGCGACGTTGTGCTCCGTAACAACTCTTAACAGTATGGGTGTCTTGACAACACTGATTCTGTTAACGTAGCATGTTAGAAGCATGACGACCGTTTTCTTTCCAGCCAAGAAAGTCTGTCTGATCAAAGTGTGATCCGATTTTACTGGAGGTGGAGAGAAAAAACAGTTTCTCCACCTTCTCCATTTTGTCATTCGGTAAAAAGCAAATTGCAGTCGATTGTCATCCGATTTTTTTCAAGGATCCATAGACATGCAAATCGTACATGCTGCGGTTTATTTTACACTCAGTCCGAGGAAAAAAAACGCACATGTGCACAGCCCCATAGAATAACATTAGTATGAGTGCGATCTGTCAAAACCACGCTTAGCATTTGGTCAATTTATGCGGTCATACGGTTGTATAAATCGGGCCAAGATTGGATCGCGGTGCACGGACTGGCCGGCAGTTCTTCTGACCCGAGCGTGACGGATTCATGTATTTCTATGCAGCTGTCACATTCAGGTGGGGAGAGCCGCCGGCCAGTCCGGGCATTGCGGCCTCGTCTCAGTCCGAGTAAGACATCAGATCGCAATATCAAGGTGTCATTTTTTTGGGCTTCCTATGACCTGCATGCCCATATAGACGGCTGAGGAGGGGTGATCCTACAGACAGATGCCCTTTAAAAAATACAATAATCAGAGCAGATTGTTGTAGGGTGCAGACAAACATTGAGGCTAAGGGCTCATTCATACAAGCGTATTTTCAATCCAAATGCGATCCGACAACACATCAGATCGCACTCGGACTTATGTTATTCTATTGAGTCGCTCACATGTCCGAATTTTTCTTTGGACAAAGTCTCTCCGATGAAAAAAAATCGCTGCATGTCCGAGTTTGATCCGATATTTGGATTGCACTCGGCCATGCAAGTCAGTGAATGCGTGGGAAACATTGGACTGCACTCGTTTGACATCTGAGTGCAGTCCAATTTTGGCTCACTGACACAATGGAGAAGTTGGAGACATGTATTTCTCCATCTTCTTATTATCCAAGAGGATCAGATCACACTCTGATCAGAGTGTCAGTAGCATAATCGGCCCATTCTTTCGGTTGAGAAAATCTATGGCCATCTGCACCTGCTCTAATGGTGCAACCCGAAATTCAGCCAATTCTCTATGATCAATTCAGAACCCCATAAAAATAACAGGAGCGGCAGTGTGCATGATGGATAACAGCTCCATTCACATTCTCAGGATTGATCGTAGTCCCACCATCTGACCCTAGCGATCAGGGTCTGACCCCAGCGATCATGGTCCGACCCCAGCGATCAGGACGATATCCCTTATCTCATCGATAGGCACTAACATCTAGGTTTTAGAATACCCTTTTAACATAGCGACCCAAATTTTTTTCTTTACAATGTACAGACAGTTTTTAAAAAATATATATATATAACAAAAAACCTTATAAGTTTGGTATCACCGTTTGCGTACTGACCTGGAGAATCATGTTGCCAGGTAATTTTTTACAGGACAATGAATGCTGTGAAAACAAAACCCCCAACACAATGGCATAATTGCTTTTTGTCACCACTGAATTTTTTTGTTACCGTTTCTCAGTTTATTATAGGGTAAAATGAATGTTGTCATTCAAAACTACCGTTGAGAAAGAACTTGGCTCCCAGAGATTATTGGCCAACTCTTTTTTTTCTGTTTCTTATTGTGCAATCTAAACATAAAATTGAAAACTAAAAGTCGTCTTGTAAAAAAAAAACAAGCCCTCGTACGGCTATTTCAATGGAAGAGTAAAAAAAAAAAGTTATGGCGCTCGGAAGAAAGGGAGGAAAAAACAAAATCGCTAATTGCTAACTACCTGCCTATAGTACCTGGCGTCGATCTCTGCCGGCATAGAGTGGTCACGGACTTCTTCCGCTTCTGTTGACATCGCAACGATAGAGCAGAGGCTTCTCTTCAGCTCTTCTCTGTTGACAGGGCGTCATGCTGATAGACAGCCAACTCCCCACTGCCTAACTGTGGGGAGCCAGCTGTTAATCAGCATGACGTCAGCAGTCACGCCCCATCGACAGAGCAGCCCGGAAGAAGAGCTGTTCTGTTGACATGGAGCAGCTGAATCGCCGGCAGGAGCGGTTGGTGACCACTTTGAGCCGGCACCAGGCAAAAAACAGACAGTTGGCTCTGTTAATAACTATCTGCCTGTTAGTTTTTAGGCCAAGACTAAAAGATATAATAGTCCTGGATAAGCCCTTTAAGTAAAAAAATCTAGACAACGTGTTAGTATTGATACACACTGGGCCGCCATCAGGGCATTACTGTCCTTATTGTCGTATGGGGCCTGAAGACCAGAGGCCTCTGTTCTGGTCATAGGGCCCCAGCGGCAGGCTTCTGCCGGCTCAGTAACTGCCTGTGTGTCCTCAGACGCACGAGCAGTTCAAATTTGGAGGAGTCTCCCGCACGGCAACAGTTAATAGCCGCCGGCCAATCAGAGGCTGGCAGCTGACGTCAGCAGGCACGTTGCTGGCGTATGACGTCACTGTCATGTGCCGGAACGAAGATCCGCGCCTCAGATACGTGGATGGAGGACATCGCTGGAGCTCGGCCAAGTAAGGAGAAACTTTTTTTATTTTGTTGTAAAGCCACGGTATGGGGGCATATTCTTCCCCTATGGGGCCTGCATTATACCCCTATGGGGCCTGCATTCTCCCCCTATAGTGCGTGCATTCTTCCCCTATGGGGCCTGCATTATACCCCTATGGGGCCTACATTATACCCCTATGGGGCCTGCATTATACCCCTATGGGGTGCATTATACTTTGGGGGTGCATTGTACTCCTATGGGTCGGCATTATACCCCTATGGGGCGTCATTATACTGCTATATATTACTATGGCATGCATTATACTATTATGGGTGACAATGGGGGCAATATGGAGGGACATGATACAGAATGAGTAGACACGTCAGGTCCAGAATGTGTGATATTATTACTGTATGGGCTAATTAAAGGATATTATTTTGAAGATACTGTTTTCAGTGTGGGAGAGGAGAGGTCCTACTACTTGGCAGGGTGACATGGTTGCTTTTTTCTTCATCTGGCGTAATATAGAGGTTGGGGAAAAATTGGGGACTGTGCTCTAGATAACTGTGTTATTTTCTTCAGAGACGAGTCCTGGCTGGAAGAAGTGATGGCGGTCTGAACTGGATGAAGAGGATGAAGATAAAGGACTTCAACTAGAGACGTCACGGGTGAGTCAGTGTGTTACCTGTACACTTAAGCCCGGGTCTCACATAGCGATACACCAGCGATCTCGACAACGATCAGGATCGCTGGTGTATCGCTACATGATCGCTGCTGAGCTGCCAAACAGGCAGCTCAGGCAGCGATCAGCACAGCGACACTGCGGGTAACATCGCTTAGTTACCCGCAGTGTACGTTGGATACCAGCGCCCTGATGCAGGGAGCTGGTAACCAAGGTACACATCGGGTTTCCAGGCGCTGCGCGGTGCCTGGAAACCCGCTGTGTACCTTGGTTACCAGCTCCCTGCATCAGGGTGCTGGTATCCAAGGTACACAGCGGGATTCCAGGCACAGCCCCGCGCCTGGAAACCCGCTGTGTACCTTGGTTGCCAGCGGATCGCTGATCTCCCGCCTGTCACACGCAGCGATGCGTGCTGGCCAGCAGGAGACCAGCGATCAAAAAAATGTCCAGGACATTCAGCGACGATCAGCGATACCCAGCAGGGGGGCTGATCGTCGCTGAATGTCACACACAGCGATATCGCAGGGGAGATCGGTGTTACGTCACAAAACACGGATTTTGGTAAGAACTTACCTGTAAAATCCTTTTCAGCGAAGAAGGAAGGGAGACACACTAGTCATTACTAGTGGGTAGGCGGAGCCCACATAGGATAGAAACACCTCAGATTAAAAAAGTGTTGACCGGCCCCTCCAGCTATATAGGGCTCCTCCTACTCCAGCTCTCCAGTCGTACCCAAGCTAAGGAAGAGCAAATATCACCAGCGGAGCAACATAACCCCTTCTGAAGGACTTCAGAGAGAAAAACAAGGGGACAGGTTATGCATATAACATAAAAAAAACACACAGTCTCAGGTACTACTCACTGAACCTGACCACTGCGATGAGCTGGCAATGCTGGAACAGAGCCTTAGCGCGCCGACCTCAGCCCAGATAATCGCTATCAGAGAAGGGTCACGCCGCATCTGAAAACACAACAACACACTTCTGCCATGGGAGGGATGTGTGTCTCCCTTCCTTCTTCGCTGAAAATGATTTTACAGGTAAGTTCTTACCAAAATCCGTGTTTCAGCAGCAGATGAAGGAAGGGAGACACACTAGTCATTACTAGTGGGACGTCCCAAAGCAGTCCAAAAATAAGGGTGGGCAAAAAAAACAAAAGAGGCAGATACCCAACAACCTAAATAAATGCGCAACTAGCGCTAACTACAAGTTCACAAGAACTTTAAACTACAGCCGCCTGCAGGACTCTACGTCCTAAGGCCGCATCAGCGGAAGCACTGACGTCCACCTTATAAAATGTGTGGACGGAACGCCAGGTCGCCGCCCGGCAGAGCTGAGCTGCCGAGGCTCCTTGATGAAAAACCCACGATGAACCCACAGCCCTTGTGGAGTGAGCTCGAATCTTAATCGGGCAAAGTTCGCCCTTAAGTCGGTAAGCCTCTAAAATGGCCGACCGAATCCAACGAGCTATAGAATCCTTGGAAGCTCATTGCCCACGTCGACGACCTGCTGGAATCACAAACAGAGAATCCGACTTCCGAAAACTTTGAGTAATAGACAAATAGAACTTCAAAGCCCGCACCAAATCCAATGTGTGCAAGGCCCGTTCCTTCGCATTCCTTGGCTCCGTACAAAGCGAGGGCAACACAATATCCTGGTTAACATGAAACTGTGACACCACTTTAGGTAGAAAGTCGCCCCGTGTGCGAAGCACTACGCGATCTGGGTGAAACTCCAGAAAAGGAGGCGAGCAAGAAAGAGCCGCCAACTCAGAAACCCTTCTCAAAGAAGTGACCGCCACTAGGAATGCAACCTTCCAAGAGAGAAAGGAAAGATTAACAGAGTCCATAGGCTCAAAAGGCCCATGTTGAAGAGCCTCCAAGACAAGATTGAGCCGCCAAGGAGACACAGGCGCCTTCCGCGGCGGAAATTGAGGGTTACCCCGCGAAAAAAGGAACGTAAGTCCCTACGCGAGGCGATAGTCTTCCGAAACAGCAAGGACAGAGCAGAAACCTGTCCTTTCAGAGTGCTAACTGCCAAACCCTTGTCCAGCCCATACTGCAAAAAGGCCAACAAATTGGGAATGGAAAAAATCCTCGGGTTCCTAGAAGAACCCGAACACCACGAAAAGAAGGCTTCCCAAGTTTTGTGATAAATCCTAGTAGTAGCCGGACCACTGGCAGCTCGCAGAGTGGCAATGACTTCAGCTGAAAAACCTTGACGGGTCAAGATTTCGGTCTCAAGAGCCACGCCGTCAAACGCAGAGACTTCAGGTCCGGGTGACGAACGGGCCCTTGGGTTAACAGGTCCGGGCGAAGAGGGAGTGGAAGTGGAGGCGTTGCCAGAAGCGACACCAGTGTCGAGAACCACGTCCTCCTTGGCCAATCTGGGGCTATCAACATAGCCGGGACTCTCTCCAGTCTGATCCGACGCAACACCAGAGGAAGTAAGGATATCGGCGGGAACACATAGATTAGCTCGAATTGGTCCCAAGGAGCCACCAGAGCATCCACCGCCACAGCGTTCGGGTCCTTGTACCTGGACATGAACGTCGGTAACTTGGCATTGAACCTGGATGCCATCAAATCCACTTGGGGAGTTCCCCAACAGGAGCACAGCAGTGCAAAAATTTCCGGATGAAGACTCCATTCTCCGGGATCCATCTTTTCGCGACTGAGGAAGTCCGCTGTGATATTCTGAACTCCTGGAATGTGAATCGCAGAGATGGCTGGCACTCTGGCCTCGGCCCATACCAGAATTCGAGACACTTCTATCATGAGCCTGAAGGCTCCTCGTCTCACCTTGATGGTTGATATACGCGACCGCCGTCGCGTTGTCTGTCTGCACTCGGACTGGTAGACCGCTTAAAGGGACCGTCCAGTGTTGGAGGCAAAGGAAAATTGCCCTCAATTCCAGGATGTTGATCGGCAGGACAGACTCTTCCAATGACCATACTCCCTGAATCCAGAGATCGTTCCAGACACCCCCCCAGCCCGTAAGGCTGGCATCGGTGGTTATGATCGACCACCTCGGAGGAAGGAAAGGACTTCCCCAGGAAAAACGCTTCCGGACGTAACCACCATTCTAGAGACTCTCTCACCCTGTGGGAGATGATGACACTGCAATCCAGTGAAAACTGCGATCGATCCCAACGGTTCAAGATGAACATTTGGAGAGCCCTGGAAAGAAATTGGGCAAACGGAATTGCTTCCATTGACGCCACCATCAAACCCAGAAGGCGCATACACCTTCGAAGGGACATTGCTGTCTCAGACTTCATAACCTGTACATGACGAAGAAGACTCGCTTGCTTGTCTGGAGGCAGAGACACCACTGCTCGTACCGTGTCGAAATGCATTCCCAAAAACAGGATTGACTGCGACGGTTCCAGAGACGACTTCTCCCAATTGACCAGCCACCCGAAGTCCTCCAGGAGCTGAAGGGATAGATTGCGAGCCGTCACCGCCTCCTCCTTTGAGGACGCCACAATCAAAAGGTCGTCCAGATAGGGAAAAATCGTAACCCCCTGTCTTCGCAGAATCGCCATGAGAGGAGCCAGAATTTTTGTAAAAACTCTGGGTGCTGAGGCCAACCCGAATGGCAGGGCCACAAACTGGAAATGGACCTGGCCTATGGCAAAACGAAGGAGGCGTTGGTGGGCCCTTCCGATGGGGACATGCAAATAAGCGTCGCGAATGTCGATTGACACCAAAAAATCGTTCTGCGACAAGGCCGCCACAACGGAGCGAAGTGACTCCAGGCGGAATTTCCGGGAGCTGACATGCCGATTCAATCTTTTGAGATCTAGAATGGGGCGAAATTTGTCCTCCTTTTTGGGGACCACAAAGAGGTCAGAATAAAACCCTCTTCCCCGGTCCTCCGGTGGAACTGGTACCACCACACCCTTCTGTAGAAGGAAATCGACCTCCCGCAGTAGAGCGGCAAATAGCTCGGGCTCTGACGGAATGCGAGATTGGCAAAAACTGTCTGGGGGTCGAGAAAGAAACTCTATGAAATAGCCTGCCGACACAACCCGCGTCACCCAGGCGTCCGACACGCGGGAAGCCCAAATCGGTTCGAATTGGAGCAGGCGACCTCCCACTCGAGAGCCCTCAAGTGAGGGCCCTGGCGTCAGTCCGCCTTAGCGGGTTTTTTGACAGCTTCCCGCTTGTCTTGGCGGAAGTTCTGTTTCCAGGGAGTGCGGGATTTCTGAGCGTTCTTTTTTCCTGAAAAAGAGGGATGCCCCGATCCCAAGAGGGCTGACCGAACCGTCCCCTGGACCGAAAGAACCACCGACTAGTACCAGCACTATGCCTGCCAGCCGCAGAAGACACAGCTCTTCGCTGCGGTAAAGCCGTTTCTTTTGCCTTTGCCTTGGCAATCAGCTCCGTGAGGTCAGATCCAAATAGCTGACCACCCTTGTAAGCTAAAGAAAGCAAACCTTGCTTGGAAACCGCGTCTCCGGTCCACTGTCTAAGCCACAGAGCTCTCCTGACTGTGATCGCCGAGGATTGTGCCCTGGACAGCAGTGAGGCAGTATCCAAACCTGCATCACTGCCATATCGTGCTGCATCCTCCAATGATTGAAAAGCCCCTCTACCTCGGATAGTGGGGATCCATCTTGCCACGCCGTCCGTAGACGGTCTAACCAGCTCAGGGAAGCTTTACAAGCACACATGGATCCTAGCACTGCTCTGAATCCATGACCCGCGGCCTCGTAGATGGATTTCGCTGCCATCTCCGTTTTTCTGTCCAGTGGATCCTGCAGACTCGCTTTCCCTTTAACAGGAAGCAATGAGGATTTGCTAAGCTGGAATAAAGGGACATCCACTTCAGGAGAAGGAATCCAATTATCAATCAACTCCGTCGTACACGGATATAGCGTCTCAAAAAAAACGTGTCCCCTGAAAACGTTTATCTGGACACAGACGTTCCTTCTCCACTGCCCCATTAAGCTCGTCCAGAGATGGTAAGGCTGATCGCGACCTATGCGACTCCTGAAACATCCGGGCCGACTTACCAGGACGTCTAGTTACCTCCTCCGGTAACTGTAACGCCTCCCTCATGGCTCCAATAAAAGCCTCTGTACGGCTCAAAAGAGAGGCAGAGTGTCCCTGCCGATCCTCCTTGTCCGAATCGGACATCTCCCCATCCGAGCTTGAAGGGGAACCCTCCATGTCAGAAATCTCCGAGTCGCTACGCGGGGAAGAAGGCACCGGCCTGTGTCGCTTCCTACCATGAGAGGAACTAGCTGACACCCAATAACCTAGAAGGTCAGAGAGGCCATCAATAGAACGAGCGAGGGCCTCCATTTTGTCATCACTGACACCTCCGACCGCTGCGCTTGACGCCGTCGAGGTCTGCGTGTCAGATACGCAAGACTGATCCTGTAGCGGATCTGGGAGACGGTCCGCACTCCTGGGCCCTGATCCGACATGCCCTCACACAGTATATGGCAGGTCAAAAACCTGTCAGCAACTAGAACAGTGTGGTTTTCAAAGGCAAAACGAACGCTGAAGGGTTAAAGCTCTTAAAGAGAGAGCTACCCCAGCTGTCTCCCAATAAAGGGTTAACCGCCAAAGAAGGGGTTAATGTCGCAGACTCCCCACAACCCTTGTGTAATGAAAAGGGTGTGCGAGCCCCAGGTGCCTCTTGTGAGGTAACAGCTGCAGGACAGTGTTTCAAAGGTATGCCACACTAAACAAGAACGGCAACGAGATCGCTAACATATTGCGCTGAATTGTACATAGCAATGGCCGCCAAATTCGCTAAGGAGATCGCTAACCACTTATGCGTCGTCAATGAGATCGCCCACTGTGGCAGCTACTAGCGACATTAAAAAGATCACAAAAAAAGATCGCAAAATTAAGCGTCGCTATTGTGATCGTAGCAGGAGCGTTCCGTGTGACAGTACCTTGCCCTGCGCTGTGGGTGTGAGGGGGTCAAGCTTCTGCCCTGACAGGTAGAAGCGACTCACCCAACTGGCCGCGGTGTAGTGTCTTCCTTTCGGTCGGTCGGAGGGAGCGGAGAGTGAGGAGCCCGAGAGCTCAGTAAGGGCCCGCTGCTAGAGAGAGAAGCCAGAAGAGAAAACAGGCAGGGTAAAGCGCGCGCTCAGAGCGCTTCCTGCCCACGAAAAGCTGGGAAAGCGCGAAGCCACGCCCCCCGCCGGTTGCAAAAAAAAGCGCGCGACTCACTCCGCTCCCGCGTCCTGCAGGCATCCACCTGCGGACAAAAGTACACAATCACCACACATGAATACATGTAGCAGCGGCTGCCGCAGCAGCTGCTGAAGCACTCAAACACATTAAAATGTGGAGTACTCACCCAGCTGAGCGCCACAGGGACCCCTCAGAGATTTGTGGCGCTGTGCCCGTAGCTTCCCCCCAGGGCGGGGAACGCAGTGACCCCAGAAGCGCGGTTTGCGTCCCCGCCAGGGAAGCAATCCTCATCCCCCAGGGCCGGCAGGGTTCTGCAGGGACCACCTTACAGGGTAATACAGATCCGCCAAGGGAGAGGTGGGTGTCCAGCAGCGCTGAGACCCCTGAGACCTAAAAGACCACTGGCGGTCCAAGTCTCTGTCCGACTAAAATAAAAAAAAAAAATTTCCTGAGGAGCTGCTCCCAGCAGCGACTATCCTCTGTGACCTCAAATTTTAGACTGGAGAGCTGGAGTAGGAGGAGCCATATATAGCTGGAGGGGCCGGTCAACACTTTCTTAATCTGAGGTGTTTCTATCCTATGTGGGCTCCGCCTACCCACTAGTAATGACTAGTGTGTCTCCCTTCCTTCATCTGCTGCTGAAACTAGTGACTCAGCACCGATCTCGCTAGCGATATCGCTATGTGAGACGGGGGCTTTACACTATACACTTCATACTATATACAGAGCTTCTGTGTATAATATCACTAGTGATCACTGTATTACTTGTACACTGGTGCTATACACTATACGCTGTATACAGAGCTCCTGTGTATAATGTCACCATTGATCCCTGTATTACCTGTACACATACACTGTATACTAAGTACATATCTCCTGTGTATAATGGCATTGGTATTGTGGTTTTTTTTTTATTAATGATCACTATTGTAGTATTCTGTCACTATGTGGTGATAATATGTGGTCTGGTCACGTGTGTGGCGGTATTTCTTCTGTGTACTGTATGTGCTATTATTCGGTCACTGTGGTGGTAATATGTGGTCTGGTCATGGCGTGGTGGTATTTGTTCCTTGTATATGGTATTTTTGGTCACCATGTGGTGGTAATATGTGGTCTGGACATGGTGCGGTGGTATTTGTCCCTTGTATGTGATATTATTTGGTCACTGTGGTGGTAATATGTGGTCTGGTCATGGCGTGGTGATATTTGTTCCTTGTATGTGGTATTATAGGTCACTATGTGGTGGTAATATGTGGTCTGGTCAACGTGTGGCGGTATTTTTTCTGTGTATGTGCTATTATTCGGTCACTGTGGTGGTAATATGTGGTCTAGTCATGGCGTGATGGTATTTGTTCCTTGTATGTGGTATTATAGGTCCACTATGGGGTGGTATATATGTTGGTCATTGGTCATTGGCGTGGTGGTATTTGATCCTTGTATGTGGTATTATAGGTCACCATGTGGTGATAATATGTTGTCTGGTCATGGTGCGGTGGTATTTGTCTCTTGTATGTGATATTATTGGCCTTTTTAAACATTGAAAAATAAATAAAAATATACCTAAAATTGTATTGGATATTTTAACAAATGTTTAGTTAGTTACAGTAGCGTAGAGTCCGGCCAAAAGAGTCTACCTTGTCGTGGTGGTGGATTATAAAATCTTTTGGCCAAAACAAAAGCTGCTGGCTACGTATGTGGTGATGGGAACTGTTAATGTGTGACTGGTGAGGACGTGGTGCAGAAGTGGAGTTTTTCCAAGAGAGGGTGATGGGACTGTGGAAGGTTCGCGGGGTGGAGGCAGGGCTAGGGTGGAGCCTGGGCGGAGTTTCAATGGGCCCCGAAAATTTTCCCAGTATGTGGCCCCAAAATTACTAGTGGCAGCCTTGGATACACAGCACAAGTGAGGATAGAAGTGGGGACCTTGCACAATCCTTAGTTTAAATATCCTGCATGTTCGTTGCATACCCAAAGGACATCCCAATAAATAATAATTAAGAATACATAATAGCGTATAAAGTCCAAATAACAGATAAAGTCAAAGTAGAGCAAGAGGTGTCAATAATTATGGGAAGCATGGCGTGTGACAGATCAAGGGGAGAGCTAAAAATCAATGTCACTCATAAAAAGTATAAACAACATATGGAATATGAATTAAACGCAGCTGTATTGTAGTACTCCACTGCTAGATGTGGTCAAAACACCAGATAGTGTCAGATAACCAAATTAATACCAAGCAGGGATGCAGGGATCCTTTGTTCCAATGCACGTTTCGCAAATAAATGCTTCATCAAGGGTTTTTGTTTTTTTTTTTCTATTTGGCTTGTATCTTTTTGATTATATTAATGCTTCTCATACTGATAAAGAAAAGGGCTGACCAGCCCCCTTCATTTTTAGCTCTATCCCTTGGCCTCACAAGCTTGTCTGCTATATTTCTATGTTCCTATCACTTAGAAGTGCCATTCCGGTCAACCGGGTGCTAAAGTCTACTAGACCCTGCTCCATTTTTATCTATTTTCTTGCTGATATATATGGCACACCAGTCTGTGAGTGCCAGTCCACAGTGCCAGCACGTGCTTTTCTTTGCTTTGGCTGTATAAATGCGTGCTAAAATATAGCTGTCGACGTGACAGGCAAGTCTGCGTATGCCATTCCACAGCTTCAACAGACAGCAAGGACTGGCAGCCAGGCAGAGCGCAGCATCTGGCGCTCTGCTGCGTCACTTACGGACTTGTGTGTGATGGACTGATACTAATGTATAGTGCAGCCAACAGCAGTGGCCTGCTCTCTAGAGTGGCGCTCATCAACTGGTGTGGCTTGGCACTCTAGAGTACATGACGCTCCCTAAATGCTTCTCATAAACTGAACTGGGAACATCTGAAGCAAAGAATGACAGGCAGCAGGTTGGCGCTCATGGACTGGCATGACCTATTATTGGAAATATTGACAGCGCGACAAGCAATAGTGCCTGGCACTCTGGAGTGGCGCTCGCTGATCACCTGAAATGTTAACCACTGACGTAAACAGCGAGAAAAATATGTCTCCATCTTCTCCATTCTATGAGGTCGCAGAAATCAGACTGCACTCAGATATCATCTGAGTACAGTCCAATGTTTTCCATGTACTCATTTACTTGTATGTCAAATATTGGATCAAACTCCGACTGTCATGTATAGTGTACAGTTCCTATAGCGTCTTGTGCTTGGGTGCGAGGAAAACACAGGAGACATAGGTTGATATGAAATGACTTGTATTACTTCATACAAGCATGCAGAAAAGGTCACACAGTTTGCAGGAACAGAGGCAGGAGAACACAGCAGGCCAGAGTAACTTCAAGCTCTACAATAACTCTCCAAGCAGGTTCAGGATCTCTTCTCTGTACCGTAATTCCTCTGCAAACATGGATTCACCAGACAGCAGGTTTCCAAAGTCCAAAAGTGTTCCAAAGTTCCTCAGTAGGAAATAGCTGGAGTCCAAAATCCTAGGTTTCCAGGAGTCAGGTCACAGGCTGACTGAGGCTTGATTCAGGAGCACTGATTGTTCAGCTGAGGCTGCTTAAGAAGCAAGAGGGAAGAATCAGGGCGGGAACATGAAAACTGGAACTCCATATTAACTGAGGGCAAGAGCTGCAGAAAGACAGAAAGCAAAATGGCCGACGGAAAACTGAGTTTCAAGGAACATGTCAAAAGAGACAAAGAACCTTACATTACTCCCCCTTAAGGACAACCTCCGGTTGACCTCAGACCAGGCTTGTCAGGGTACCTCTGATGAAACTGGCGGAGCAGGTGAGGAGCATTTACATTATTGACTGGTTCCCATGAGTTGTCCTCCACTGGGTAGCCCTGCCATTTAATCAAATATTGCAACTGATTTCTGTACAACCTGGAATCTAGAATCCTTTCCACCATAAATTCTTCCTGACCATCGACCAGCACTGGGTCAGGGCAAGGAGAAGAACGTCCAGGAAACGTATTGGGTGTTGCAGCCTTTAGTAGGGATACATGAAAGACAGGGTGGATTCTCATAGTTCTGGGCAGTTGAAGACGACAAGCAACAGCACTTATAATCTTACTGATCTTATAAGGTCCAGTGTACTTATGTCCCAATTTAGACGATGGAATCTTTATTTTAAGATTTCTGGTTGACAGCCAGACCAAATCTCCTACCTTGAAAGCTGGTGCAGGTTTACGAAATTTATCTGCTGCTTTCTTGTACCTTTCCTGAGCCAATTCTAGATTTTCCTTTAGAAGATCCATATTCTTTTGTAAAGAAGTGATTCTTTCAGCCACTGCCGGCAAGGGCGTATCTATGGGAAATCGAGGAAGAATGTTAGGATGATAACCTAGATTGGAGTAAAAAGGAGACTGCTTAGTGGAGGCGCTCTGAGAGTTGTTATAAGAGAACTCAGCCAGTGGAAGTAGATCCACCCAATCATCTTGTAGGTGGCAGATAAAGCAGCGGAGATACTGCTCCAGGGTCTGATTGGTTCGTTCTGTCTGTCCATTAGTCTGGGGATGAAAAGCAGAAGAAAGGTTTACTTTAATGTCCAATGCTGCACAGAAATTTTGCCAAAACCTAGAAGTGAATTGCACCCCTCGATCCGAAATAACCTCATCCGGTACTCCATGTAAGCGAAACACATCTTTAATCATCAAATCTGATGTCTGTTTTGCAGTGGGTAAGCCGACACAAGGGATAAAATGAGCTGCCTTTGTTAGACGGTCAACCACCACTAGAATGGTGTTCTTCCCTTGAGAGGTTGGTAACTCCACAATGAAGTCCATAGAAATGGATCCCCACGGGCGGGACGGGGTGGGAAGAGGTTGTAACAGACCAGTTGGTGAGGAGCGAGGTGTCTTGCATCTTGCACAGACTTCACATGAAGTGACATAGTTTAAAACATCTTTCCTGTAAGTGGGCCACCAAAAGAAACGAGAAAGAAATTCTTGTGTCTTTAGAATTCCCCTATGCCCAGCTATCTTGGAATCGTGGATGAGTTGCAATACTCTCAATCTGACTGTTTCAGGTATATACAGACGTTGTCCCTGAATCCACACACCATTCTTAAAGACAAGACTTACGTCCCTTGGGGGTTGAGCCAACAAAGAATCCGCATGGTATGCTTCCTTGATGTCCTTAAGTATGTCTTGATTATGAATCACTCCCAGGAATCTAGAGTCAGGAAGAATAGTCTTAGGAGGAGTAAGTGGACATGTCTCTGCTGAATGAATCCTAGAGAGTGCATCAGCCTTTCCATTGCGCGATCCTGGTCTATAAGAAATTACAAAATTAAATTGGTTTAGGAAAAGATTCCAGCGAGCCTGGCGAGGAGTCAGGCACTTAGCCGACCTGATAAATTCAAGGTTACGATGGTCTGTCAGGACGACTATTTGCTGTGCAGCTCCCTGAAGAAGGTGTCTCCATTCCTTGAAGGCGGCAATAATGGCCAACAATTCTCTATTGCCCACATCGTAGTTCCTCTCAGCCGAAGACAACTGCTGGGAAAAGAAGGCACAGGGATGCAAGACATTCTTCTCACCTGTTCTCTGAGAGAGTATAGCTCCAACGGCACAGTCTGAAGCATCCACCTCTATTATGAAGGCAAGCTCGGGGTTGGGATGTACTAAGATAGGTGCGGTGGTAAATTTGTCCTTTAAACAGGAAAATGCTTCCTGAGCTTGCGGGGTCCAGGAGAACCTAGACTGTTTCCGGGTAAGTTGGGTGATAGGTGACACTACCTCAGAGAAATTCCTAATGAAACGTCTATAGAAGTTGGCAAACCCGATGAAGCGCTGCACCTCCTTCACATTTCTAGGAATTGGCCAATCCTTGATGGCTTGGGTCTTGCTTCCATCCATACTAATCCCTTGCGTAGATAGTACATACCCCAGAAATTGAATTTCGGTCCTATGGAATTCACACTTTTCAAGTTTGATGTAGAGATGGTTTTGTCTTAGGCGTTCTAAGACCATTCTCACATGTCCATGATGTTCCTCTGTGGAGTTAGAAAAAATTAGAATATCATCCAGATAAATCACCACAAATGTATCTAGGAGATCCCTGAAGATGTCATTCACCAAGTGTTGGAAAGTGGCTGGGGCAGTACTCAGACCAAAAGGCATAACTAGATATTCGAAGTGTCCATAGCGTGACCTGAATGCAGTCTTCCATTCATCCCCAGGTCTAATACGGACCAAGTTATAGGCCCCACGGAGATCCAGTTTAGAGAAAATTTTGGCGTGCCGCACTCTCTCCAACAACTCAGGGATTAAAGGCAATGGATAACGGTTTCTAATAGTAACCTTATTGAGTTTCCTATAGTCTATGCAGGGTCTCAGAGATCCATCTTTCTTCTTCACAAAGAAGATGGGTGCACCTGCGGGAGATGAAGAGGGGCGTATGAAGCCTTTGGCTAGATTTTCATCTATGTAGTCCTTCAAAGCTTTTAGCTCGGGCCCCGCTAGGGGGTAGATCTTACCAAAAGGTATCTCGGCTCCAGGCAATAATTCGATTGGACAATCATATGGACGGTGAGGAGGAAGCTGATCAGCGTTCTTCTTGTCACATAAATCCACATAGTCCTGGTATACAGCTGGTAGTTCAGGGACTGACATGGTTCCTTTAGGAACAGAGCAAGCTGAAACTCCTTGACTCATCTGTTTCTCCGGAAAGTGTAATTCCTTGGTCTCCCAGTTAATCGTAGGATTCTGCGCCTGCAGCCATGGTAGCCCTAGAATAATGGGAAAGTGGGGAGAAGAGATAAGCATAAAAGACATTTTCTCCTGATGATCTTTACCCATAAGGACCCTCAAAGGCTCTGTTTCCTGATCCACTGGTCCAGAGGTCAGCAGGGAGCCATCCACAGTCTCCATCTGTACTGGAGTAGCCTTCTTCACTGAACGTATCCCCTGTTTCAGAGCAAAGGAGATATACATAAAATTTCCACTTGCTCCTGAGTCGATCATAGCAGAGCTAGACACCCAGACTGAGTCCACCCAGAGTTTGATGGAAAGGAAGCAATGAGAATTATTTATTTTACAACTCAGCTGGGACACCGCTGAGGAAACTTGAAAAATTGCAGCGTTTATACCGTCATTGTCCCCAGAACTAACAGAGTTTAAGTCCGAAAAATCAAGATCTCTTGCAGCAGATCTCTCTGGAGTCTGAGGCTCGGACATGACAGAGCTCCTCTCGCAACACTCACAGTGAATGACTGCTGCAGTAGTCTTACGAGAACGGCTGGGGCAGTTTATAATGAAGTGCCCTGACTTACCACAGTAAAAACATAGATTTTCCTTTATACGATGTTCTTTGCGTGCATCACTAACCCGTCTTTGTAAAGAGTCCACCTGCATGGGTTCAGGTTCTGGTTCCCTTGTGATCCTACTCAAAGGTTCCTTAGCTGAGGAGGGAGGTAGGAAAAGGTTAGTGCGATTATTTTCGAACCATCTCTCTTGTCTGCGTTCAGTCAGACGAGCATCAATACGGATACAATAGTTAATAAAGTCACCTAACGCAGTGGGAGGGTCGGCACGAGCAAGTTCATCCTTAATCAGTGGAGACAACCCTTTCCGAAAAATAGATTTTTTGGCGGAAGTGTCCCAAGTGGTATCAAGAGCCCATCTCCTGAAATCCAAGGCATATTCGGCTACTGAACGCTTACCTTGGCGCAAAGTTAACATGGCTGCTTCAGCTGTTGCACCTCGATTGGGGTCATCAAACACCTGCCCCATGGCTGAAATAAAAGCATCAAGGTGATTCAAACAATCATCCTCAGTCTCAATCAGAGGGTTTGCCCACATCAAAGCCTTATTGGTAAGCAACATGATTATAGTAAGCACTTTGGATCGTTCAGTGGGAAATTGTGAAGCATGTGCAGAGAAAAATAGATTGCATTGGTTAATAAATCCCCTGAATTTCTCACGTTCACCGCCAAAACGAAAAGGAGGTAACTTGGGGATCCCAGAACTCGGGGTTATGGCAGGAGCCTGGACTCGTTCCTCTAGAGCCTCAATCCTGGCTCGTAATTCCTGAGTAGTTTGTCCAAACACTTGCAAATTATGATTAGTGAGGTCCTGTAGGCTTGCAAAACGGGTCTTTATAGTCTGTATATCTGCAAGGATTGTATCAGTCACTCCGCAAAGCTCTTTTATGCGGGCCTCCATCTTCCAGATCTTTTAAGGCAGAAGTGCTGGAATGGTTGTGAGAAGTCACAACCACTGTCATCACAGAAGGTATTAAAAGGACATCTGATATCCACAGTCACAGCAGACACGGCTTTCCCAGACCCAGCAGACACTAAACATTGGCTCCTGAATCTTGTCATGTATAGTGTACAGTTCCTATAGCGTCTTGTGCTTGGGTGCGAGGAAAACACAGGAGACATAGGTTGATATGAAATGACTTCTATTACTTCATACAAGCATGCAGAAAAGGTCACACAGTTTGCAGGAACAGAGGCAGGAGAACACAGCAGGCCAGAGTAACTTCAAGCTCTACAATAACTCTCCAAGCAGGTTCAGGATCTCTTCTCTGTACCGTAATTCCTCTGCAAATGGATTCACCAGACAGCAGGTTTCCAAAGTCCAAAAGTGTTCCAAAGTTCCTCAGTAGGAAATAGCTGGAGTCCAAAATCCTAGGTTTCCAGGAGTCAGGTCACAGGCTGACTGAGGCTTGATTCAGGAGCACTGATTGTTCAGCTGAGGCTGCTTAAGAAGCAAGAGGGAGAGAATCAGGGGGGAACATGAAAACTGGAAACTCCATATTAACTGAGGGCAAGAGCTGCAGAAAGACAGAAAGCAAAATGGACGACGGAAAACTGAGTTTCAAGGAACATGTCAAAAGAGACAAAGAACCTTACACCGACATTCTGAGATTTTTTTCACCGGACCGGCTCTGTCGGACACTTGTGCGGCCCCATAGAATAACATTGGTCCGGGAGCAATCCGATGTTTCGTTGGATCTCACTCGGACTGATAATACGGGCGTAAGCATAATCCCCTACACTGATATCATGGATTGCACAGGACACTACGTACGGGAGGTAATTTTGTCAATTAAGCGTAAAGCTGCTGTATATGTTTTATTTCATGTCGCAGAGTGGCGGTGCTTGGTGTTTATACCAAACGTCAATGAGACAATAAATCTCTCCCGTTCCTTGTCGTGCTGTCGGGAGCTGATTTATGATATATACACTTGGCACACTACATGAGTCATCTGTACTTTCCTCTATGCTGCAGTATTGGTAAAGTAATCCTCCTTAGGAGCAGTACTGCCGGTTTGTTTTTCGCAGTGAGTGTGTGTTCAGTCACGGTCAGAGACCTTCAGTCATTTTACTAGATCGATTTTCAAGTATCTTACCAATTATTGCTTTACAGCATATCAAGGGGCACTTATCTGTTCGTTATAGCCCCCACCCCAGAAATTTTGGTCTTTGTATGCCATAATACACACCATGTTTGGAGGTCAAAAGTCACTGCATATCACCCTGTGAGGCAGTGACCAGTGTTATATGCGAGGGTCGCTATGTGTCCCCCAGGATGTGAGAAGAAGCATACGGAAGCCGTGCATTGCCGTCACAGGCCTAGCTGTAATTGCATGGCAGAATAGAAGTAAGTTTCAGTCTTGGGCAAGCTATTTGTCCTAGGCAGATTGAAGTAAACCCGCCATGGGCTTTTATTTTTTAAATGAACTACAGGATGGTAGTGCGGCGGTCCATTTCCTTCCCCGGCCACAGGTTTGTGTGCAAAAACCCCTGCAGCAGGGGGTTGGGTGTGTCAGTTTTGTTCTTGCAAGCAGGCAGAGCAGAAGGCTTTGCAGAGCTCAACCTGTGTGAGGCAACACAGGGCCAATCGGAGACATAAGGCCTGGCACCTTCAGCATACACGGCGGTGCAGTCGCCCACGGCCACCGGTCACGGACTGTTTTTGTTTTCCCGGCTGCAATCCGGAGGATCTGATTTACTTTCTGTTTGTGAGTACACCGTTCATTAAAAGAGACTTTACTTTGAACTTTTCCTGGGTCACTGCCTGATCACTGCACTGTGTGGACACCGCTGCGCTACAACCCCAAAAACACCATACCAACAGTTAAGTTTGGAGGTGGGAACATCATGGTGTGGGGCTGTTTTTCAGCATACGGCACTGGCAAACATCATGTGATTGAAAGAAGGATGAATGGACAAATGTACTGAGACATTCTTGATTAAAATCTTCTGCCATCGACCAGGATGATGAAGATGAAACGAGGGTGGACATTTCAGAAAAACAATAATCCCAAACACACAGCCAAGGAAACTCTCAATTGATATCAGAGAAAGAAAATAAAGCTGCTAGAATGGCCCAGCCAATCACCAGACCTGAATCCAATAGAAAATGTATGGAAGGAACTAAAGCTCAGAACTCAGAGAAGAAGCCCATGGAGCCATCAGGATCTGAAGCGTGTTTGTGTGGAAGATTGGGCCAAAATCACACCTGAGCAATGCCTGTGACTAGTTTCTCCATACAGGAGACGTCTTGCAATTGTTATCACCAACTAAGGTTTTTGTACGAAGTATGAAATAAAATTTAGTAAGAGTGTTCAAAACTTTTTTCCTGTGTCATTTCTTATCATTAGTCATAACTTAATTTATGGACATCTATGGTGATTTCTTTGCCTGTGTGGATTGGATGGGTTGTTACCGACATCTGGTGAGAATTTCATCATGTTAATAGCACCTTTAGAAATAGATTCACTTAGAAAATTGGTGACGTGTTCAATACTTATTTTACTTGATTGATGTGTAGTGATTTGTCTTCTGATGACATGTTCCCTAAGTTATAAACTGGATTACAAACTGACAAGTCACCTCTGAGCCAGACTACTGACCGACCGCTAAATATGATGTAAACGTTTAAATGACTCACATCAAACAGTTGGATGGTCGGCGGTACCCAGGTCACCCACTCGCCCGCTTGCCCTCGCCAGCCGTTGCATTGCAATGTATCTAGAGCACCCGATAGTACAGTGTCAGCAACTGGTCAGCGAATCAGAGTGTAAAAAAAAAAAGACTTGACTATCAAGGAAAATGCAATGCTAGCATCAGACCCCAGGCGGCTATTGTACGAGCTACGTACAGGGAACACAGGGATGAGATTAAAGGATCTGTGTGACCATAGCATGCCTGCACAGCATGGGTCCCACCAGGCCAGTGTTTTCAGAAGGGGCGGTGCAGAACACGGGTTTTGGATCCCTTCATGTCCCATATTACATAGCACTGGATACACATGGTCACAACTTTTTTTTTCTTAAACTTTATCCTGTTAGCACTAGATGCAGCTGCAGCTTTCATTCTCATGCTTTTATACATTGCCAGGCGCACTTCAATGAATTGATATATTTCTTTAGGGGTAGCCTGCTTTTATAAAATCTCAGTTTATCAAAAGCAATAACAAACGATCCCGCTGCTTAAGGCCCCTCCACACATAGCGACGCCCCAGCGATCACGATAACGATCCGACCAGGCAAAGATCGCTGGTGCGTCGTTACATGATCGCTAATTAGCTTTCAAACAGTCCGATCTCAACGACGCAAGACAGATCAGCGATTTGCATAAAGACCTCATCGGTCGTTGAGTCCTTGTCACACTACTTTATTGTAACCGATTCCGACCTCGGTGGACGTGCTTCAGCGTTTCCCTTTCAACGCCCCCCAGCACTGATTGGCCCCCCAACGCTACTTTCGGTACAATGAAAACTAAAAAGGGAACGCTACTTTCGTTAAAATTGGAAAACATACATTGCAGACAGAGCAGTCCTTTGATAAATAAAATTAATCCACGAATAACAGCGCAATAGCGATTCAGACAGGGATGCTGAAGCAACCGCGGTGTGAAATCTGTTAAAATATCAACGCTATAGCGACTCACACGGGAACGCAGAAGGCAAACCTGTTAATACCATCCACTGCACAGGAACAAAGAATGGAAGGAGGCGCTACAGCGTTGTGTCGCCCAATTTTCACACATTGGGAGCGCTGTACTCACCAATATGGACAGAGGGGGTGTGACCGGTAACATAGCTTTGTCACGCCTGCGTCGCTGAGCTCTGGGTCACTAACGAGGTCGCTCGTCGTTTTTAAGCTTCAAACACAGCGATTAACGCTGGCCAGCGGGACGCCAACGATGGAAAAATGGACCAGCGCATTCGAGCACGATCAGCGATAGCCAGCGAGGGGGCCGGTCGCCGCTACATTTCACACATAGCGAGATCGCTAGCGATAATGCTGTTGCGTCACAATATCGGTGACGCTTTAGCGATATCGCTAGCGATCTCGCTATGTTTGAAGGCCCTTTAGATCCTTGACGTTCAGCTGTCATCTGCTTCTGAAGCTGTCAGGAGGTATTTAGTTCCTCTACAGCACCACCAAAGGGAGAAATGAAGTATTACACAGTGCCCATGTAGGTATGCTCTGCTGAAGAGAGTTGTGGGCATGCTCTGTGGGAGACGGTTGTGGGCATGCTCTGTGGGACAGTGTCGTGGGCATGCTTTGTGGGAGAGTGTCGTGGGCATGCTCTGTGGGAGAGTGTTGTGGGCATACTCTGTGGGAGAGTGTTGTGGGTATGCTCTGTGGGAGAGTGTCGTGGGCATGCTGTGTGGGAGAGTGTTGTGGTAGGCATGCTCTGTGGGAGAGTATTGAGGGCATGATCTGTGGGAGAGTGTTGTGGTGGGCATGCTCTGTGGGAGAGTATTGTAGGCATGATCTGTGGGAGAGTGTTGTGGGCATGCTCTGTGGGAGCGTGTTGTGGGCTTGCTCTGTGGGAGAGTATTGAGGGCATGATCTGTGGGAGAGTTGTGGGCATGCTTCTGGGAGCGTGTTGTGTGCATGCTTTGTGGGAGAGTGTCATGGGCATGCTCTGAGGGTGAGTGTTGGGAGTATTCAGTTCCTCTACAGCGCCACCAACTAGAGAAATGAAATATTACACAGTGCCCATCAAAATCAATGGGCCTGCCTATGAAATGAAACAATGTGGTGAGTCCTCCAGGGTGAAGGACCTGCCTCTCTAGGCTTGGTACACCCTTGGTTTGTCCCAGCAGTTCAGTGCAGCTTCTTATCTAGTTGTTTTCCATCCTCCACCGCCGACCACTTCCTTTCTGGCTTTACAGGAGATAAGGGGTTGTGCCAGCATAATATTTATATTTATTTACTAAAATGATTGTGCACGCCCTCATCATCTCCCGCCTCGACTACTGCAACACCCTTTTCTCTGGCCTCCCTGCTAACACCCTCGCACCTCTCCAGTCCATCCTTAACTCTGCTGCACGACTAATTCACCTCTCTCCTCGCTACTACTCCGCTTCTCCCCTCTGCAAATCTCTTCACTGGCTCCCATTCCCTCAGCGTATCCAGTTCAAATTACTAATACTGACCTACAAGGCCATCTATAATCTGTCTCCTCCTTATATCTCTGAACTAATCTCGCGATATCTTCCCTCACGTAATCTCCGATCCTCCCAAGACATCCTTCTCTCCTCCACACTTATTCGCTCCTCACCCAACCGCCTCCAAGACTTCTCCCGAATATCCCCCATCCTCTGGAATTCTTTGCCCCAACACGTCCGACTATCAAACACATTCGGATCCTTCAGACGGAACCTGAAAACCCACCTCTTCAGGAAAGCCTACAGCCTGCAATGACCCTGCTACCTCCTCACCACTACCGGAGATATTGCCTCAACCAACACCGGAACTGCTGCAACCCCCCGACCTACTGTCTCCTGCCTCACAATCCTGTAGAATGTAAGCCCGAAAGGGCAGGGTCCTCTCCCCTCTGTATCAGTCTGTCATTGTTAGTTTGTTTACTGTAAGTGATACCTGTAATTTGTATGTAACCCCTTCTCATGTACAGCACCATGGAATCAATGGTGCTATAGAAATAAACAATAATAATAATAATAATTTATTTGTGAAGAAAATTGAATTTTTCACTTTTTTTTAAATTTACTCTTATTAAAAATATTGTACGGTTCTAAAGATATTTGTGTTTTATTATAAAGACGGTGCCCGATGGAGTTAGTATTAATGCCTGTCTCCTGGCTCTTTGCAATTGTTCTTAGGTGGCCGAGAATGCACAGTAAATCTTTATTCGGCCACCTGAGAATATTTACATGAAATAAAAACATAAAATACTTATAATAAAAACATAAATATCTTTATAACCATACAATATTTTTAATAGGATTAATTTGAAAAATGGCAAAAATACAATTTACTTTAAGGTTCTGTTTGCCTTCATTTCTATCTCCGTTTGGTCATTAGCCAATCTAAATCCCAAGTTTTTAAGGTGGCCATAACGCCCTCAATGGTAGACTTCCTTCAACCTCCTTCTAATTTCATTTTTTTTGGATTATTTGAGTATTAAGCTCACTCCTTTTCATTCCTCTCTTTTCGAAGCAAACAGTTCCTCCCTTCTTAGACATTTGCCCGGGTTGTTGAAGGGAGTGAGGACATACCATATATCATGGTTAGGTAAAATCCAAGCTCTCATGGTTTCCTTTGTACCGGAATTAGTATTTTTTCATGGTCCTGCTGGTCCCAGTTCCCTCTGACAATTTACGAACAAGTCAACATTTGACATTGAAATTTGTTTGACAAAGATCAATTCCTAGAGTCAATAGTTCTGCTCTGTTCAGATGGAAATCTAAAGGAGGCCTAGAGATCCCTCAGATTTGAGGCCCTACCGCTGGGAAATCAACAAATGCTGAAAACCATGAGCCCCATGAAGCGGTGGTTGATCATGTGCACTGTCGCTCCAATCATCTTATTGGAGTGCCAATGACCAGCCGAGCACTCCACTCGACTATCTCTGGCGGTCCCATTAAGAGTGAATGGAGCGGCAGTGAGCGTGATCGACCACCGCTCCATTCATATGGGACTCTTCAGAACGCTGGTGTTTGGGATCATTGGGGGTCCTAACATTAGAACCCTCAGTGATTGGTAAGTTATCCCCTATCACATGGATATGGGTTAACTTCCAAACTTGAGAATACCCTTTTAAATATTACCAAACAGCTCAGATTTCTCAACTAGCCTTGAATCACGCCTCTTCAAACTCTTCTCTTTGGCACTCACAAGAGGCCCCTGAATGCCACCTCTTAATTTTGCATAACCTCCTTTGGACCGCCCTCACTCATATATGACTCATTTCTAACCCCTTTATAGTCCATTTGCATAAGGCCTCAATACACATTAAACTAATGTTGGCTTTATCCGTCGACATCAATGGGTTCAACCGCCAGTCTAATGTGTATGGGGGAGGCGGACCACTGATGGTCGGGAGAGGTGTAAAGGGCGCATGTTCGATTTCGGACTGCTGAGCGCATTGTTCTCCTTGAGATAAGCTGCCATCTGTGTCAATTGGCAGATTTCTCATAGAGAACACAGGAGCGCTCGGCCGAACGAGCCGTACATTGTATAGGGTAGTCGGCTGAGACGGCTGTCAGTCCAATTAGTGGACAAAGCATTGTTCTACCAACAGCCATCTAATGTGTATGGTCGTCCTTAGAGTTTGCGACTTATTTGGTGGACTTTACTTCTCTCTTCCTTTCTTAGGACCACCTTTTTTGTAATCTGCCTTTTCCCAGGGATATTATGATGTTTCGACGTTTTGAGCATAGTCCCTTGTAGGTGTAATTAAAGTTGATCAACTTCTTTCTACGGAGGGTATTAAACTATTCACAGATTTGCAGGAATGCAATGCCCTTCCCCAATCCAAGATTTTCCGTCATATTCTGCTAAAATACTTACGGTAGGTTCATCCTTGATCTCTTAGGCCCCTAAACCTCTTATTTTAGCAATACTTGAACAAAGATGTAGATCCTCGGTCACACACAAGGTTTTAGCTCTAATTTGATTCACAAAATAACCTTACGTACACACTTAATTTACATTTCCAAGTGAGAATCAGACTTAGGGTCCCGTCACACTCTTCAATGTCCCAGCGATCCTACCAACGATACGATGTGGATGGGATCGCTGGGACATCGTTAGCTGATCGCTGGTGAGCTGTCACATAGGCAGACTCACCAGCGATCAGGACCAGCGAGCACGCTGGTATCCAATGTACATATCGGGTAACTAAGCACCGCGCGGCACCTAGTTACCCGATATGTACCCTAGAAACCCACTCTCAGCTTCTGCTGTAGAGCGCTGAGAGCCGGTATCCAATGTACATATCGGGTAACTTGGTGCCGCGCGGTGCTTAGTTACCCGATATGTACATTGGATACCAGCTCCCTGATTGTTGGTCTCCCGCTGTCACACGCAGCGATGCGCGCTGGCCAGCGGAGACCCAACGATCAAAAAATGGTCCAGGACATTAAGCGACGATCAGCGATACCCAGCAGTGGTGCGTGTCACACTAAGCGAGATCGCTGGCTAGGTCGCTGTTGCGTCACAAAATCGGTGATGCTTCAGAGATCTCGCTAGCGATCTCGCTTAGTGTGACGGGGGCTTTAGGATCCAGCCTAACTGAAGAGCAATTGTTCCAGAGTGGACCTCCTCCACCAAAGGCATTCTCAAAAAGTTAATGATTGAAACTAACCTCAAGGTCTTAACTAGGTGGTACCTTACACCATATTGCCCATGAAATCCCTGGGTATGCCCTAATTGCTTTAGAAGTTCTAGAGATGGGTGAATTTATTTGAGTGGAATTGAATTTTACTAAAATTTTTGCCAAAATTCACATTCTGGCGAAAACTGATTTTTTTGTTATTCACTCCGCTCAAATTCAGCAAAATAGAGGCCAGCTGCTTCCACCATATTGGGAAAAAGTTAAAAAGAAAAAAAAAAAAAAACATATCTCGCCGTTCACTATTTCGACAGCTCCCACTGCTCCCTACCGGCTGTCCGGTCCTCCGTGCTTCTGTCGCACGCCATCTCTGGGATGGTGATCACTGTAAACCAATCCAGGACCTACTCATGGCTCGAAGTCCCAGCGTAGAGTGTACACCGGGCTGGAGATTCAGTTTGACGGAGGACCAAACAGCGGGCAGGGAGCAGCCAGAAAGGTGAGTGGTATGTTTTTTTCTTTCTTTTTAACCTTTTGCAGGCCGCTCACCTCTCCAGTTGCCCCTGCTTCTCTCTGCCCCGCTCTGTGTTCCTCCGCCGTACCAATGTTCAATCTAGACCGGAGCTTGCGGCTACAATCAGGCACCAGAGATCACTGTTCATACTGTAATCTACGGGCCCAGCATATGGCCTAGAGTGAACACGGGGCTGGAGATGCTGTGAGACTGTGGTATGGAGGACCAGACAGTGGGCAAGGAGCCGCAGGGGCATCCAGAGAGGTGAGCAATGAGGTGAGTACAATTTTTTTTTCTTTGTTTCTTCTTCTTACATTTAATAAGCTTTATAATCTCCGGAGCATAATAGGAATCAATTCGAATTTCCCATAAAATCCACGTAATTAGAATTTCGTGAGATCCACTCATCTCTAGTCATTTCCTATGTTTTCTTGGCAGTTAAGCAGAAAATTGCTCATGGTTGGAAGAACAATATCTTCCATTTTGCAGTGGTCAAAAGACGACTTTCTTGGAATATGATCATTGAAAAACGTACATCCAGTCTTCTAGACCTACAGGATAAATGTCAGCATATTGATCTTGTCGGATATCATATATGCAGTTGTCTGCTTGAGTTTCTCCCTGTCTGGTGGACCTCACCCTCTCACCTTCCCTTCTCTTCCTCCCTATTTTCGACCTTTCTTTCCTTGTTTGTTTTATTCTGATCTGCTCAATGGGACCTCCTTCAAACCAAGGTCTCCTTGGGAGCTTTTGTTACAAGATGTCAGGTCCCATGCCACATCCAATTTCCTTTTGTTTGCTTCTGTTCTTGTATTGTTATTGAAATTCTCCTGTTCTCTTTCATGTTACCTTTGTCTATGCAAAATGGGAGCTGTGCAGATCTGTAACTGATCATTTCCGGCCTACGCCTGGAATAGGTGATCGGCAGGATAGGCCATCAGTGTTAAAGTCCCGGACAGCCACTTTCACCTAGGCGTGACCCAGTCACGTGCAACCCCCCGATTGACTGGGTTTTGGGCGTTATTTCACCTACGCGCGTTTGCGGCCAATGAAAGTAGAGGAGAGAGGGAAAGCGCGCGCTGGGCTATGACATGCGGTGAAACACCGCCCACAAGTCAGTCAATCAGTGGGACTGTGTGCGACTGGGTCAGTAGCTTTGGTATCCACATAGCCATTTCCCAAGCATCACATAGGTAAATGTGGCCAGATCTCATTTATCAAAAATTATAGTTATATAGATCAGGTTGTTAGCAGTAAAGTGGAGATCCACAGTTACCGGGTTAAGAAATCTGAAAATACAACACAGATCATTCCTTGAAAAGCTTTCCTTGTTATTTAAGGAGTATCTAGTGCCATATTTTTGCTATGTAATCTGAGAGTAGCATGATATAGGGGCTGAGAGCCTGATTCCAGAGATGTGTCACTTACTAGGCTGTGTGTTGCTGTTTCAATAAAATCAGTGTTTTATCAACGGGAGGTTATCACTACAGGACTAGCTGCCCAGTGCCTCCTAGTCAACTGCTCTGTGTAGCCACGCCCCCAGCACTGATTGGCAGCTTTCTGTAAATGTACAGTGCACATAGATAGAAAGCTGCTAATCAGTGGTGTGGGCGGGGTTATACACAGCTCAGTATTGTGAGCTCTGCTACATCTGCAGCAGAATAAACTGTGATTGTATCAAATTGACAGCAAGCAGCCCAGCAATTGATACATCGCTGGAATCAGGGTCTCAGACCCTACATCATACTGCTCTGCAAAAACCGGCAGACAGATTCCCTTTAAAGTGTTTTTCCTTCTTTAGGAAATCTTCATTCCTGGGTGCAGTTTGGCATAAAAAAACCCTAACTTTATTAGCCTTCCCCAGGTCCAGTGTTGAGTTGTTGCTGGTTCTGCTCCCTGTATGTAGCATGGCATTGGCTGCGGCGCTAAAGTCACGTCGACAGAATGGCAGCGAATCAGTGATCTCCGTGACTCTGAGCAGGGTCTTCTGTCTACTATGGCAGAAGAACCGCTAAACTCACGGATTGACTGCCGCATTTTCGATGTGATCTTAACACCACAGCCAATACCGGACGCCGGGAACAGTGGAGGAAACTGAGCACTGGACCCAGAGATGGTGAGAACAGCATGGTTTATTTCTTTTTATAGCAAACTGCGTCGGATAACTAATATTTCCCGAAAGTGGACAACCCCTTTAAGGTGCATTGGTTAGAGGCAATTAGCCAAGAGGAGATGAAAGTTCATAAATTTCTTCAAGCGTAGGAAAGTCTCATAACTATGTTACCGACTCGAATTCAAAGTAAACTCAAGGAAAACTTCCAACCTACAATGTGGTATTTTGAACATGACCTGGGCGACGGTCCACCTATTGACCTACCAGACACTCACTGACAATACTGTGTGTTGTGAAGCTCAATAACAGAGCCATGAGAGACCCACACACACCCATTTGTGTTTTCAGATGCCTTTTATGATAATTATGGTTGCATTATATCTTTCCAGGTTTTATTTATGCTTTATTCGCTTATTGCAATACCCTACTTGTCTAAATGAGCCTTTAGCCTTCACCTTTAATATTAAAGGGAATCTGACAGTAGGATCAACCCTCCTAAGTCATCTATATGGACAAAATAGGTCATAGGAAGTTAAATAAAATGGTACATTGATATCTGTGATCCGATGTCTTATTCCAGAGAAATCCACATTTTTCTTAATATGTAAATTAGCTGTTAAGATCTATCGGCCGGACATAGATCTCCCTGAGAATCTGCAGCTTATTTTAAATGAAAGGGGACATTACCAGTGTGAGACTTGTAGATCAGGAGAACAGACTATCAGTCATTACATGGCTTATACTAGTAACTCGCCTTTTTATTTACAATCACTGGAGGCAGATTCTCGAGGAGATCTATGTCCGGCCCATAGATCCCAACAGCTCATTTACATATTAAGAAAAACACGGATTTCTCTGCAACAGAACATTGGATCGCATATATCATGAAATCATTTTATTCAATTTTCCATGACTTACATGCCCATGTAGATGGCTTAGGAGGGTTCATTTTACTGTCAGATTCCCTTTAAGAATAACATCCCCTTTTTTTTTCTCATGACCAGGAAAAACCCTTACATCTCAGTCACTTTTATGTCCTTAGGATGATACTAGATTTATCACACCACAGAGTAGAGACAGCGCTTCACAGGTTGGTGGATTTTACATCTCCTTTATTCTGCCTTCTGGGGCAACGTTTCGATTAGAGCTGTTGAGAACCGATTCGCAGAATGCAGGTCTGTGGCCATGTCAGTAATCTCTGGCTGTTGGGCGGGAGCCCTGAGAACCGCCTTCTACCTCCCAGCATCTGTTATTCTTCTTTTGATTAGCCGACCGGGCACAAAGTCATCCTTATGGTGTGACGCACCAGTGACACTGCACCAGGCCAGCTAATCGAAAGAAGAGTAGCGGATGCTGAGTGTTAAGAAGTGGTCCTCAAGACTCCCATCGAGCAGATATAGATCACTGATGGGGCTGCTTGATCATGTCCGGAGAATCAACTTTAATTTAAATACATTTAGTATAAAAATAAAAAAATGAAACGCAATTGATAAAGAAAACTTATGATAAAAAAAAAAAAAAAAATTTGAAAATGCACAAGAGATGCTGCAGACTGAGCCTGTGCAGCACCACGTATGTCACAGGCGGTGTGCAAACTACAACCCACTGCAGGAAGGAGCAGAAATGACGACTGGTTGGACATAGATTTATATAATCTACAGGAAGAAGCAGCCTCCACTAATACAGCAGAATATAGGAGGTTAGATTTGTACTTCCTGTAGCCCAGGGGTGGACAATTAATTTTCTCTAGGGGCCACATGAGACACCGTGATTGCTGTGGAGGACCGAACCAATAGACAGAAATCAGTTCTGCTCAATATTAACCCCTTCACGCTTTTCTTTGAGCGATCAATGGTGGTCAAACGACCCAGACCCCTTATGATCTACTGGACATGTTAGAATGGGAATAGATATTAAATTACAAAATAAATTCATAGGTATCCTGTAAATTAGACGTTGCCTTTTATATAGGTCATGTTTCCCGTTGTAGATCATCAGTGGTGTTTTCTAATCCTCCTCCTCTTCTGGAAACAGGCAGGTGAGAAGACTTTCAAAGTAATGAGCAAAAATATTTGCATTTCTGTCAAACAAATTCTTTTCGTTGCGCACATTATGTCACATCAATCCTGTGCGTCTGGAGAGGAGAATCTCAGGATCACAATTTCACTTAGTGTAGAGAAGCCGAACGTAATCCATGAATATTGCTTCATGACATTTATATGGGCAGACTCTACGAGAACATGAGTCTATCCACAGCATAGACTGATTATTAGCCATAACATTGCAACCGCTGTCAGTGAAGAATATTGATTATTATCTCAGGTTGTTGGTGGCTGTGAAGGGTTAGGATATGTTAAACATCAGGTGAAGGCCAGGGTCAGACATGCGAGAAACTCACACGGGTCTCGCATGTTTATACCCGGCACTGCCGCCAGCACTCGGACAGGAGCGTGAGGCTGCATGTATTTCTACCCGAGTGCCGGCGGCAGTGCCGGGTATTGACATGCGAGACTCGTGCGAGTTTCTCGTATGTCTGACCCCGGCCGAACAGTCAGATACTGAAGTTGATGGGTGTTTGAGGCAGGAAAAATGGACAAAGGTTAGATTCTCAGCAATCTTGACAAGGGCCAAATTGTGATGGCTTTTTGACTGCCAGGTTTTGCAGGGCTATACATTTTGTTTTTCCAACTTAGAAATTTCTAGGATTCAGTCAGCTCCAGTCTGAACAATGAAATCCATGGGAATGTGATTTCCGAAACTCTCCAAAGAATTCTAAAGTGTTCGTTTATTTGTAGCCTTCATGAATATAGGAATTCTATACATAAATGTAGGGGATTCTTACATAGTTTCAATTAGCAGAATTTATAGTTCCAGAAGTGAAGGCACTCCCTGAATTCACCCAGCTTAGTTACACACCTCAGCAAGTCTTTATTTGGGCGCAGTCAGATGGCCGTATAAATTGGACCTAGATTGGAACGGAATGTTCGGACTGGCCGGCGGCTCTCCCTACTCAAGCACAGCAGCTTCACTTATTTCTATACAGCTGTCATGCTTGGGTGGGGAGAGCTGCCGGCCAGTCCGAGCATTGCAATCCGATCTCGTTCTGATTTATACTGCCATCTGAGTGTGCCCTTTCAGTGTGCTCATCTGAGAATTACTACCCCCTAAGATTTGGCAGGCCTTAAGACATCTACCCCTTATATAGGCTAAAAATGTTCACTTGCTGTAAATGATCCAAGGAAGGACCACTGTTGAACCAGAGTCATAGGTGCTCAAGGCTCATTTGATGTTCATGAGGACAGAAGAATAACACACGGGCTCATACTGACCACTGTCCGTTACGGAAATATTTAATGTACCATGGACACATGAACATCAGAAATGGACCATGGAGTATAAGAAGAAGGTGATCTGGTCTGATGAATCACATTTTCCTTAAAAGAGTGGTCCGAAACTAACACTGTTTTAGTCCTAAATGTCTATCTATGTAAAGTAATAATCTAATTGCTTTTCTAATATACTTAATTAAAAATTCCCTACTGTTCCGTCCCTATTCTATTTTTTTTCTTTAAAAACTTCCGATTTGATGACATTTTGTTTGAGAATATCCAGTGCATGCTGTGATACTCAAAAGAGACATCAGCAGGGGCAGAGGCTGTAGTCATTGCCACAGCCTCT
Organism: Oophaga sylvatica; assembly: GCA_033576555.1. Classification (NCBI taxonomy): domain Eukaryota; kingdom Metazoa; phylum Chordata; class Amphibia; order Anura; family Dendrobatidae; genus Oophaga; species Oophaga sylvatica. Next base: position 20,829,388 of record JARQOD010000004.1, read on the forward strand.
CTCTCCACCCTGAAAAAAGTATCATCAGTGACGTTTGTGTCAAGGTTTCAGGGGCCCTGCTCGATTGAGAATGTGTCTGTTGTTAGTTCTGATGTATGCTCAGTAGGATCTTGTCACTGTGAAATATTTTTTTTTTTAATGCACAGTGACAGTGCGCTCTCTCGCAGGCTATGATGAGAAGGGACGAGCCAGCAAGGGAGTGCACTGTCAGTGCACATTGTAAAGAGATAGCCCAGTGAGCAGAAAAAGAAAAAAAGTATTGTCAGTTTCAGAGGCAGGGCTGGTCTCTGTTCTCACTCCTCACCGGTTCTCTCCTTTCAATGTGCACTGACAGTGCACTCTTTTGCCGGCTTGCCACTTCTCGTCAGAGCCGGCAATGGAGCGCACTGTCACTGTGCATTAAAAACAATACTGCACAGTGATAAGATCCTACTGAGCATACGTCACAATTGACAATCAACACATGCTCAGATGGAGTAGAGAAGGAACGGTAGGGAATTTTTAATTATTATTAGAAAGCCAATTAGATTATTACATTAAATAGACATTTAAGATTAAATCAATGTTAATATCAGACCACCCTTTTATTGTGGATGGTTGAATGCAAGTGTGTCACTCACCTGAGGATGAGACGGAACCAGGATGCACTATGTGATTAAAACAATGTGGCGGGCGCAGTGTGATAGTCTGGGCAAAGTACCAGTGGGAAAGCTTGTTCTAGGCTTCCATGTTTGGTCTTTTTTGATTTCATGGACCCATTTATTTGAATGGACCAAGATTGATCAGTGACTTAGATAAAAAAAATTGACATTTTTTTTTGCCACCGTGGTAAAGCATGGCTAGAAAACCTATGTGACAAATGAAGCCTAATCTTATGTATTCAGAAAATCCATACTCTCAGAGAATCATGCCACAATTTATCTGAACCAGTGGCTTCACTATAGGAGTCGCACTAGCTCCAACCTAACCTTAACCCAGAAGAGCCTGGCATGTACCATGAGGATCAGCACGTATACATTTGACTTGTGGGACAACCCGGGCAGCAATGGGGAATTTTACTTTTCTTTATAGACATAGTAGTAGCTGAAAAAACAATATAAAAAGTCATATAAATGACCAACAGTATTATCAATGCCCAAGAACAAAGAGGTGAAAGAAAAATCAGATAACGGAGGAGTCAGTGCCAAGCAAGCAATAATTAACTGATTATAGCCACTTATCTGCTGGGCAGAGCCCAGACCATTGCTGTGGGGTGTGAAAAAGTAGAGGTCGTTCTTGAGGGGACCCAAGAAGTTCCCATGTAAAGCAAATAGCACCTGCTCGGTGGGAAGCCCTGTTAAGGATTTTGCATTGGGGTCCCAGAGATACTCCTCGGATTAAGCTCATTGTCTGTACACTAGGAGTGATAGCACTTGTAGATACAAGTGAACTGGCCTTATCATGAAAGTGAGTGGGCGGCCGGCGCTTGTGTCCACCTCTGCTTGAACTAGCTGGGAGGACAAAGTTTGCTGCCCTTTGACCTTTATTTTGGATAAATAATTGGGTGAAGGGCTTCGTTAAATATACAGGGTTTTTCTTTGGACAACATTCTAAAGCTGTGAACACATATCTGGAGGTTACAACTGTGATTAGCATAAAAGTTGGGAGAATATCTTCCGCAGATAAGCTACCGCAGTGATTGTTCAGCTTGTCAAGGTCATCCATGAAAAAAGATAAGGACTGTACCTTTAAAGCTATTGGCTATTGGCTAAATGATGTCTTGGCCAACAGGCCAACTTGGCCTCATTTGACTACCACACACAGGAGTGTGTTCTCTATAGGGTATGCCACACTAAACAATATCGCTAACGGGATCGCTAAAAAACGTCACTATTTAGCGATCCCGTTAGCGATGTTGTTCAGTGCGGCATCTGCCAGCGACGAGCTTCCTGCTGTGATCTCGCTCGTCGCTGGAATCGCTCCGGACCCTATTTCATCGCTGGCGCTCCCGCTGGTAAGTATCTTATCGCTGTGTGGCACCTTTTCTTAGCGATTTAGCGGTACTTTTGTACCGCTAAAGTCGTTAAGAAGATCGCTAACGGCGATAGCGTCGTTAACTATATCGCTAAATGCGGCAGCATTAGCGATATAGAAACAATCCCGCTAGCGATCTCATTAGTATGCAACGCTAACGAGATCGCTAGCGGGATAGCTTAGTGTGGCAGTACCTTATGAGTAAAGGTACTGCCACACTACACGATCCCGCTAACGATCTCGTTAGCGTCGCATACTAATGAGATCGCTAGCGGGATCGTTTACAATATCGCTAGTGTCGGCCACATTTAGCGATGTCGTTAAGGACGCTATCGCGGTTAGCGATCTCCTTAACGACTTTAGCGGTACAAAAGTACCGCTAAATCGCTAAAAAAGGTGCCACACTAGCGATATATACTTACCCAGCGGGACGCCGACGATAAAAATAGGGTCCGGAACGATCAGGACGACGGACGAGATCACAGCAGGGGCCACGTCGTTGCTGCATGCCGCACACAACAACATCGCTAACGGGATCGCTAAATAGTGAAGTTTTTTAGCGATCCCGTTAGCGATGTTGTTTAGTGTGGCATACCCTTAAGCCACCGACTGACACGTCGGCCTGCGGCTTATACAGGGCTGCCACCAAGAATTTAGGGGCCCCATACTGGCAAAATTTTCAGGCCCACTTGAGACTCCATCCAAGGCTCCACTCAGCTCCGCCTTCACCCCTCGAACCTTCCACAGTCCCACCGCCCACTCTTGGAAAAGCTCCACTTCTGCACCACGTCCTCACCAATCACACATTAATAGTTCCCATTGAACATCAGATCACATACATAGCCAGCAACTTTTGTTTTAGCCAAAAGATTTTTTTAAGCTGCCACCACGACAAGTTAGACTCTTTTGGCCGGGCCCTATTCTAACCTATTAAACATGTGTTAAAATACCCAATACTCTTATTAGGTATATTTTTATTTCTTTTTCTTTCAGGGAATGTTCACATACATTTTTTAAAATGACCATTAATACCACATACAAGGGACAAATACCGTTACACCATGGCCGGAGCACATATTACTACCACATAGTGACCAAATGATACCACATGCTGGGGGCAAATACCACCACACTATGACCAGACACATATTACCACTACATGGTGACCGAATAGTACCACATACAAGGAACAAATACCACCACACCATGGCCGGACCACATATTACCACCACTTAGTGACCGAATAGTACCACATATAAAGGATACATACCACCACATCATAAACCAGACCACATATTACCACCACTTAGTGACCGAATAATACCACATACAAGGGATACATACCTCCACACCATGACCAGATCACATATTAACCCCACATAGTGACCAAATAATACCATATACAATGGAAAAATACTGCCAAAACATGACCAGACTACATATTACCACCACATAGAAACCAAATGATACCACATACTGTGGACAAATGCCATCACACTATGACCAGATCACATATTACCACATAGTGACCGAATACTACAATACTGATCATTAACCCCTTAACGACCAGGGTATTTCAGGTTTTGAATTTCTGTTTTTTGCTCCCCTTCTTCCCAGAGCCATAACTATTTATTTTTTGATCAATATGGCCATGTGATTGCTTGTTTTTTGCAGGAAAAGTAGTACTTTTGAATGACACCATTGGGTTTAGCATATCGTGTACTGGAAACGGGAAAAAAATTTCATGTTCGGTGAAATTTCTAAAAAAGTGCAATTCCACAGATTTTTTTTTTTACCATATTCTCTAAATGCTAAAACTGACCTGCCATTATGATTTTCCAGGTCATTACGAATTCACAAACGCCAAACTGTATAGGTTCTTTTTTATTTAAGAGGTGAAAAAAAATTCTAAAATTTGTAAAAAAAAAAAAAAAAAATGACGTCATTTTCCGAGACCTGTAGTGTCTCCATTTTTTGTGATCTGGGGCTGGGAGAGGGCTTATTTTTTGCACGCCGAGTTGATGTTTTTATTGATACCATTTTGGTGTAGATACAATCTTTTGAGCGCCTGTTATTGCATTTTATTGCAATGTAGTGGTGACCAAAAAATGTAATTCTGACATTTTTAATTTTTTTTCTCGTTACACCGTTTAGCGATCAAATTAATTCTTTTTATATTGAAAGATCGGGCGATTCTGAACGTGGCGATACCAAATATGTGTATACTTGATTTCTTTGTTTTATTTTGAATGGGGCAAAAGGGAGGTGATTTCAACTTTTTATATATTTTTTTATATTTTTAAAAACATTTTTTTTTTACTTTTTGCATGCTTCAATAGTCTCTATGGGACACTAGAAGCTGCAGTACTCTGATTGCCTCTGCTACATACAGGCAATGATCAGATCGCCTGTATGTAGCAGAAATGCTCACTTGCTATGAGCGCCGACCATGGGGCGTCGCTCATAACATCTGGCTATGATAATTATAGAGGTCTGCTGCAGACCTCTGGTTGTCATGCCGACCCATCAGTGACCCATGATCATGTGACGGGGCCATCGATGGGTGGGATTAGCAATGCGCTTGTGGTAAGCGTGATTTAAATGCCGCTGTCAGAAATTGACAGCTGCATTTAACTAGTTGACAGCCACGGCGATTCCATTCGCAGCTGTTGCAGGCACATGTCTCAGCTGTATAGATGAACTGTCATGTGCACAAAAAGGTGCGGGTTCCGGTGCTGAGCCGCCACCTTTTCGTGCACATGACAGTTCATCTATACAGTTGAGACAAACAGGGGGAGTCCGACATGAGTGTACTATGACGCTCAATGTCGGAAAGGGGTTTATAAAAAAACAATACTAATATAACCATAAGTGCCATAATACACATGAGCTTTGTACATAGTATACAGTTTATAATGTAAGTGTACAGGTAATACAGGGACTCACCAGTAACATACACAGGAGCTCTGTATATAGTGTATAGTGTACAGGTAATACAGTGATCACCAGTGACATTATACATAGGAGCTCTGTATATAGTGTATAGTGTACAGGTAACACAGTGATCACCAGTGACATTGTACACAGGAGCTCTGTATATAGTGTACAGTGTACAGGTAATGCAGGGATCTTTGGTGACATTATAAACTGTTAACACCATGCTGGAGTCCGACACTGACAGGCATATCTCTTCACTCACCCGTGTTGCATTCAGTTCTTCCCTTTGCAATGCTCTGCATGCTTCCAGCTGGTCCTCTGGTCATGTCCTTAGGGCACGCACGCGTGCACTCCTGCCCTCTTAAAGGGTTAGCGCGTGCACTCGCTATTTCAACCCCAGCCAATAGCTGTGGGACATTATGTATATATTGCTTCCTCCACACTGGGGAGGTACCTGAGCAACCTTCCTGTTTTGCAGTCTAAAGCCGCCGTCACACACAGCGATCGCTGCTGAGTCACTAGTTTTGTGACGCAACAGCGATCTCCCCTGCGATATCGCTGTGTGTGACACTGATCAGCGACCGGCCCCCGTGTGGCAGGCAGGAGACCAGCGATCAGCTGGTAACCAAGGTACACATCGGGTTTCCAGGCTCCGGGCGGTGCCTGGAAACCCGATGTGTATGTAGGATACCAGCGCGCTGCTGCAGGGAGCTGGCAACCAAGGTACACATCGGGTTTCCAGGCTCCGGGCGGTGCCTGGAAACCCGATGTGTATGTAGGATACCAGCGCGCTGCTGCAGGGGAGCTGGCAACCAAGGTACACATCGGGTTTCCAGGCTCCGGGCGGTGCCTGGAAACCCGATGTGTATGTAGGATACCAGCGCGCTGCTGCAGGGGAGCTGGCAACCAAGGTACACATCGGGTTTCCAGGCGCCGCGCAGCACCTGGAAACCCGATGTGCACCTTGGTTACCAGCTCCCTGCATCAGCGGGCTGGTATCCAACGTACACTGCGGGTAACTAAGCGACGTTACCCGCAGTGTCGCTGTCCTCATCGCTGTCTGAGTTGCCTGTTTGGTAGCTCACCAGCGATCATGTAGCGACACACCAGCGATCCTGACAAGTGCATATCGATGTCGGGATCGCTGGTGTGTCGCTATGTGTGATGGGGCCCTAAGTTGTGTAAGGTTGCATACCAGTCCCTGTTGCACTCAGATGCAGATCCTGCCTGTTGCACTCTGATGCAAATCCTGCCCACTGCACTCTGGTGCAAATCTTGCCTGCTGCACTCTGATGCAGATCCTGCCTGCTGCACTCTGATACAAACACTGCCTGCTGTACTCTTATGCAGAGCCTGCCTGCTGCACTCTCATACAAACACTGCCTGCTGCACTCTGATACAAACACTGCCTGCTGCACTCTGGTGCGAACTCTGTCTGCTGCACTCTGATGTGAACTCTGTCTGCTGCATTCTAATGCAAACTCTGCCAGCTGCCAGCCACTCCCTCCAGTCTGTCCTCTGGGTCCAGCTGCTGCGTGTCCGTTGGTCTGTCCTGGAGTGGCACAGGCGTTCATCGGGAGCCAAGTCTAACCTCACCATCAAAGGCTCTAGTGAACAGTCAAGTGTTCACTTAGTCACGCCCCTCCAGGCACTCCACGGTCCATGGCACAGTGGTCCCACAAACCACATCCGTGACATACACAGGAGCTTTGTATATAGTACACAGGTAATACAGGGATTACCAGTGACATTATACAGATGAGTTGTGTGTTATGATTTGGTAGCTGAGGAGAGCAGGCAAAAAAGGAAATACACCAGAGCAGTTGGAAACTATGAGATAGCAGTACCCTGACTAACCACCACAACTAGAGGCAGCCGTGGAGCGTTCCTACGTTGGTCCTAGACGCCTCGTCACAGCCTGAGAAACTAACTACACCTAAAGATAGAAAGAGGAAAGCTATCTGCCCCGGAGCAGATCCCCAAAGAACATAGAAAGCCCCCAAACATGTAATGGCGGTTAGACAAGAAGAAATACTGACACAGACAGAAAATAGTATGAGCAAACGTTGGGGCCCAAACTTACTAAATAGAAAAGGATAGGAAGGGCACTTACTGCAATCCCAAAAAACCCTGAAAGCACCAACACTACTAATTTCAAAAACACCTGAGATCACATGACCTCTACCACCTAAATTAGTTCTCTGGTGTAACCAAAAACAAAACAGCAGCCACTGAAAAAACTGGAAAAAGCAAATGTACAAACATCAGTGGCTGAACTGAACTGAGAGGGCAAAAGCCCCAGAGGGGACCCTGAAGGCCCCCACAGAAGTGCAGGACAAAATGCAAAAATCAAGCACAAAAACAAAAAGAAGAAAATGTCTTATCTGTTAGCAGGAGATTCAGACACGACACAGCAGGCTACCAAGTAAACAGGAATCAAGGATTGAGACCAAAACAATTGATCACCGGCAACCCTGATGGGAAGGCGACTCCCTTATATAAGACCAGTCAGTAACACCTGATTCCCAATCCTCACAATCTTCACTGGACAGTCCAGTACCGTTTGTAACCACCAGAGGGAGCTTCTGCTCAGAACTCATTTCCAGCCTATTCACAACAGTACCCCCCCCTTGAGGAGGGGTCACCGAACCCTCATTTGAGCAACCAGGTCGGTCAGGATGAGTTCTATGATACGCACGGTTGAGTCTCCTAGCATGGATGTCCGAAGCAAACACCCAAGAATTGTCTTCCTGACCATAACCTCTCCATTTAACCAAATACTGGAGTTTCCGTCTAGAAAAACGAGAATTCAATATTTTCTCAACCACATACTCCAGATTGCCCTCAACCAAAACAGGGTCAGGAGGCACAGTAGTAGGAACCACTGGCTCAACAAACCTCTTCAACAAGGACTTGTGGAACACGTTATGGATCTTAAATGTCCCTGGAAGAAGCAAACGAAAAGAAACAGGATTAAGAATCTCCATGATCTTATAAGGTCCAATGAACCTAGGCTTAAATTTAGGAGATGCCACTCTCATAGGAATATTTCTTGAGGACAACCAGACCAAGTCCCCCACTTTAAACCGAGGACCATCAGTCCTATGCCGGTTAGTAAACCGCTGGGCCCTCTCCTGAGAGAGGGACAACCTCTCCACTACCTGGTCCCAAATCTGTTGCATACGCTCCACAACAGAGTCAACACCTGGACAGACAGAAGCCTCCGTCTGTCCTGAAGAAAATCGAGGGTGAAACCCAGAATTACAGAAAAATGGAGACATCAAAGTGGCAGAGCTAGCCCTATTATTAAGAGCAAACTCAGCCAAAGGCAAAAAAGAGACCCAGTCATCCTGATCAGCAGACATAAAGCATCTTAGATAAGTCTCCAATGTCTGGTTTGTTCTCTCGGTTTGACCATTGGTCTGAGGATGAAACGCCGAGGAGAAAGACAATTGAACACCAATTTTAGAACAAAAGGTCCTCCAAAATCTGGAAACAAACTGGACTCCTCTGTCAGACACAATGTTCTCAGGAATGCCGTGTAAACGAACCACGTGCTGAAGGAACAAAGGCACCAATTCAGAGGAGGAAGGCAACTTAGGTAATGGCACAAGATGTATCATCTTGGAAAACCTATCGCAAATCACCCAGATGACGGTCATTCTCTGAGAAACAGGGAGGTCGGAAATGAAATCCATAGAGATATGGGTCCATGGTCTCTTGGGCACAGGTAATGGCATCAACAAACCACTAGAACGAGAGCAAGGCTTGGAGCGAGAGCAAGTCCCGCAGGACTGCACAAACTCCCTGACATCACGAGACAAGGTAGACCACCAAAAGGACCGACTAACCAAGTCTCTGGTACCAAAAATTCCGGGATGACCGGCCAACGCGGAACAATGCTTCGCAGACATTACACTCTTTTTCCACTGGTCCGGGACAAACAATTTCCCAACAGGGCAGCGCTCGGGCTTATCCTCCTGACACCCCTCCAGAGCCAGTCTCAAATTGGGCGAGATGGCGGAAAGAACTACACCCTCTTTCAAAATAACAGAAGGATCAGATAACTCAGGAGAGTCCGCCAGGAAACTCCTCGAGAGGGCATTCGCCTTAACATTTCTAGTGCCAGGAAGAAATGAAACCACAAAATTAAAACGTGTGAAAAACAAGGCCCACCTGGCCTGTCTAGGATTAAGTCGCTTGGCAGATTTCAGATAAACTAGATTCTTATGGTCCGTAAGGACCACCACCTGATGTTTGGCTCCCTCCAGCCAATGTCTCCACTCTTCAAAAGCCCACTTCATGGCTAATAACTCCCGATTACTGTTGTGAATGGGTTTGAGATGAGTTCTGAGCAGAGGCTCCCTCTGGTGGTTACAAGCGGTGCTAGTGAAGATTGTGAGGACTGGGAATCAGGTGTTACTGACTGGTCTTATATAAGGGAGTCATTTTCCCATCAGGGTTGCCGGTGATCAATTGTTCTGGTCTGAATCCTTCATTCCAGTTTCCCTTGTAGCCTGCTGTGTCGTGTCTGCATCTCCTGCTAACAGATAAGACTTTTTCTTCTTTTGTGTTTTTGCTATATTTTTGCATTTTGTCCTGCACTTCTTTGGGGGCCTTCAGGGTCCCCTCCGGGGGCTTCTGCCCTCTCAGTTTAGTTCAGCCACTGAGTTTTGTTCTTTTGCTTTTTCCAGTTTTTTCAGTGGCTGCTGTTTGATTTTGTTACACCAGAGAACTAATTTAGGTGGTAGAGGTCGTGTGATCTCAGGTGATTTTGAAATTAGTAGAGTTGGTGCTTTTCAGGGTTTTCTGGGATTGCAGTAAGTACCCTTCCTATCCTTTTCTATTTAGATAGTTTGGGCCCCAGCGTTTGCTCATACTATTTTCTTTCTGTGTCAGTATTTCATCTTGTCTAACCGCCATTACATGTTTGGGGGCTTTCTATTATCTTTGGGGTTCTGCTCCGGGGCAGATAGCTTTCCTATTTCTATCTTTAGGTGTAGTTAGTTTCTCAGGCTGTGACGAGGCGTCTAGGACCAACGTAGGAACGCTCCACGGCTGCCTCTAGTTGTTGTGGTTAGTCAGGGTACTGCAATCTCATAGATTCCAACTGCTCTGGTGTATTGCCTTTTTTACCTGCACTCCTCAGTTACCGAAACATAACAGTATCACCGGCTTAAAAATTGAAAATTGTATGGTACTCACAGAAGGGAAAAAATATTGTGAAAGAAAAAAGGTTGTCAGAGTTGTCAGAGATATTTTTCTGTTTGTTGCATTTTTTTTTTTTTTTCCTCTGTATCTCTGGGTGCTGGGGAGGATCTTTTCTCCCAATGGAGTTTGCACAGTTGTCCGGCCGTGTGGATCAGCTTGCCACTGAGGTTCAGAGTATTGCTGCATATCTTGCTAGGTTGCCTGTTGTGGAACCTAGGATCCCATGCCAGATTTGTTTTTAGGGGATCGAGCTAAGTTTCAGAATTTCAAAAATAATTGTAAATTGTTTTTTGCCTTAAAATCTAAGTCCTCAGGAAACGCAGCACAGCAGGTTCAAATTATCATCTCTCTCCTGCGCGGCGATCCTCAGGATTGGGCTTTTTCCCTGATACCTGGGGATCCTGTTTTGAGTGATGTTGATGCGTTTTTTCAGGCTTTGGGGTTATTGTACGATGAGCCTAATGTCACTGATCAAGCTGAAAAAGCCTTGTTGGCATTAAATCAGGGGCTTGATGATGCTGAGTTATACTTTCAGAGATTCCGTAGGTGGGCAGTCCTGACCAAATGGAATGAGACGCTTTGGCGGCCCTTTTCCGGAAGGGTCTGTCAGATAATGTAAAGGATGTTATGGTGGGATTCCCTGTCCCCTCTGGTCTCAATGATTCTATGTCATTAGCGATTCAAATTGACAGACGTTTGCGTGAGCGGAGAAGTATCGTGGAATGGTGTTGCCTTGTGAACCAGCTTCTGAACCCATGCAGTGTGATAGAGTGGTGTCTGGGGCACAGCGTCATGAGTTTCGAAAGCGCAATGGGTTATGTTTCTACTGTGGTGATGCCTCTCATGCTATTTCAGTCTGCCCTAAGCGGGGAAGACGTTTTGCACGCTCAGTTGTCTTGGGTAGTGTTCAGACTAAGTTTTTATTAACTGTCACTCTGATATGCTCTCTGTCCTCATTTTCTGCTCAGGCTTTCGTTGATTCTGGAGCAGCTATTAACCTGATGGATTATGATTTTGCTAAACGTTGTGGGTTTCCCTTGATACCCCTACAGAAGTCTATTCCCCTACTGGGGATCGATTCTACCCCTTTGGCTGAGAATAAACCCCAGTTTTCTACTCAGGTGATAATGAGGGTTGAACCTGATCACCAGGAGTGCTGCAAATTTTTGGTTCTGTATAATCTGCATGACATTATCGTACTGGGTTTCCCTTGGTTACAGTCTCATAATCCTGTTTTGGATTGGAAATCTGTGTCTGTAACCAGTTGGGGCTGCCAATGTGTTAATACCAACACTCCTGTTTTTTCTGCCTCCCCCAGGCTCAGGATGTTCCTGACTTTTTGATTGATTTTTCTGATGTGTTTAGCGAAAGTAAATCTGCATCCTTGCCTCCCCATAGGAGCTATGACTGCGCTATTGAATTAGTGCCGGGTAGTAAATTCCCTAAAGGTCGCCTTTTTAACTTGTCTGTACCTGAACATGACGCTATGCGGTCTTATATCAAGGAATCATTGGAGAAGGGTCATATCAGACCATCCTCTTCACCCTTAGGTGCCGGTTTTTTTCTTTGTGGCCAAAAAAGATGGTTCATTAAGGCCGTGTATTGATTATCGTCTCTTGAACAATATTACTGTGAAATATCAATACCCGTTACCCTTGATTTCTGACCTGTTTTCCAGGGTGAAAAACGCTACTTGGTTTACCAAGCTTGACCTCAGGGGGGCATATAACCTTATTCGCATTAAGCACGGGGATGAATGGAAGACGGCATTAATACCCCTGAAGGGCATTTTGAGTACCTAGTGATGCCCTTTGGGCTCACTAATGCTCCTTCCGTCTTCCAGTCCTTCATGAATGACATTTTCAGGGATTTTGTGGACAAATTTTTGATTGTTTATTTGGATGATATCTTGATTTTTTCTAATGACTGGGACTCTCATGTGAAACATGTTCGAACTGTATTCCAGATTTTGAGAGAGAATGCTCTGTATGTGAAGGGATCAAAGTGTCTTTTTGGCGTACAGAGGATCTCATTTCTGGGATTCATTTTGTCCCCATCTGTTATTGAAATGGACCCGGTCAAGGTTCAGGCCATCTGTGATTGGGTCCAACCTACTTCATTAAAGGCTCTTCAGAGATTTTTGGGTTTTGCCAATTTTTATCGTAAATTTATTGGTAATTTCTCGGTTATTGTTAAACCATTAACTGATTTGACCAGAAAGGGTTCTGATGTGGTGAATTGGCCTCCTGAGGCAGTCTCTGCATTTCAGGAACTTAAGCAGAGATTCACTTCTGCTCCTGTCCTACGGCAGCCTGATGTTTCTCTGCCATTTCAGGTGGAGGTTGATGTCTCTGAAATTGGGGCAGGTGCCGTTTTGTCCCAAAAAGATCCAGAGACCTCTAAAAGTAACCCTTGTGCCTTTTTCTCTCGAAAATTTTCTCCTACTGAACGTAATTATGACGTGGGTAATCGGGAGTTATTGGCCATGAAGTGGGCTTTTGAAGAGTGGAGACATTGGCTGGAGGGAGCCAAACATCAGGTGGTGGTCCTTACGGACCATAAGAATCTGGTCTATCTGGAATCTGCCAAGCGACTCAATCCTAGACAGGCCAGGTGGGCCTTGTTTTTCACACGTTTTAATTTTGTGGTTTCCTTTCTTCCTGGCACTAAGAATGTTAAGGCGGATGCCCTCTCGAGGAGTTTCCTTGCGGACTCTCCTGAGTTATCTGATCCTTCTGTTATTTTGAAAGAGGGTGTAGTTCTTTCCGCCATCTCGCCCAATTTGAGACTTGCTCTGGAGGGGTGTCAGGAGGATAGGCCCGAGCGCTGCCCTGTTGGAAAATTGTTTGTCCCGGACAATGGAAAAAGAGTGTGATGTCTGAGATTCATTGTTCCGCATTGGCTGGGCATCCCGGAATTTTTGGTACCAGAGACTTGGTTAGTCGGTCCTTTTGGTGGCCTACCTTGTCTCGTGATGTCAGGGAGTTTGTGCAGTCCTGCGGGACTTGCTCTCGCTCCAAGCCTTGCTCTCGCTCTAGTGGTTTGTTGATGCCATTGCCTGTGCCCAAGAGACCATGGACCCATATCTCTATGGATTTCATTTCCGATCTTCCTGTTTCTCAGAGAATACCACCATCTGGGTAATTTGTGATAGGTTTTCCAAAATGATACATCTTGTGCCATTACCTAAGTTGCCTTCCTCCTCTGAATTGGTGCCGTTGTTCCTTCAGCACGTGGTTCGTTTACACGGCATTCCTGAGAACATTGTGTCTGACAGAGGAGTCCAGTTTGTTTCCAGATTTTGGAGGACTTTTTGTTCTAAACTGGGTGTTCAATTGTCTTTCTCCTCGGCATTTCATCCTCAGACCAATGGTCAAACTGAGAGAACAAACCAGACATTGGAGACTTATCTAAGATGCTTTGTGTCTGCTGATCAGGATGACTGGGTCTCTTTTTTGCCTTTGGCTGAGTTTGCTCTTAATAATAGGGCTAGCTCTGCCACTTTGATGTCTCTGTTTTCTGTAATTCTGGGTTTCACCCTCGATTTTCTTCAGGACAGACGGAGGCTTCTGTCTGTCCGGGTGTTGACTCTGTTGTGGAGCGTATGCAGCAGATTTGGGACCAGGTAGTGGAGAGGTTGTCCCTCTCTCAGGAGAGGGCCCAGCGGTTTGCTAACCGGCATAGGACTGATGGTCCTCGGTTTAAAGTGGGGGACTTGGTCTGGTTGTCCTCAAAGAATATTCCTATGAGAGTAGCATCTCCTAAATTTAAGCCTAGGTTCATTGGACCTTATAAGATCATGGAGATTATTAATCCTGTTTCTTTTCGTTTGCTTCTTCCAGGGACATTTAAGATCCATAACGTGTTCCACAAGTCCTTGTTGAAGAGGTTTGTTGAGCCAGTGGTTCCTGCTGCTGTGCCTCCTGACCCTGTTTTGGTTGAGGGCAATCTGGAGTATGTGGTTGAGAAAATATTGGATTCTCGTTTTTCTAGACGGAAACTCCAGTATTTGGTTAAATGGAGAGGTTATGGTCAGGAAGACAATTCTTGGGTGTTTGCTTCGGACATCCATGCTAGGAGACTTATCCGTGCGTATCATAGAACTCATCCTGACCGACCTGGTTGCTCAAATGAGGGTTCGGTGACCCCTCCTCAAGGGGGGGTACTGTTGTGAATGGGTTTGAGATGAGTTCTGAGC